>CM051705.1:8589087-9135738 GCA_028022725.1 Lycodopsis pacificus | reverse complement strand
TCTGAACTTTGTAATCCCACAGAGCGTACACTGTCCCCTTGTTCATTACACCCATCTTCTCTTGAACACCTGCAGTAGAGTGTCCAAAAACAGGCTGTCAATATCACACCAGTATCTTTACAGACAAACGCATCTTAAATGTTTTCCTAACCAACACTGAGATGCATTACAGTACCGGGGCTCATTTTGCTACGTGTTGATGGCTTGTTTCTCACCATATAGAAACTGGGAGCACTGGTGAAGCCGCAGGAGAAAAAAAACACACACAAGAGTCCAGACACGGGGATAATTCAGCAAGACTGGTTGGTCCGAGCTGCTCGTGATGTCATCGTTTGTACTCGAGCAGGCAATGCGCATGCGTAATCCTTTTGTTCCCAGTGCTTCATGGATATTGTAGTGTAGGATGTTTAGCGACGCTCTTCTCGCGAACCTTTAGAAATAACCAGTTGCATTTAAAAGACACGTGACAAAAGATACCTTTGAATGATTTACAATTGTAATATTTGATTGGTGATGGTTTGTCTTTGTCAGTTTATTGCCTTGTCATTTGAGCAGACTTTCAGTTTTTCTTTGTGTTATATAATAAATAGATTTGTTTAGCTGTAGAGCAGATCATCTTTTTCTATTACAAATGTACTATTCTTGTCTATTGATAATCAAATGTAATCATGACTATAATCAACCCAAAGATTGTAAAAACAAAACATACTTTAGTTTTTTAAACTACAAAATCACAACACTTATTTCAAGTAAAATGAGTAATAAGTCAAATGTAAACGCTGGGTACTATGTTCATGGAACCCTCCCTCCTCCGTACCCTCACCTCCATACCAGTGAACAAAAGCACGCTTTGCGTACATCAGATCAAACTTGTGATCAAGCCGACCGAGCCCAGGCCTCTGCAGTGCACACGGCCCCTCTGGACCATGGCCAGGTCTCCACCAGAAACCACAGTGGGTGGCTGGGAGTTGATGCCAACCTTGAAACCAGTGGAGTACCAGTCCACAAACTGGATGGTGCGCTTAGTCTTAATGGTGGCAGTGGCAGAATTAACATCTTTGGGCACCACATCACCACGGTACAAAAGACAGCAGGCCATGTATTTACCGTGGCGAGGGTCACATTTTACCATCTGATTGGCGTCAGTTATTACTTCATGTACTATAATTTGGTGCCATCTGGTGGCCCAAAGGTAAATTCCATAATTTGAGTCGTAAATTGATTCACGGTGTGCATGAGCTGATTATTCTTGCCAAATTCTATATACAGAGTGTAAGTTTACAAGCCAAACACCAATTTTTTTGTTTTTTACAAAGAGTTTGAACTGTATTTAAAAACTGCTGTACCAACAAAAAGGCCATAAGAACAGTCATGGCATGCATTATGTCACGGAGTTAGACCCAAATGCAGACACACAAGCAATAAACTCAGGAATTCACAATACTAACGTTCACGGTTATCTAATTTTAATAATGATTGAAGATTTTACTATCGAATCATAAAGTGTACATTTACAAAAACAATGCCTTTGCTTGTTGTATTAAAATGGTATGTTACACTGTATATATTCCATCTGATTTAAAAGCAACTCAAATATCTTTGGATTCCCCATTGACTTTGGTTGACTTACTTTACCTTTTGAGGGAATAGATCCTTTCTCTATATCAGTCTGTTTAGACTAAACTTTATATTTTTCAGATTTTTATCTGTAGGTTTTATTTCCTTTTTTTAAATGAAATATTGCATATTGTCTTCTTTGAGAGGCATCTAAAAGCTTTTTAAATTAAACAATCTCAGAGGGATTTATTTTTATTAATTTAACTGCTCAAGTTCATTTCCACACTAAGGCTATTTCCTGTGATGAGGTGTCACACGTAAGCAACTACATGCTAAAAAGGTTGGGAACTATACATACAAAGCCTATAGTTTTCAATTTCTGTACTCCCCCACATTTAAAATCTACACTTGGACCTATGCCACTTACTTTAAACCTTTGAATAAGATAATGGTTTGAGTTATGTAACTGTACACAAAAGATCACTTTCTGAATGATCTTTGATTAAAGACCAGGGCTAGTTGAACTTAAATGTTAGACAGCTTTTCACTACCCTGACTAAGTCATATTTAGGATTGTCTTGAGGGGAAAATATTGATCCGTTTCTAGGTTAGTAGCTTTTAGATTGCTTGTTCTTTATGTCATCTGACTTTCAAGATGTGAAAGAAAGGCAGAATAGTTGTTGGGATTTGTTCACACCTGAATGCTTACATTTGGTTACATTGCTATTTGCTGTGTCATTGAAAATACAATTATTAAATAACAGTGTATGTATAGGCAACTTCTATCGTTTAAAATAATGTCAGCAGGGTCTGTTGGCCCTTGGGCATTTTCACATGATCAAATCTGGCCCTCTTTGAAAAAAGTTTGGGACACCCCAGGGTTCAGAGAAAAGAAATACATTAGAGACTTGGTGTGCATGTCGGGTAACAGTGTTTATTCAATGAAATAGTGTTTAAACTCGTCCAGGCCCCGGACCCGGCCCGCCGACCGGTCTGCATTGCACCCGACCCCGATGCTTGTCCCTGAGGCTGGTGGGTATTTATAATTTTTGAACCGCTCTTAGTCTGGGCTCTCCCCTGGGACCTGTTTGCCTTGGGAGACCCTACAAGGGTCCCCGGATAACATATAGCTCCCAGGATCACTGAGCCACTCAAACTCCTCCACCACGTTAAGGTGGCGATTCACGGAGGAGTATCAGTGTGTCTGTGTGTGTGTGTGTGTGTGTGGGGGGGGGGGGGGGGGGGGGATATGGTAGAAGTGTGTGTGTGTGTGTGTGTACACACACACACACACGCACACACTTCTACTCTACACACACACTTCTACTCTATCTACACACACACACGTGTGTGGGGGGGGGGGGATATGGTAGAAGTGCGCGTGTGTGTGTGTGTGTGTAGATAGGGTAGAAGTGTGTGTGTAGAGTAGAAGTGTGTGTGTGTGTGTGTCTACTCTATCTACACACACGTGTGTGTGTGTGTAGATAGAGTAGAAGTGTGTGTGTGTGTACACACACACTTCTACTCTACACACACACTTCTACTCTATCTACACACACACACACGTGTGTGGGGGGGGGGGGGGGATATGGTAGAAGTGCGCGTGTGTGTGTGTGTGTGTAGATAGGGTAGAAGTGTGTGTGTGTGTAGATAGAGTAGAGTGTGGGTGTGTGTGTGCCTGTGTCAGTGTGTGTCAGTGCCTGTGTCTGTGTGTGTGTGTGTGTGTGGGGGGGGGGGGGGGGGGGGGATTGGTAGAAGTGTGCGTGTGTGTGTAGATAGGGTAGAAGTGTGTGTGTGTGTAGATAGAGTAGAGTGTGGGTGTGTGTGTGTGTGTCTGTGTCAGTGTGTGTGTCAGTGCCTGTGTCTGTGTCTGTGTGTGTGTGTGTGTGTGGGGGGGGGGATATGGTAGAAGTGTGCGTGTGTGTACACACACACACACACACTTCTACTCTATCTACACGCACACACACGTGTGTGTAGATAGAATAGAGTGTGGGTGTGTGTGTGCATGTATGTGTAGATAGTGTTGTGTAAAATAATATGCGTTTTACTTGTGTGCTTATATTGCGGATACTGATGATGCAGCGATGGACCAATCATGAGCCAGTGTGGGCGATGATCCTCTTTCGGCCAATTAGTTTTTTTTCTTTTGCCTTTTAACAAGGACAATGCCCACCCCAGCAGGGACACAGCGTTTTCCTGCAAGTGCTCCCTTTTTAGAAATAGATGGAAAGCAGCTTGGCAGGAGATCAACCTTGCTGTTCTCAACATAAGTTAGCTGCACCTTATTGCCTTCCATTTTCTGCCTGATTAACTTGGTTTGGGGTGTGCTGAAATGGAGAAGTTGTTCTCCATTAGGTTGAACAAGGTATTGGGAGCCCTCCACCCCAGCAGGGACACTGACCACCCCAGCAGGGACACACGTTTCTCTGCAAGTGCCTCCCTTTTTAGAAATAGATTGAAAGCAGCTTGGCAGGAGATCAACCTTGCTGTTCTCAACATGAGTTAGCTGCACCTTATTGCCTTCCATTTTCTGCCTGATTAACTTGGTTTGGGGTGTGCTGAAATGGAGAAGTTGTTCTCCATTAGGTTGAACAAGGTATTGGCTCTTCTCCACCCCAGCAGGGACACTGACCACCCCAGCAGGGGACACAGCGTTTTCCTGCAAGTGCTCCCTTTTTAGAAATAGATTGAAAGCAGCTTGGCAGGAGATCAACCTTGCTGTTCTCAACATGAGTTAGCTGCACCTTATTGCCTTCCATTTTCTGCCTGATTAACTTGGTTTGGGGTGTGCTGAAATGGAGAAGTTGTTCTCCATTAGGTTGAACAAGGTATTGGGAGCCCTCCACCCCAGCAGGGACACTGACCACCCCCAGCAGGGACACAGCGTTTTCCTGCAAGTGCTCCCTTTTTAGAAATAGATTGAAAGCAGCTTGGCAGGAGATCAACCTTGCTGTTCTCAACATGAGTAGCTGCACCTTATTGCCTTCCATTTTCTGCCTGATTAACTTGGTTGGGGTGTGCTGAAATGGAGAAGTTGTTCTCCATTAGGTTGAACAAGGTATTGGCTCTTCTCCACCCCAGCAGGGACACTGACCACCCCAGCAGGGACACAGCGTTTTCCTGCAAGTGCTCCCTTTTTAGAAATAGATTGAAACCAGCTTGCAGGAGATCAACCTTGCTGTTCTCAACATGAGTTAGCTGCACCTTATTGCCTTCCATTTTCTGCCTGATTAACTTGGTTTGGGGTGTGCTGAAATGGAGAAGTTGTTCTCCATTAGGTTGAACAAGGTATTGGGAGCCCACCACCCAGCAGGGACACAGCCTCGGGTTCGGTGTCGTTTATCGTCCTTCCTGACGTGTTGGATTGTCTGTGCGTATTCTCTAAAGTGAGACATATCTTTGTGAAATGAACTAATTCAGTTGGATTAGTTGGGTCTGTGACTTGATCTGTCTGTACAGACTATCACAATACTTTAGACTATATGTGTTTTGGAATCCTTTGTTGTTATGTGTTCTGGAATGTCAAAAACATCAAAGGATAACAACAAAGGATTATTTGTGACGTCACGGAATCCTTTATGACATCACTGCCTTTGAAGTACACTATGCAAACATTGGAGGCATTATTTAAATCCCTTGGCAACCAGATGACGTCACAGCAGAGGGTCTGTGACGGCTCCGTGCCCGGACATTTTTTTTTCCCGAGGGTGGGGGCTGGGCTCGCGCACCACAGTGGGGAAGGTAGTGAAACTCCGCGTACACGTTATATTGACTCGGCGACCCGAAAACACGTTACAGTGAGTGTAATGCTGCGTTCACACCAAACGCGTCGATTTTTTGACGCACTGCAAAATCGCGTCCAACGCGCCGCCGGTCGTGTTCACACCAAACGCCGCAAAATCGCGTAGCGCCGGACAGGGGGCGTGGTTTATCGACTGGAAGCCGTTCACCTGGCCGTCGTTTCTTTCCGCTATCAACCGTGAAATGAATGACAATTGCTGCTTTGTACGTGTTGTGGAAGTCCCTCAAACGTCGGAATGCCAAACGCCGTCATGTCTGGTTCATAATATTGTTCAGAGGAGCTCCGTGGATTGTATCGAGCTGTATTCACTGTGTCTAGCAAGCCACAGGTCGCTGTTTACTACAGCTGTAGGAACACAAAATAAACTGATTTGGCTGTGATTTAACGGAAAATAAACCGACAAAAAGGGACTCTGAAATAACTACATAATGATGCCGATTTGTACTTGTCTTCTCCGAGAAAAAGGGACTCGGAAATAACTACGTAATGATGCCGATTTGTAGGCTACTTGTCTTCTAATGGAGCTCTGATGGATCGGTGCTAGGCTATGCTAACATCGTAGCAGCTCCACCAGCACTCAATAACGTCATGTAGACGTAAATACGGCAGCGTCTATGTAACAGAGTTAAAAATGTACTTTATTATTCTGTTGAGTATGTGTGAATTCTGTCTTCGTGAGCTATTTTTATTGAGCGTTTTATTTTGTTAATGCTTCCTGTGGAAGCGGCGTCTCGCCTCTTTTGTACCTCCAAAGCCCCCGTAGTCCCGACTTTCCCTCACAGTGGTGTTTCGTACTGATGAGGGTAAGTTGTGTGGAATAATATCGTTGCACTGTTTTGTTGTTTTCTTCGGGAATGTAACTGTTTACGTTACGTACTTTAGTAACTGCTAAGACGATGACCTTATGAAGCTGTTACGTGCCGTTTTGACTGTGGAAAATATAAGTTTACTGGCTGTTTCAGTTCGCCTATTTGGCGCCATTTACTTTTACGTCAGGCTGCCCTGTCATAACGTAACGACGCAGATACTTTGGCATTCCTTTGTGTGAATTCTGTTGTCTTGCATGTTTAGGAGCGGATGTATACAGAGAGAGTGAGACCAGGAAGAAACTAATGTGGTTTATGTTGTCTTCTGCAGGTATGTATTTTCCTTTGTTTAATGTTGTAATTTTCGTGGGTTCTGTTAATCATTCCACCTCATGTAGTTGTTTGTTTTGTCCACTTGATGTCGCTGTTAGTCCCGACTTTCCCTGACAGTGGTGTTTCGTACTGATGAGGGAGCGGATGTATACAGAGAGAGTGAGACCAGGGCCCCGTGCCACGTAAGTGGTTCAGCAAAGTCGATCAAATGTCCTATTAGCCAGTCTACATTAACGAGATGATTGATGTCAGGCTATCTCGGTTCCTGCAAGGCTGATCCGCTCTCAAACAGTCTCGTTAATTCGAACCAGACGATCGGGATCAGGATGATTGCGCGTGCTCGTCCCACTTCAAAAGGGGGAAGCGTCGATCACCGAAACCATGATTTTCTAACAGTACAATGGCAAATAAAGTCAAAGAAAGAGCCTCTTTTTACTCCGCTGACGAGCAGGAGATGATCATGAACGCATATGAGGATTTCAAGACCATAATCACGGCAAAATCGAACACCGCCACCGCTGCGAGGGCTAGACAGGAAGCACGGCGAAATATCACAGACAAGTTAAATGCATAAGTGTTGGGAAAATGTATCAGCTAATTGTAATGCCTCATCACCCCAATCAATCAGATTATATGTCTTTAAATGTGCCTGCTGGCAGTAGGCTTCATGGAATGCATCATCGAATGAGATCTTATAGCGAAAATAATTATCTCAACTCTTTCAGAATAAGTAGATAAAAACAAGCCCAAAGAGGATCTAACTGATACTCATTAATATGAGGATATATGTACTGTATGACCTTATGTATCATGTAGCCTACTATATATGTGTATATACATGTATGTGTAGATTACCATATAGAACTAGTTTGAATATGTGTGTGTGAGAATCTGTTTATGGGCGGATGAGTATGTGCATTATTCATAATCAGACATTCAATCAATTGAAGCAGTGAAAAGAAATGGTGTGTGATTCTCTCTATTCTTATCATGAGTCCACCTTAATCATGTTCTACAATAATGATGTGCTGGTGTACTAATAACACTGTCATATCATGAGTGCTTTAACCCCATGTATGCAACCAGCCATCAAGAGGACATGGGAGCAAACACTGAGCACACACACAATTCAGAATGGTGAGTCAATACAATATGTGCCTTGGTAATGTAATGAAAACATCCATAAGTTGATTAAGCACCAAATAAACTTTGCGAACAGCACGGCATGCAGCGGCTTTCCCCTTGTTCTCCGCATTGCAGACACTGTACTAAAATGTAGCACTCGCAGAACAGCGCAAGGCTGCATCCAGTTTGTGGGACAGTCAGTGCTCAGCTGCGGCATGTGGTGTTCAATGTATGGCTCGAGAAGGTATTGTAAATATATGATTCCGTGTCGGCAGAATCGATAGCGCTCATATAGGAAGTCATCATGATGCGATAACGGATCTTGACGATCTCGAAGGACTCTCTCCCTATGAAACGCTAATCTCACTCATATCGCTCCTTGAGCTATGGGATCTCTGAGGAAGGGAGCTGCCATTTCTTCCGGGGGAGTGACCAGCTTATCCAGCTACCCTAACTTAGCCTGCGCTGGAGCAGGTTCAAGCTTTTGGATGTGTTGTTCTGGTGATTTTGCCGAACTTGCTCGTGGAACTCGTGGAACCGACAAGCCTGATCTACGTCATCTTATCCTGAAAAGTATCCGGCTAACTAAGTTAGACACGTACGTGGCACGGGGCCCAGGAAGAAACTAATATGGTTTATGTTGTCTTCTGCAGCGAATAAATGCTGGAAAACTACCCTCTGAGTCGTCTCCTTCAATGCCATTCCAAGTCTGTTACATCTATTCATTGTTTGTATCATATGATTTACACACACATGTATACACATAGTTTGGTCCGGTCTCTATTGATATGAGGTATCGTAGAGCTCTGGGTGAACACAGACGGCTACAGTATTTATTTCCTGATTCAACAACGGCAGGAAGTCAGTGATGACACGGGGAGCAACTCAACACTCAAGGCTATCGCGCCACAGCGTCACGCGATTATTTCGCAGAAGTTGAAAAATTTCAACTCACGCGCTGGCGACTTTGCGGCGTCCAACGCAAAATCGCGGCGCGCCAGTCTCATCGTGTCTGTGCATAGACTTTGTATGTAATCTCGACGCGCGTCAAAAAAAAAACGCGACCGGTGTGAACGCACCTCAACAGCCTCTTGTTACCGCCGTGGGTCCTTTCAGCACAAAGAAGCCAGCCCACACTCAAATAGCGTGTGAGTAAAATCAATTAAAAATGGATGTTTTGGCCCTTATGTCAAAAATAAGGGGAACTGCTGACCAGGATGGGGGACATCGCACTTTGAGGAACTCCTAATGGATAATGTTAACTGTCCCAACAAAAAATGAAATGTGAAATCTTTGTGTTACTGTTTTATGAAGATGAACATTATTTTCATGTATGTTTAGTGGGATTTACATGAAAGTATGACAATTGTTCATTCAAAATTTCATTTAATATTATATTTAAGTATTGCAAACAAATAACTAGAAACTACCCGCCCCAATGTAATGTGAGTTAATTGGACCAGACTTTAACAATCAGTCTCATCCAGTTAAAAACCTATTCACCTTCAAGCTTTTTTTCTGCTACCGCAGGAAATTGGGTATAACTTTTTAGTTCAATGGCAATAAATCTGTGATGACCTGCAAAGCAAATGATATCCCCTATCATAGGTGTGAGTCAAACCAATTCAAAATGGATGTTTTAGCCCTTATGTCGAAAATAAGATGTCACACACCACACAGTTGTAACGTTTTAACTTTCATGTTTGCTTGTTATTTATAGTTTTTTAACCCATAAGAACCCATTTTTCCTGAAAGGAACATTATAGGGGATATAAAACAGACCACATGGAACACATTTCTGACAATATTTCTAAATACTACCTCCTCATGCCAAAGATCTGAAATGTGATATAAATGGGCGTTTACAGAGATGTTTTCCTCATTTTAAAACCAATCATTTAACCCATTTTTTGATTGGTAACACATATTTGCTTTTTTTATTTGCATTTCCACAACACATATCACGATGATAACCTTTCTGGTTAGATTGGACCAAAACATGTCTTCCCCTTGGATGATCTTCAGTGCATCCTGAGCACTGTATCGTTTATTCTAATCCATACTCCAAAGGAATAATAAATTACTTTGAAATAGGACCAAAAGAGGATAGTTAAATCTAGTTTGTGTTTTATTTACTGATATGTACATTTTTCTTTCATAATTATTTCATAATTCATTTCAATCATTTTTTGATAAAATGTCTTAAATTCAACAAAATAATTATATTTGAATGAAAAATAATTTAAATTATATTTATTATATATATTGTATTATAAGCTACTTAGAACTAATGTTAGGAAGTTAAACAGGTCATAAATAATCTCTAATATCTATTTTATATTGATGTGAAAACATCTCCTTCCAACAACTGGGTTTCTGCAAGTTTCTCACCAAAACCACATTTTACAAGTAAAATGTCTTAAGACACAGCTGCTTCTCAGTAAATCATTCATGGCCGTGTTATTATAGAAAAAGAAACATTCACAATATTTTCACAATTCCTAAAATGTAACATTGTTTTGCTGATGCAACACTGAAAGACATCAGTCATGCCAGAGCTTCTGTTTTATTCTTCACATTTACAGAATTCAATCTGTGAGTACAGCGTTCATACAGAAAGCCCACTTGTCCATACAGCAAACATATAGCACGTCTCCTCACACTATGTACAGCTTAAGCCATGTAGCGCCTGGGCCTCTAGCACACTTGGCATAACACTCAAGGCTCAGAACAAGTTGACGGACTCCAGATGTTCAATGATGTGACATATAACACATGTATGAGTGTTACTGGAATGGTGAATACCTGAAAGAGGGGCAGCTGGAGGAACAGAACTGGGAGAAGGTTATCAGGTCTGAAGCAGATTTACATTTCAGACATAACCTTCTCTTCATCCATCAATCATTTTTGCCCATCGCTGAGAGAGATTTTTCCAATTTTGTACTGTGTTTTTGTTCGGTACAGCACTCAAATGAAGGTGATGTTTGTAGAGATACAAATAGAAATATGATCACTAGTTTAGTGGTGGAACAGTGTCAGCAGCACCATGGTGGTCCTGAGATTAAGTGTTTCAAGTGGAGTTTTGTCACAGCCACAGAAAAATACCTGCAGCATTAGATGACCAGAGACATGCTCAGCAGCTGGTAGAAGAAAATAACTAGGTTATTGATATTGAGCGTGAACTTCTAATGTGGTAAACAGTTTGTATTATGGTTTGGATGATGATTTCAGTGGTTTTGAGGCACAGTGTCTGGACTTCATTCATTATTTGCAATTCATAATTTTCTTGCCATGTTGTCAAGTTAAAGGTGAAATCTAATCAGGTGCCATAAGTCAGAAAAAAATGAATGAATGAATCTTTGAAGTGAGGACCAACTTAATGTAAATGTTTGAAAACACGATACAGACTGTAAAGGACTTACAATTAGCAAGAATGTCCCAATAACACCATCAAGAACGAGCATCTTTCTGTCGCTGTGGAGCCTCACCACTGTGGAATTTAAAACAACTTGTTTTTCCCAATCCCTAAATACCCAAATTAAGATATATTTGACATTTGAACCGTTTTAGACACTCTCCAGATGTTATGCAGTCACAGCTTCTCAATCAACCTTTTTCTTTTTTGGTAAAGCAAAATACTGTTTGTTGATTATTTCCATCACAGTATCTTTCGGAAACTGCAGCATTCGTTCAGATTACCAAAGATACAGACTATTTTTCACACAGCTTACTATATCTTGAAATCCCATAAAACAGAAAAGCTGGATTACCCTGCATCCAGGTTCTGAACAGATGACACTGAATGAAACAAGTCTTCAAATGATGTTCATGACAATCTATATTCATCTTTGCTTTAATACGCTTGATTTGTTCGGACTGGCCCGTGTAGTTAATACTCAACAACATTTTCCTTCTTCCTTTCTAAATCATGACGACATCTAGAAGGAGCTGTGAACTACTGATTGGAGGGTAATTGTTAAAATCTATATTCATCTTTGGTGGTTAGACAGCGAAATCAAACACAGAGCACATTTTTCTGTCTTAGTTAGTTTGTTTTTCGTGCAAGGGGATCAAATTCAAAGTCAATTTCACCAACAACAACAATCAGCGTCGTCTCCTCACCATGAGGGCTGATCGTTCCAGTCCCCGTTTAGTGTCATGCAACCAGTGCCACCACAGAACTCACGGTGGAAGAAGTGTGAACATTGCAAGAAATACTGAGACGCGGGTTAGTGTTTTATTCTTCGAGTCGATGTCGGATACAGAGCGGACACTGAACCGGGGTGAATGTCGGGACGATGACGGAGCAATAGGTTGAAAGGTGGGAGGAGAGAGAGAGAGTGGGATGAGGATGGAGTGGTTTAAGAGCCTTCGGAGTGCTTGTGTAAGTGTGTGCTTCTGTAAATATGTGTGTCAAGACTTTGGTGCCCATTGCTTCAGAGAAAAAGAAAGGATTTTGTGAAAAGCACAAGGGGGGGGGGGGGGGGGGGGTTATGGCCACGGGGAGAAGACAGAGCACCAGGCCCCATTGTTTTCTGCTCTTGGTTTTGTTCCTAGTTCGGCTGATGAGTGAGACACTATGCCAGGGAGCGCTGACGAGGCTTGATCCGAGGATAGAGCTGCAAAGAACACAAACAGGAGAAATGGTTAACGTTTGTCACTGATCTCTCTCTCTCTCTCTCTCTCTCTCTCTCTCTCTCTCTCTCTCTCTCTCTCTCTCTCTCTCTCTCTCTCTCTCTCTCTCTCTCTCTCTCTCTCTCTCTCTCTCTCTCTGAATAGCAACAACAACCAATGACATATAAGCATATGCAACACATCAAAATAGTTGGCAAGTAGTTTTCTGCCGGTCAAATAAACCACTAATGACTTCAGCTCTTCGGTCAATAATAAGGATAAACAAATGTGTCAGTTAATATATATGTTGTTGTTGTTGTTTACCCCCAGCAGGTTGCGGGGCACGTAGCCCTCGTTGTCCTCAAGCTGCGCCCACCACCACTCCGTTTCACTGTCGTCCTGTCGCCGCAGAATGGTGATGGCGTCCCCCTCGCCGAACGCCAGCTCGTCCTGGTTCTGAACTTTGTAATCCCACAGAGCGTACACTGTCCCCTTGTTCATTACACCCATCTTCTCTTGAACACCTGCAGTAGAGTGTCCAAAAACAGGCTGTCAATATCACACCAGTATCTTTACAGACAAACGCATCTTAAAATGTTTTTCCTAACCAACACTGAGATGCATTACAGTACCGGGGCTCATTTGCTACGTGTTGATGGCTTGTTTCTCACCATATAGAAACTGGGAGCACTGGTGAAGCCGCAGGAGAAAAAAAACACACACAAGAGTCCAGACACGGGGATAATTCAGCAAGACTGGTTGGTCCGAGCTGCTCGTGATGTCATCGTTTGTACTCGAGCAGGCAATGCGCATGCGTAATCCTTTTGTTCCCAGTGCTTCATGGATATTGTAGTGTAGGATGTTTAGCGACGCT
Organism: Lycodopsis pacificus; assembly: GCA_028022725.1. Classification (NCBI taxonomy): domain Eukaryota; kingdom Metazoa; phylum Chordata; class Actinopteri; order Perciformes; family Zoarcidae; genus Lycodopsis; species Lycodopsis pacificus. The sequence continues at coordinate 9,122,624 of CM051705.1, read as the reverse complement.
CTTCTCGCGAACCTTTAGAAATAACCAGTTGCATTTAAAAGACACGTGACAAAAGATACCTTTGAATGATTTACAATTGTAAATATTTGATTGGTGATGGTTTGTCTTTGTCAGTTTATTGCCTTGTCATTTGAGCAGACTTTCAGTTTTTCTTTGTGTTATATAATAAATAGATTTGTTTAGCTGTAGAGCAGATCATCTTTTTCTATTCCAAATGTACTATTCTTGTCTATTGATAATCAAATGTAATCATGACTATAATCAACCCAAAGATTGTAAAAACAAAACATACTTTAGTTTTTAAACTACAAAATCACAACACTTATTTCAAGTAAAATGAGTAATAAGTCAAATGTAAACGCTGGGTACTATGTTCATGGAACCCTCCCTCCTCCGTACCCTCACCTCCATACCAGTGAACAAAAGCACGCTTTGCGTACATCAGATCAAACTTGTGATCAAGCCGACCGAGCCCAGGCCTCTGCAGTGCACACGGCCCTCTGGACCATGGCCAGGTCTCCACCAGAAACCACAGTGGGTGGCTGGGAGTTGATGCCAACCTTGAAACCAGTGGAGTACCAGTCCACAAACTGGATGGTGCGCTTAGTCTTAATGGTGGCAGTGGCAGAATTAACATCTTTGGGCACCACATCACCACGGTACAAAAGACAGCAGGCCATGTATTTACCGTGGCGAGGGTCACATTTTACCATCTGATTGGCGTCAGTTATTACTTCATGTACTATAATTTGGTGCCATCTGGTGGCCCAAAGGTAAATTCCATAATTTGAGTCGTAAATTGATTCACGGTGTGCATGAGCTGATTATTCTTGCCAAATTCTATATACAGAGTGTAAGTTTACAAGCCAAACACCTATTTTTTTGTTTTTTACAAAGAGTTTGAACTGTATTTAAAAACTGCTGTACCAACAAAAAGGCCATAAGAACAGTCATGGCATGCATTATGTCACGGAGTTAGACCCAAATGCAGACACACAAGCAATAAACTCAGAATTCACAATACTAACGTTCACGGTTATCTAATTTTAATAATGATTGAAGATTTTACTATCGAATTCATAAAGTGTACATTTACAAAAACAATGCCTTTGCTTGTTGTATTAAAATGGTATGTTACACTGTATATATTCCATCTGATTTAAAAGCAACTCAAATATCTTTGGATTCCCCATTGACTTTGGTTGACTTACTTTACCTTTTGAGGGAATAGATCCTTTCTCTATATCAGTCTGTTTAGACTAAACTTTATATTTTTCAGATTTTTATCTGTAGGTTTTATTTCCTTTTTTTAAATGAAATATTGCATATTGTCTTCTTTGAGAGGCATCTAAAAGCTTTTTAAATTAAACAATCTCAGAGGGATTTATTTTTATTATTTAACTGCTCAAGTTCATTTCCACACTAAGGCTATTTCCTGTGATGAGGTGTCACACGTAAGCAACTACATGCTAAAAAGGTTGGGAACTATACATACAAAGCCTATAGTTTTCAATTTCTGTACTCCCCCACATTTAAAATCTACACTTGGACCTATGCCACTTACTTTAAACCTTTGAATAAGATAATGGTTTGAGTTATGTAACTGTACACAAAAGATCACTTTCTGAATGATCTTTGATTAAAGACCAGGGCTAGTTGAACTTAAATGTTAGACAGCTTTTCACTACCCTGACTAAGTCATATTTAGGATTGTCTTGAGGGGAAAATATTGATCCGTTTCTAGGTTAGTAGCTTTTAGATTGCTTGTTCTTTATGTCATCTGACTTTCAAGATGTGAAAGAAAGGCAGAATAGTTGTTGGGATTTGTTCACACCTGAATGCTTACATTTGGTTACATTGCTATTTGCTGTGTCATTGAAAATACAATTATTAAATAACAGTGTATGTATAGGCAACTTCTATCGTTTAAAATAATGTCAGCAGGGTCTGTTGGCCCTTGGGCATTTTCACATGATCAAATCTGGCCCTCTTTGAAAAAAGTTTGGACACCCCAGGGTTCAGAGAAAAGAAATACATTAGAGACTTGGTGTGCATGTCGGGTAACAGTGTTTATTCAATGAAATAGTGTTTAAACTCGTCCAGGCCCCGGACCCGGCCCGCCGACCGGTCTGCATTGCACCCGACCCCGATGCTTGTCCCTGAGGCTGGTGGGTATTTATAATTTTTGAACCGCTCTTAGTCTGGGCTCTCCCCTGGGACCTGTTTGCCTTGGGAGACCCTACAAGGGTCCCCGGATAACATATAGCTCCCAGGATCACTGAGCCACTCAAACTCCTCCACCACGTTAAGGTGGCGATTCACGGAGGAGTATCAGTGTGTCTGTGTGTGTGTGTGTGTGTGGGGGGGGGGGGGGGGGGGGGGGATATGGTAGAAGTGTGTGTGTGTGTGTGTGTACACACACACACACACGCACACACTTCTACTCTACACACACACTTCTACTCTATCTACACACACACACGTGTGTGGGGGGGGGGGATATGGTAGAAGTGCGCGTGTGTGTGTGTGTGTGTAGATAGGGTAGAAGTGTGTGTGTAGAGTAGAAGTGTGTGTGTGTGTGTGTCTACTCTATCTACACACACGTGTGTGTGTGTGTAGATAGAGTAGAAGTGTGTGTGTGTGTACACACACACTTCTACTCTACACACACACTTCTACTCTATCTACACACACACACACGTGTGTGGGGGGGGGGGGGGATATGGTAGAAGTGCGCGTGTGTGTGTGTGTGTGTAGATAGGGTAGAAGTGTGTGTGTGTGTAGATAGAGTAGAGTGTGGGTGTGTGTGTGTCTGTGTCAGTGTGTGTCAGTGCCTGTGTCTGTGTGTGTGTGTGTGTGTGTGTGTGTGTGTGTGTGGGGGGGGGGGGGGGGGGGGATATGGTAGAAGTGTGCGTGTGTGTGTAGATAGGGTAGAAGTGTGTGTGTGTGTAGATAGAGTAGAGTGTGGGTGTGTGTGTGTGTGTCTGTGTCAGTGTGTGTGTCAGTGCCTGTGTCTGTGTCTGTGTGTGTGTGTGTGTGTGTGTGTGTGTGTGGGGGGGGGGATATGGTAGAAGTGTGCGTGTGTGTACACACACACACACACACTTCTACTCTATCTACACGCACACACACGTGTGTGTAGATAGAGTAGAGTGTGGGTGTGTGTGTGCATGTATGTGTAGATAGTGTTGTGTAAAATAATATGCGTTTTACTTGTGTGCTTATATTGCGGATACTGATGATGCAGCGATGGACCAATCATGAGCCAGTGTGGGCGATGATCCTCTTTCGGCCAATTAGTTTTTTTTCTTTTGCCTTTTAACAAGGACAATGCCCACCCCAGCAGGGACACAGACCACCCCAGCAGGGACACAGCGTTTTCCTGCAAGTGCTCCCTTTTTAGAAATAGATGGAAAGCAGCTTGGCAGGAGATCAACCTTGCTGTTCTCAACATAAGTTAGCTGCACCTTATTGCCTTCCATTTTCTGCCTGATTAACTTGGTTTGGGGTGTGCTGAAATGGAGAAGTTGTTCTCCATTAGGTTGAACAAGGTATTGGGAGCCCTCCACCCCAGCAGGGACACTGACCACCCCAGCAGGGACACAGCGTTTTCCTGCAAGTGCTCCCTTTTTAGAAATAGATTGAAAGCAGCTTGGCAGGAGATCAACCTTGCTGTTCTCAACATGAGTTAGCTGCACCTTATTGCCTTCCATTTTCTGCCTGATTAACTTGGTTTGGGGTGTGCTGAAATGGAGAAGTTGTTCTCCATTAGGTTGAACAAGGTATTGGGAGCCCTCCACCCCAGCAGGGACACTGACCACCCCAGCAGGGACACAGCGTTTTCCTGCAAGTGCTCCCTTTTTAGAAATAGATTGAAAGCAGCTTGGCAGGAGATCAACCTTGCTGTTCTCAACATGAGTTAGCTGCACCTTATTGCCTTCCATTTTCTGCCTGATTAACTTGGTTTGGGGTGTGCTGAAATGGAGAAGTTGTTCTCCATTAGGTTGAACAAGGTATTGGCTCTTCTCCACCCCAGCAGGGACACTGACCACCCCAGCAGGGACACAGCGTTTTCCTGCAAGTGCTCCCTTTTTAGAAATAGATTGAAAGCAGCTTGGCAGGAGATCAACCTTGCTGTTCTCAACATGAGTTAGCTGCACCTTATTGCCTTCCATTTTCTGCCTGATTAACTTGGTTTGGGGTGTGCTGAAATGGAGAAGTTGTTCTCCATTAGGTTGAACAAGGTATTGGCTCTTCTCCACCCCAGCAGGGACACTGACCACCCCAGCAGGGACACAGCGTTTTCCTGCAAGTGCTCCCTTTTTAGAAATAGATTGAAAGCAGCTTGGCAGGAGATCAACCTTGCTGTTCTCAACATGAGTTAGCTGCACCTTATTGCCTTCCATTTTCTGCCTGATTAACTTGGTTTGGGGTGTGCTGAAATGGAGAAGTTGTTCTCCATTAGGTTGAACAAGGTATTGGGAGCCCACCACCCCAGCAGGGACACAGCCTCGGGTTCGGTGTCGTTTATCGTCCTTCCTGACGTGTTGGATTGTCTGTGCGTATTCTCTAAAGTGAGACATATCTTTGTGAAATGAACTAATTCAGTTGGATTAGTTGGGTCTGTGACTTGATCTGTCTGTACAGACTATCACAATACTTTAGACTATATGTGTTTTGGAATCCTTTGTTGTTATGTGTTCTGGAATGTCAAAAACATCAAAGGATAACAACAAAGGATTATTTGTGACGTCACGGAATCCTTTATGACATCACTGCCTTTGAAGTACACTATGCAAACATTGGAGGCATTATTTAAATCCCTTGGCAACCAGATGACGTCACAGCAGAGGGTCTGTGACGGCTCCGTGCCCGGACATTTTTTTTTCCCGAGGGTGGGGGCTGGGCTCGCGCACCACAGTGGGGAAGGTAGTGAAACTCCGCGTACACGTTATATTGACTCGGCGACCCGAAAACACGTTACAGTGAGTGTAATGCTGCGTTCACACCAAACGCGTCGATTTTTTGACGCACTGCAAAATCGCGTCCAACGCGCCGCCGGTCGTGTTCACACCAAACGCCGCAAAATCGCGTAGCGCCGGACAGGGGGCGTGGTTTATCGACTGGAAGCCGTTCACCTGGCCGTCGTTTCTTTCCGCTATCAACCGTGAAATGAATGACAATTGCTGCTTTGTACGTGTTGTGGAAGTCCCTCAAACGTCGGAATGCCAAACGCCGTCATGTCTGGTTCATAATATTGTTCAGAGGAGCTCCGTGGATTGTATCGAGCTGTATTCACTGTGTCTAGCAAGCCACAGGTCGCTGTTTACTACAGCTGTAGGAACACAAAATAAACTGATTTGGCTGTGATTTAACGGAAAATAAACCGACAAAAAGGGACTCTGAAATAACTACATAATGATGCCGATTTGTACTTGTCTTCTCCGAGAAAAAGGGACTCGGAAATAACTACGTAATGATGCCGATTTGTAGGCTACTTGTCTTCTAATGGAGCTCTGATGGATCGGTGCTAGGCTATGCTAACATCGTAGCAGCTCCACCAGCACTCAATAACGTCATGTAGACGTAAATACGGCAGCGTCTATGTAACAGAGTTAAAAATGTACTTTATTATTCTGTTGAGTATGTGTGAATTCTGTCTTCGTGAGCTATTTTTATTGAGCGTTTTATTTTGTTAATGCTTCCTGTGGAAGCGGCGTCTCGCCTCTTTTGTACCTCCAAAGCCCCCGTAGTCCCGACTTTCCCTCACAGTGGTGTTTCGTACTGATGAGGGTAAGTTGTGTGGAATAATATCGTTGCACTGTTTTGTTGTTTTCTTCGGGAATGTAACTGTTTACGTTACGTACTTTAGTAACTGCTAAGGCGATGACCTTATGAAGCTGTTACGTGCCGTTTTGACTGTGGAAAATATAAGTTTACTGGCTGTTTCAGTTCGCCTATTTGGCGCCATTTACTTTTACGTCAGGCTGCCCTGTCATAACGTAACGACGCAGATACTTTGGCATTCCTTTGTGTGAATTCTGTTGTCTTGCATGTTTAGGAGCGGATGTATACAGAGAGAGTGAGACCAGGAAGAAACTAATGTGGTTTATGTTGTCTTCTGCAGGTATGTATTTTCCTTTGTTTAATGTTGTAATTTTCGTGGGTTCTGTTAATCATTCCACCTCATGTAGTTGTTTGTTTTGTCCACTTGATGTCGCTGTTAGTCCCGACTTTCCCTGACAGTGGTGTTTCGTACTGATGAGGGAGCGGATGTATACAGAGAGAGTGAGACCAGGGCCCCGTGCCACGTAAGTGGTTCAGCAAAGTCGATCAAATGTCCTATTAGCCAGTCTACATTAACGAGATGATTGATGTCAGGCTATCTCGGTTCCTGCAAGGCTGATCCGCTCTCAAACAGTCTCGTTAATTCGAACCAGACGATCGGGATCAGGATGATTGCGCGTGCTCGTCCCACTTCAAAAGGGGGAAGCGTCGATCACCGAAACCATGATTTTCTAACAGTACAATGGCAAATAAAGTCAAAGAAAGAGCCTCTTTTTACTCCGCTGACGAGCAGGAGATGATCATGAACGCATATGAGGATTTCAAGACCATAATCACGGCAAAATCGAACACCGCCACCGCTGCGAGGGCTAGACAGGAAGCACGGCGAAATATCACAGACAAGTTAAATGCATAAGTGTTGGGAAAATGTATCAGCTAATTGTAATGCCTCATCACCCCAATCAATCAGATTATATGTCTTTAAATGTGCCTGCTGGCAGTAGGCTTCATGGAATGCATCATCGAATGAGATCTTATAGCGAAAATAATTATCTCAACTCTTTCAGAATAAGTAGATAAAAACAAGCCCAAAGAGGATCTAACTGATACTCATTAATATGAGGATATATGTACTGTATGACCTTATGTATCATGTAGCCTACTATATATGTGTACATACATGTATGTGTAGATTACCATATAGAACTAGTTTGAATATGTGTGTGTGAGAATCTGTTTATGGGCGGATGAGTATGTGCATTATTCATAATCAGACATTCAATCAATTGAAGCAGTGAAAAGAAATGGTGTGTGATTCTCTCTATTCTTATCATGAGTCCACCTTAATCATGTTCTACAATAATGATGTGCTGGTGTACTAATAACACTGTCATATCATGAGTGCTTTAACCCCATGTATGCAACCAGCCATCAAGAGGACATGGGAGCAAACACTGAGCACACACACAATTCAGAATGGTGAGTCAATACAATATGTGCCTTGGTAATGTAATGAAAACATCCATAAGTTGATTAAGCACCAAATAAACTTTGCGAACAGCACGGCATGCAGCGGCTTTCCCCTTGTTCTCCGCATTGCAGACACTGTACTAAAATGTAGCACTCGCAGAACAGCGCAAGGCTGCATCCAGTTTGTGGGACAGTCAGTGCTCAGCTGCGGCATGTGGTGTTCAATGTATGGCTCGAGAAGGTATTGTAAATATATGATTCCGTGTCGGCAGAATCGATAGCGCTCATATAGGAAGTCATCATGATGCGATAACGGATCTTGACGATCTCGAAGGACTCTCTCCCTATGAAACGCTAATCTCACTCATATCGCTCCTTGAGCTATGGGATCTCTGAGGAAGGGAGCTGCCATTTCTTCCGGGGGAGTGACCAGCTTATCCAGCTACCCTAACTTAGCCTGCGCTGGAGCAGGTTCAAGCTTTTGGATGTGTTGTTCTGGTGATTTTGCCGAACTTGCTCGTGGAACTCGTGGAACCGACAAGCCTGATCTACGTCATCTTATCCTGAAAAGTATCCGGCTAACTAAGTTAGACACGTACGTGGCACGGGGCCCAGGAAGAAACTAATATGGTTTATGTTGTCTTCTGCAGCGAATAAATGCTGGAAAACTACCCTCTGAGTCGTCTCCTTCAATGCCATTCCAAGTCTGTTACATCTATTCATTGTTTGTATCATATGATTTACACACACATGTATACACATAGTTTGGTCCGGTCTCTATTGATATGAGGTATCGTAGAGCTCTGGGTGAACACAGACGGCTACAGTATTTATTTCCTGATTCAACAACGGCAGGAAGTCAGTGATGACACGGGGAGCAACTCAACGCTGATAGGCTATCGCGCCACAGCGTCACGCGATTATTTCGCAGAAGTTGAAAAATTTCAACTCACGCGCTGGCGACTTTGCGGCGTCCAACGCAAAATCGCGGCGCGCCAGTCTCATCGTGTCTGTGCATAGACTTTGTATGTAATCTCGACGCGCGTCAAAAAAAAAACGCGACCGGTGTGAACGCACCTCAACAGCCTCTTGTTACCGCCGTGGGTCCTTTCAGCACAAAGAAGCCAGCCCACACTCAAATAGCGTGTGAGTAAAATCAATTAAAAATGGATGTTTTGGCCCTTATGTCAAAAATAAGGGGAACTGCTGACCAGGATGGGGGACATCGCACTTTGAGGAACTCCTAATGGATAATGTTAACTGTCCCAACAAAAAATGAAATGTGAAATCTTTGTGTTACTGTTTTATGAAGATGAACATTATTTTCATGTATGTTTAGTGGGATTTACATGAAAGTATGACAATTGTTCATTCAAAATTTCATTTAATATTATATTTAAGTATTGCAAACAAATAACTAGAAACTACCCGCCCCAATGTAATGTGAGTTAATTGGACCAGACTTTAACAATCAGTCTCATCCAGTTAAAAACCTATTCACCTTCAAGCTTTTTTTCTGCTACCGCAGGAAATTGGGTATAACTTTTTAGTTCAATGGCAATAAATCTGTGATGACCTGCAAAGCAAATGATATCCCCTATCATAGGTGTGAGTCAAACCAATTCAAAATGGATGTTTTAGCCCTTATGTCGAAAATAAGATGTCACACACCACACAGTTGTAACGTTTTAACTTTCATGTTTGCTTGTTATTTATAGTTTTTTAACCCATAAGAACCCATTTTTCCTGAAAGGAACATTATAGGGGATATAAAACAGACCACATGGAACACATTTCTGACAATATTTCTAAATACTACCTCCTCATGCCAAAGATCTGAAATGTGATATAAATGGGCGTTTACAGAGATGTTTTCCTCATTTTAAAACCAATCATTTAACCCATTTTTTGATTGGTAACACATATTTGCTTTTTTTAATTTGCATTTCCACAACACATATCACGATGATAACCTTTCTGGTTAGATTGGACCAAAACATGTCTTCCCCTTGGATGATCTTCAGTGCATCCTGAGCACTGTATCGTTTATTCTAATCCATACTCCAAAGGAATAATAAATTACTTTGAAATAGGACCAAAAGAGGATAGTTAAATCTAGTTTGTGTTTTATTTACTGATATGTACATTTTTCTTTCATAATTATTTCATAATTCATTTCAATCATTTTTTGATAAAATGTCTTAAATTCAACAAAATAATTATATTTGAATGAAAAATAATTTAAATTATATTTATTATATATATTGTATTATAAGCTACTTAGAACTAATGTTAGGAAGTTAAACAGGTCATAAATAATCTCTAATATCTATTTTATATTGATGTGAAAACATCTCCTTCCAACAACTGGGTTTCTGCAAGTTTCTCACCAAAACCACATTTTACAAGTAAAATGTCTTAAGACACAGCTGCTTCTCAGTAAATCATTCATGGCCGTGTTATTATAGAAAAAGAAACATTCACAATATTTTCACAATTCCTAAAATGTAACATTGTTTTGCTGATGCAACACTGAAAGACATCAGTCATGCCAGAGCTTCTGTTTTATTCTTCACATTTACAGAATTCAATCTGTGAGTACAGCGTTCATACAGAAAGCCCACTTGTCCATACAGCAAACATATAGCACGTCTCCTCACACTATGTACAGCTTAAGCCATGTAGCGCCTGGGCCTCTAGCACACTTGGCATAACACTCAAGGCTCAGAACAAGTTGACGGACTCCAGATGTTCAATGATGTGACATATAACACATGTATGAGTGTTACTGGAATGGTGAATACCTGAAAGAGGGGCAGCTGGAGGAACAGAACTGGGAGAAGGTTATCAGGTCTGAAGCAGATTTACATTTCAGACATAACCTTCTCTTCATCCATCAATCATTTTTGCCCATCGCTGAGAGAGATTTTTCCAATTTTGTACTGTGTTTTTGTTCGGTACAGCACTCAAATGAAGGTGATGTTTGTAGAGATACAAATAGAAATATGATCACTAGTTTAGTGGTGGAACAGTGTCAGCAGCACCATGGTGGTCCTGAGATTAAGTGTTTCAAGTGGAGTTTTGTCACAGCCACAGAAAAATACCTGCAGCATTAGATGACCAGAGACATGCTCAGCAGCTGGTAGAAGAAAATAACTAGGTTATTGATATTGAGCGTGAACTTCTAATGTGGTAAACAGTTTGTATTATGGTTTGGATGATGATTTCAGTGGTTTTGAGGCACAGTGTCTGGACTTCATTCATTATTTGCAATTCATAATTTTCTTGCCATGTTGTCAAGTTAAAGGTGAAATCTAATCAGGTGCCATAAGTCAGAAAAAAATGAATGAATGAATCTTTGAAGTGAGGACCAACTTAATGTAAATGTTTGAAAACACGATACAGACTGTAAAGGACTTACAATTAGCAAGAATGTCCCAATAACACCATCAAGAACGAGCATCTTTCTGTCGCTGTGGAGCCTCACCACTGTGGAATTTAAAACAACTTGTTTTTCCCAATCCCTAAATACCCAAATTAAGATATATTTGACATTTGAACCGTTTTAGACACTCTCCAGATGTTATGCAGTCACAGCTTCTCAATCAACCTTTTTCTTTTTTGGTAAAGCAAAATACTGTTTGTTGATTATTTCCATCACAGTATCTTTCGGAAACTGCAGCATTCGTTCAGATTACCAAAGATACAGACTATTTTTCACACAGCTTACTATATCTTGAAATCCCATAAAACAGAAAAGCTGGATTACCCTGCATCCAGGTTCTGAACAGATGACACTGAATGAAACAAGTCTTCAAATGATGTTCATGACAATCTATATTCATCTTTGCTTTAATACGCTTGATTTGTTCGGACTGGCCCGTGTAGTTAATACTCAACAACATTTTCCTTCTTCCTTTCTAAATCATGACGACATCTAGAAGGAGCTGTGAACTACTGATTGGAGGGTAATTGTTAAAATCTATATTCATCTTTGGTGGTTAGACAGCGAAATCAAACACAGAGCACATTTTTCTGTCTTAGTTAGTTTGTTTTTCGTGCAAGGGGATCAAATTCAAAGTCAATTTCACCAACAACAACAATCAGCGTCGTCTCCTCACCATGAGGGCTGATCGTTCCAGTCCCCGTTTAGTGTCATGCAACCAGTGCCACCACAGAACTCACGGTGGAAGAAGTGTGAACATTGCAAGAAATACTGAGACGCGGGTTAGTGTTTTATTCTTCGAGTCGATGTCGGATACAGAGCGGACACTGAACCGGGGTGAATGTCGGGACGATGACGGAGCAATAGGTTGAAAGGTGGGAGGAGAGAGAGAGAGTGGGATGAGGATGGAGTGGTTTAAGAGCCTTCGGAGTGCTTGTGTAAGTGTGTGCTTCTGTAAATATGTGTGTCAAGACTTTGGTGCCCATTGCTTCAGAGAAAAAGAAAGGATTTTGTGAGAAGCACAAGGGGGGGGGGGGGGGGGTTATGGCCACGGGGAGAAGACAGAGCACCAGGCCCCATTGTTTTCTGCTCTTGGTTTTGTTCCTAGTTCGGCTGATGAGCGAGACACTATGCCAGGGAGCGCTGACGAGGCTTGATCCGAGGATAGAGCTGCAAAGAACACAAACAGGAGAAATGGTTAACGTTTGTCACTGACTCTCTCTCTCTCTCTCTCTCTCTCTCTCTCTCTCTCTCTCTCTCTCTCTCTCTCTCTCTCTCTCTCTCTCTCTCTCTCTCTCTCTCTCTCTCTCTCTCTCTCTCTCTCTCTCTCTCTCTCTCTCTCTCTCTCTCTCTCTCTCTCTCTCTCTCTCTCTCTCTCTCTCTCTCTCTCTCTCTCAATAGCAACAACAACCAAGGACATATAAGCATATGCAACACATCAAAATAGTTGGCAAGTAGTTTTCTGCCGGTCAAATAAACCACTAATGACTTCAGCTCTTCGGTCAATAATAAGGATGAACAAATGTGTCAGTTAATATATATGTTGTTGTTGTTGTTTACCCCCAGCAGGTTGCGGGGCACGTAGCCCTCGTTGTCCTCAAGCTGCGCCCACCACCACTCCGTTTCACTGTCGTCCTGTCGCCGCAGAATGGTGATGGCGTCCCCCTCGCCGAACGCCAGCTCGTCCTGGTTCTGAACTTTGTAATCCCACAGAGCGTACACTGTCCCCTTGTTCATTACACCCATCTTCTCTTGAACACCTGCAGTAGAGTGTCCAAAAACAGGCTGTCAATATCACACCAGTATCTTTACAGACAAACGCATCTTAAAATGTTTTTCCTAACCAACACTGAGATGCATTACAGTACCGGGGCTCATTTGCTACGTGTTGATGGCTTGTTTCTCACCATATAGAAACTGGGAGCACTGGATGTAACCCTCCTCCATTTCCTCGCATTTATCCGCAGCAGTCTCCACATCACTGATGGTGCTGGCAAAGATGGCCGCCCCCGACTCCACCAACACCTTGCAGAGATGAACGCTGTTGCAGGAGGCGGCGCAGTGGAGCGGAGTCCTGTTCGGACAAACGGGAAAATAAACATAATGCATGTATAAATGGAAAGAGATGCAACAGACAAATCAACCTGAACTACATTTTTTTAGTCATCACCCACCATCCATCACTGTCTGCAGCGTTGACGTTCACCCCCAAAATCCAGCAGGAACTTGACTATGTGGTGGTGTCCCGCACACACTGCGTTGTGCAGGGGTGTGATGCCCTCGTCATTGGCAGTGCTCGGATTTTCCACCTGAGGAAAAAAGAAAGAAAGACCCAGATGAAAAGATGAGTGCTTGTCCCCAAATGCGTGCAATTGCAAATAAGTCAAAAGTATACTCACACAGTCGTGACATACCTCATAGATGATCCTCTGGACGAGGTCAAACTCTCCCTCCAACGAGGCGTCCAGCAGGAGGGCCAGAGGGTTGAACTTCACCCTGAAGCCGTGGCCGGTGCGCTCAGAGTTTGGCTTCTTCAGGTTTGTGCGCTTGTCCTGTGAACAGAAAGGAGACGTTAGTTTGTTTATTTGAAATCTCTCCTTAAATACTGTTATGTAGGCGTATCTCTCACCAGGAGCTGCGAGACCCCTGTGCCGCTCTCCTCTGGAGTGGTCACCTCCGGCACGGGGCTGGGCAGCGACGCCTCAGAGCCTCCCGTGTTGTTATTGTCGTCGTCCTCTGCGTCGGCAGGATCCAGCTCTGGTGGCGAGGGCAGCGGCTCGTTGTCGTTCGTAGATGGAGGCGGAGCCTCAGAGCCCGGCTCCTGCGCCCCTGGTGGCGGTGGCGGCGTCTCGGAGGGGAGGTTACCGTTGTCTGAGTCGCCTCCCAGATATGCGGGAGGATTAGCTGGCTGATAAAATGGCGTCCCGTTACCCGCACCGGTGCCACCTCCTGATCCACCGACTCCATTTCCCTCTATGCCTCCCGCTAGAGTGTTGAATCTCTGGTAGAGCAGTTTCTGGATGTTGGGTCCGCTGGGGCCCTCCGGTTCTGTGATGGAGCTGCGCTTCTTGAGCGGTCTCGGAGCGTTGGCCAGCTTTTTGCGGAGCACCTCGAGATCGGCGTCACTTTGGTAGCGCAGCGGGGAGTGCACCATGGGCGTGAGCTTAGTGGGGCTGAGTGGTCGGGGGATGTTCTCCACACTGGGAGGAGGCGCTAAGGGCTCCGGGTGGTGCTGGAAGAAATCGTGATCGTCAAATTCTCCGTCCAAAGCGTCCTCATCCCCCGGGTGGCCTTGGAGCAACGGAAAGGCCCCTCCGGCCTGGACGAAAGGGAGAGGCGAGGGGGGAGTCGAGCTGGGGGGGAGGACAGGCTTCCCATATACTAGAGACAAACAGAGAGAGTGGGATTATCATCATTATTGATTCACCTGCCAAAAATGTATCGATGGGTTAGATGTCAAACATTTACATAAAATACATTTTAGACTACCGATCTGACTAACAGCTACTTTTCGGTCATTTTACTAGGGCTGCACCGATTTGGCTTTTTCAGTCCCGATGCAGATACAGATACTGATCTAAGACCAGTTTTTAATGAAGTAGCTGATTGCCTCACTGCGTGAAAGAGACTGGAATTATTATTTTATGTGTAAGGCAACATCAGGCTTGACTTGACAAAACTGGATCTCGCAAGTAGCAGCAATATTGAACGAGACACAACATCTCTCCAAACCCAGCTCTTACCTGCTTTGAGAGCAGGCTTGAGTGGCTGGCTCTTTGGCGCTGCCTGCTGGAGGTACATGTGATAGATGGAGCTGGAGTTCATGGTGGGGGGGCCCTTTCGGGGCGACTGAGGCCGCGATCCTCTGTCTGGGATGAAGGGTCGTACTGCCACAGCGGGCGGGGGGTCCAGTCGCTCGCTCAGCCCGGGAGGGAACAGCGGCGCATTGGGCTGGAAGGTGGGACTTGGCGGCACCGAGATCCGCTGCTGGATCTGCTGGGAGGACGAGCCTGTGGAGGGGGGGACGCGGGGCCAAGCAGGAGCCGGCGGGTTCGGGAGCGGGCGAGGAGGAGGAGGAGGAGGAGGCGCGTCCTTGCGCCGCTCCAAGGAGCTGGCCGAGGTTGCGTGGATGAGGTGGGAGCCATAGGGAGGCGGCTGTGGCTTGGATATGGCAGGGGAGGACACAGCCATTTTGGAGTCTAGCACCTGGGAAGAAGCAATGGGGGGGGAAAATGATTTCTTCCAGAGATATTAGAACTAATGACAGCTCATCTCTAGCACAATCTCACATACAACATTTTTCTTATAGGACGGGATTAATAGCTACAGAACACTGGACGGAGAAGAAGAAAGAGGACGAACCTTTTCTGCACTCGGCGCGACGGGGGAGCCTGAGGGAGGGCTCTTGCCGTGGGTATCGGCCCCAGAGTCTCGTCTCTCAGGAGGCTTTAGAGATGTGTTGGTCTTGCCTAAAGTAGGCCAACCTGTATCATTAGCTGGGGAACAAGCAGGACACAGTAAGTGTGTCGCAAAAGAGCAACGAGTGATTGAGGTGGTATGAGAAACGACTCAGGGTAGTGAGAAAGCATATCCACCAGAGGTAGGTCTAAATGGTAACGTTTGAAATATGTGACTTTGTGCCACATTAACCACATTAAGTGGAATATGAGTATTTCAAGAACACATATCTGTACCATTTTGACCTAGGACTGGTATTGAACGGAGGGTTCAGGATTTTGAGAAGCCTATCCTATTAACCAGACACCATTAAGAGACATTTAGACACACTGATTGTTGCCAATTGCTCTGACGTAAAGGGAAAAGTTTGATGTACCATTTACTTGTAACACTGGTAACACACACACACACACACACACACACACACACACACACACACACACACACACACACAAAGCTTCTACGAGGTGACTTTTCGGGGGGAAACTGTTTATGGTCAGTTGTTCCGTCTTTTTTGAAATGTTTACAAAGTGTCTGTATTTCTTGCACAAAGGATTTGCAAGTTGTCCTACATGTTGCAAGAGGAGCTGTTGATCAATAGGGTAAAAATCCTGAGCCTTCACTTCACAGCAATGATGGCGATGAATGGATCTGCATTAGTGTTGTGCTACTGCGTACTTGTATTTTGCTTTTTTTTGCAACTAAATTGCGATTTAGTAGAAGATTCAAGGACTGCAAGTACCATTTGTCTCCAAGACTTAAATCGACCTTTGGGGTGCCAATAAATAAAATGTATCGTTATTACTTTATGCTGTCATCAGTCTGTGTGTTTCCAGAACTAAATCAACATTAAATAAAAGTGATGGTATCCCTACAAAATCTGGGACCACTGAGATTGAAGATTACTTGGGAAAAAAAAAATACATGTGAAGGATAAAACGGATGCAAGTATAGGTTGAAAAGAAAGAAGATAGAAAAAGAAGACGCAACAAAACAACAATAACCGACTCTTTCCAGACCCCAAAAAAGTCTCAAAAGTCAATTATGGGTTTTCAGATTTCCAATATTCTTTTTTGTACCGAAGGGAACTTTAAATAAACAAACGATAAAGTAGATCTACATTAATGGGACCGATTGGGAAATCTGTTGAAGAAGCAGCTTCCAATCTTTTCTTAGATTAATTACAGTAATTATGAAGCAGTTCTACCGACACTACAGGAGTCTACGAGGAAACAGCTTGAACTGGGTCTCAGTTGGAGTCAATCCGGTGACATTTTAACATGCACAAGTTCACTTCCTTGTGCATGTTAAGTGTTTGACAACTAAAGTGATTCCCACAGCTCGGTTGTTGTGTGAATGTGGAGCGATGCTTGGGGTTAGGCAGTCTGGGGGATGTTATAAAGTTAGAAGATCTCGTGCGTGTATATTTTTACGAGGCACTCGACTCATTGAACCTTCTCCGAGGTGCACCAACGCAGACGGGGATCGGCGGTGCTTCGTCAGTGACACTTTCCTCATACGAGGCTTTATGTCAGCTACGATTAGGAGCGTCACATTTCTGCAGATGGCAGCAAAGTGTTTCAAGATGGCACCCCACACGACTCTGACGTCATTAGCCAATCAACAGAGGAAACACTCCGAATGAAAAGTCAACATTTGCTCTCGCCAGTTTGGAGGAGAAAGAACTGGCTCAACGCTGCACCGGCAGGAGAGCTTAAAGGATGCCAAACAAGGATGCTTCCATCAGTCGGCCATTGTTCATGTTAAGCAGGCACAGATGCTCGTCTCCTCCTCAGATGTACGCTGTACGCTGGTGGAGAAAATCGGCTCCATTACCTTTACAGTGAGTTTGTTTTGATCATCTTTAATTCGTCGACAATCAAACTGACTATGATATTAGTCAGTGCACGAGAGAGAAGGTTCAGTCGGTGCCATCCCTTGTTAATGCAGCGCTGTGCACTCACGGGACGTGCCGTCAGAGCCAGTGGAGGCTCCGGTGCCCGGGTGTGATTCTGGAAGGGCCGGGGGTACCGGGTCCACAACGATGTCTAAATCAGACACCTTCCAAGGGCCGGGAGGCTTGCGCACACCGTCTGCCCCAGGAAGAGTTGCCCCCCCCCCCCCACCACCACCCCGCACCCAGTGAGACAGAAAGAGAGCACAAAGAAAAAAGGACAGCACCGACACATGAGAGAGGAGGAGAGGAAAGGGAACCACAGGACACACAACACAGGTAGAGAGGAAGGAAAAGATGAAATCAAGTGCAGGCAGAGAATTAACAGAGAAGTCAGGTAGGAAGAAAACTAACAGTTAGGGAATTTCAGACATGCAAGATGTGTCGTAAAGCTTCTGGGACTACATGTATCCAATCTACTCTGTAACTGAATCCAGACACTATCCTCTCTTCTGCTTCCTCTAAGTGGCCATGACCACGTTCCTGCTTTCTTAATGAGGAAAAAAAAATACAAGAAACTCAAATCTTCAATTAAAACTACACATTATATATCACCTGGTTTCCACTGCTACAGTTGTGTTTTAAAGTGAAATGCATCCTGCACTGCAATTGTAACTTTATGGGTTTCAACCAACCTGACTTGGTGCGGCCGTGGTTGGCCTGGTTATTAACACCCAGAGTCTGAGGCTTCAGGGGATCAGCGGGTATGGTGTAGCCTCCTTCCGGTCGACCCGGCACAGGAACCTGGATGTAGGGCCCAACAGCAGCAACACGGCCCAGAGTACCAGCAGCTGGCTGGGGAGAGGGAGGCCCGTTGGCTCTGTTGAGCTATAAGAGTCAGAAAAGATTCAACTATCAGGAGTGTTGACAGGAGAAACCATCAAGAAGTGAAGGAGATGTATAGAATATATGACACGGGTCAGTAGAAATGAGTTTTCCTCATAGAGGGGCTTTTGTCAGAAGCATTTCCACCAAAAAGAGTCTGAATGAGGAGAAGTGTTGAGCGCTCTTAGTCTTACAGGAAGGTTTTCTTTTTGACGTGCCTCAGCTTTTTTCTTGTAGAGGCGTTCCCGCAGCTCGCTGATGCGCTTGTCCATGAGCGTCACCTCCATGTTGCGTTTGTTGAGAAGATCCTTTTGTTGCTTCAGCTTGCTGTTTTGCTCCTGGTTCAGCTTGTTCCGGATCTGCGGGCGATAAAAGTGGACGCAAACACACGTATAGATTCACTACGACAATAGATACCGCCGTCCCCGTCGCCAGAGGTAAAGCAAATACAGTCGAACATTTAAAAAAAGCACTTATTTCTACCTGAAGCTCCTGGTAGAGTTTACGGAGCTCCAGGGCAGCAGTGCCGGATACTTGGCCCCCCAGGGCGGTCTGTATGCCGTTGAGCTTTCCCCTCCGCAGGTCCTCCAGCTGCAGGCTGAGCTGCTCAACCCTCAGCACTGCTGACTGTAACTCGACCTGCTTCTCCTGGAACAGGCCGCTGACTTGCTCAATCTCTGCCGCTGGATGAGAGGAATAAAGAAACCACATCAGCTCATTTGAAACCTCTTTCAAATGAGCAAGTTAGCTCACTCTTTCTTCCTAGCTCTAGATGTGACTAGATTTAAATATACGACTGCATGTGTTCGTAAACGATGTACATTCTGGAAGTATACATACACAGGTTGCCGTTGATGACCTTGCTGTAGTCAACCTGGCCTCTCATCGCCCGGATCTTCTTGAGCTTTGCCTCCTGGCTGTCCACGCGCTCCTTCAGCTTCTGCAGCTTCTCGCTCTCTGAAACGGTTTGCTGCTGACGACGCTCCTGCTGCTTCAGGTAGCGCAAGCGTTGCTCCTTCAAGGAGGACCAGACAAGAGACGGACGTTTCATAGGCAACGGGAAAACAAACCATGTACAAAAAATGACGTCATACTGCATCCAACAGAGCCGTCGCAATGCTAACACCAGCAAGGCGCCACCCCAAAGCTTAGAAGATATCTCCGTGGCAGACGTACCCTGAAACTAGGCTAAATCTCTCTACTGTCTGCACTAAATGAAATGCTGTGCTGTGTCAAGACTGTCTGAAGTCAGGGTCAGATGACTTCATCTCTCCGTCCAACTGAGAACTGCTCCAGTTCAGGTCCTAAAATAGGAAATGACAGCCCCAGGTTTCCAAATGACTGCAGGGCTTCATGTGGGCCTACATTCTGAGACACCAAAACAAAGGCAATAAATAAGTCTTTCTATCTGCGGGTCTACAGCGGGCTTCATCGTGCATGACTGGTCT
The DNA here is from genome assembly GCA_028022725.1 of Lycodopsis pacificus. Classification (NCBI taxonomy): domain Eukaryota; kingdom Metazoa; phylum Chordata; class Actinopteri; order Perciformes; family Zoarcidae; genus Lycodopsis; species Lycodopsis pacificus. The sequence goes on along the minus strand of CM051705.1, from coordinate 9,103,237 downwards.
TGACTGATCGGCACACGACAAGCGCGGCGGTCGGACTTGAGTTGGTGCACTGGTAGACTGGTTGCGTGAAGGTTCTTACTCCTCCCACTGCAAGATGAAAGCTCCTTTTCGTAACCGATGTGAGAAAGGTAGAGTCCTTGGTCTTCAAAATCATGCATAATCTACACGCTCGAGTAAACACAGCGATGTTTGTGCACGAGTTTCACTAAAAACGGCATGAATTATGAATTCTGACAAACTGGACAATCCTAGCACAGCGACTCATTCTGCCTCCCATCTCATTCGTTACATAACGGTTTGTCCCAGTTTGAGGTCATGGTGGGCCTCTGTGGATCACAGTAGTGCATCTTCTCGTTAACAGAACGTTTCCAGGCTGTGTACTGAACCTGCTTGTCCTTGAACGAACGCCCAGTTCCAGACTTACAGGTCATAATATCGGACAGACCCGACACCTTACCGAGCACCTCTGTACGCGACGCACAATGTGAAAGGTGTGCCATCTAATGTTCCCCAGTAGGAATAGTAAGAAGCATATTTTGAATGTAAGACCGTTATAAATGGTCAGCGGGATGATTCATATTTAGATGAAATAACGAAGACAAGGCTTTACCTTTGCGACGAGCATCTGCTGCTGAGCCTCGATTTGCTGCTGCTGCCGCGTGGCCATCTCCTGCAGCTCTGACATCGTGAGCTCCACGCGCTGATTCCCCACCTACACACACACACACACACACACACACACACACACACACACACACACACACACACACACACACACACACACACACACACACACACACACACACACACACACACACACACACACACACACACACACACACACACACACACACACAAATCGGTCAACAACACACTGAAATCTGAACAGGGACTGATGACCCATAAGGGCTTGCAAACATTTCAAACAGTAAGTGCTTGTTGAGTGCTTCTATACTATTAAAACACCAGTGAAAGTTTGCATTCATGAGGATAAAAAAACAATTTAACTGTCAATTGTGTTCAATAAGCTCTTCCACTAGCTGTGAGCTAAAGCTAGAAGGTGAACGGTTCCATTTCAGTAGCTAAAACATCGAAACGGTATTTGGGAGAACATGAGATCCCATGTAGTGTCATCAATCTTTGTGACATTTATGGAACGGATACTTGATGAAATAGCACTTTTAAGACAAATATGCAGTCAATAAGCGCAGAAATATATCCAGCATAAAACGTTACATAAGAATAAAGAAACAAGTTCTGCAAAAAGGCATTTTGCAGAAATGGTTTTAAAGGATTTCTGATTTCAGCAGCCAGAGGCTCAAACAGCAGCAGAGTTCGGCTCTCTGGCTTTTCTGTTGATCGACGAATCCTTTCAGCTGGAACTGTAGCGAGAAATACAACTACGCAACTAATACATATAAAAAGGTATAGGGTTTATATATAATGTAAACCAAGCTAGTAGACGTAAGAGTAGAACTGGCTTCACTAGACATTCACCTCCATCAACATTTTCAATGAAATCCTCCTCTTCAGCCCCCGTGTGTGTTTGTTCGAGAGCTCACGGAATAAAGGAACCCGATCACCTATCATTCTACAGACTTCTGAATTTCCCAAAAGCAGCTGCTGCCGTCAACACACCGGCGGACTGCTCTTCAATAACACAGCACACTGAGAGCGAGTACAGTCCTGTAAACCGAAATACTGACACGCTGAAGTGCTCCAAGTCTTTGTCTTTAGGAGGTGTGTTCAAAGAGAGAGGAGACGATGCAGGAAAGGACGGTGGTTCAGAAAGGGAGCTTCTTAAAAAAACGTGAGATCAGTGAGAGGCATGGAGAGGATGATGACATGAAAAACAGATAATAGAATTAAATCCACACAAGAATACTGCATGCACTGCTCTCAGTCGATTAGAACAGGCAGACATTTTGTGACTCGTGTTGTCTGAATAAAACATGCTTCTTTTTGGGAACAATTTGACTTTCGCAATACGCGTCGCGCATCATCTCGTCTCTTAAAAAGACAATTTGGCACGGACACCGCGTTAAGCTTTGTCCGTGTGACTCACACAGTGTTTTCCTACCTGGCATTTAGATACGAGTGTGTCTAGGAAGACTCAGAGGGGGGGGGGGGAGGGGGAGGAGGTGACTCAACCGAACTCGAGATGTAGAAAGCGAGGGAAGCCACTGGCACTGACACACACACACACACGCTCAAATGCATCAGTGAGGATTCACCCGAGGGAGAAACAGACAGCGATGAAGAGGGAGTTGGAGAAACACCGGGAAGCAGAGCAGCCACGGCGTCACTGGTGCTCCGACTACTGTATAGATTAGTGCACATCTGGAATGGAGAGCAATCCATGATTATGGCTCAAATGATCCTATTAATAAAAAGAATCATCGGGATAACGTTTCAGAGTAAAATAACCTCGTTATTCATGTTCTGAAGAGCAAAGAACTCTGTAAGAGCTGATTATTTGATGTGATCAACAGGAAATAAAAACTCTACTCCTTTGATAATAGATTCATCTTGCTAGGAAATTGTGATTTTTAACTATTATCTGACGTTCTATAGACCAAAGGGTTTATCAATTAATCAAGAACATTAACTGCAGATGAAGAGATAATGCAAATAATCATCATCTAATTGACATGAGCATGTATAGAGCTGGGACTACAATTATAGTTATTACTGATTAATATATTGATTACTTTCTTGATAAATCAACTGATGTCGGTCAAAATTAAGAAAAGTCTTCCAATTGCTTTTTTTTCGTTCGACCAAAAGTCCGAAAGCTAAAAGATAGTCAGTCAGCTGTGATACATGTTGGCTCATCATTTCAGCTCTGGGCAAAGGAAACGAGAAGTCTCAATACTGCCAAGAAGCTGTCATCATCATCATCATCATCATCATCATCATCATCATCAAGCCTGGATGCTAAAATTGTGACGTTGCGAGGCAGCGTCGCTCTCAGCGGAGGATCAGCGCTACGTGGTGGAGAGGAAGACCCCCCCGGGGGGGGGGGGGGGGGGGGGTTTGGGCAGCAGCCAGTGGAAAAGCCAAAGCAATGATCCTCTTAGGGCCCGTTATATCATCTGGCAGGCCGACTGATATAATCCTCTAAATCAGATATCAGGAAGAAACTCGGACACAACTGAGCCTCGGCACTTGGGAGGTTAAGCAGAGCGGCTGATGACGTAGAACCGACAGTGACGATAAAAACAGATGTTTCTGCTTGCTGTGCGTTGTATAGGTCAGTAACCGGCCGGCCGAGAGTTGAACAACCGCAGATTTCTAGATCTGTAATATATATATATATATATATATATATATATATATATATATATATATATATATATATATATATCCGTATGGTACTTCCTCAGAGTCACAACTTGGGGGGGTTTTCGGATAATATCAGGAATGGCCTCTGGGTGCTCTTGTGCTACAATCTTCTTCTTCTTTTTAAACAAAAAACAACAACCCCTCCACTTCCTGCTGCGCTGGATTCTTCCCTCCACCCTTAAGGTTGAATTAGTTACGATTCCTTGACCGCAACACTTTGCTTTTGTGAAATCTGGGACAGATGGTCGGAGAGAGAGAGAGAGAGAGAGAAAGGATGCCAGAGGCTGCTCTTATCAGAGTCATTCATATTTTCTAGAACACACATCCTAAAGCTGTAGAGCTCAACATGCACAACAACGAGGACACGGAGCATGTCTGTATCACTAGTGTCTGTGATGTTACCCTCAAACACTGGCGTACAAATCAGAATCACGGATCCACAGATACTCACTTAAGACCCCTTAAGGGGGGGGGTAGAACGTAATATTTTGGTTTTAGTAATCAATTCATATTTTTTTGGTTTCTTTTTTGTCTCTCTGGTTATATATGATTGTGCAGCCATGCGGAGGGATCTCACGACGGCCTGTGGACCTGGTTTGTTCCGTAAAAGTACATTTTAACATAATTTAGATAATACTAATGAAGTCTCACCCCGTTCTCACTGTGCTTCTCTCCGGTGTTTCCACTCCTGCGACTCGTCTGATCCTGAGACTGCTGACTCCCTGCAAAAAAAGAAACAGTCTCCATCACAAAGACAGGCAGGGCAGAGGCAGAGGCAGAGAGACACACACACACACACACACACACACACACACACACACACACACACACACACACACACACACACACACACACACAACAACCATTGTCAAGAATAGTTTCAAAGTTCCCTGACATGATTGCTCATGACAGCAACATGTGTGTACGTGTGTACTTCCTTTATATGTCCACGCGTGTGCACCGAGTGTTAATGTGCCTCAGTGAGTATCTGGTCATGTGCAGAGCAGGTCTCAGTGATTGATTTTAAGCTTGGATGCCTTTTACACCTGGATGTTTACGTTGCTATACTCCACCCAAACACATATGCAAAAAAGGATTCAAGTCATGCAGAGTGTGTGTGTGTGTGTGTGTGTGTGTGTGTGTGTGTGTGCGTGTGTGAAACTGGGGCAATGTTAGATTCCTTTGACATGCCCCGTCAAGCATCAATTAAACTTCATCAAACAACATTGACTGACACCAGAAGGGACGTACCGGTGATTCAAAGCTTCATCATAACGTTGACATGTTTAAACCTGCATATCTGCAGATAAAGACTTGGCAATTGTTTCCCTATGTCCCTATATTCATGTTTCACACAACTGAAGCACGAATCAAAAATCTCAACAGCAGCTCAGTTTGAACGTATAATAGTCTTTGGGTAAAGCCCTAAATACCAGCCTCCATAGCCGGAAGAGGTGTCAGGTGTTGCCTTGACTCCTCCCTCCTCGTTAAGAGACTCCTCACAGAGCAGAAAAACCTCCCGACACGAGGAGACTGCGACAACACGCACCTTGATCACTGCTCTCCGTTGGTGAATCTTCGTGCCGGAGGAAGAACTTTACTTCTTGTTTCCGAGGCCCCCATTTCTGCAAGTGTTCATACATCATGTGTTCGAAGGGGATCGCTCGCTCTACAGAGACAGAAAAGTTAAGATTTGTCAAAACACATTTGATGTAAATCGACCTTTGGGGTGCCAATAAATAAAATGTATCCTTATTACTTTATGCGGTCATCAGTCTGTGTGTTGTTTTCTGAACTAAATCAACATTAAATAAAAGTGATGGTATCCCTACAAAACCTGGGACCACTGAGGTTGATGAATAACTACTTTTTACATTTCGAGAGGACAGCACTCTGTGGGCATAGAGCGACAAAGAGACAGAGACGGAGAGGTTTTAGGAGGTTTCGGGGGCAGACGGCTGCATTGTGAGGCGCCAGCCGAACGCGGTTGCATAACGAGGGTTAATAAAGCCCTTTGGCTGGGACGTTGTTTTCAACAGGGGAGTGGCCCCTCAGCAAAAAAACGCTGATAACACCGGGTGTGTCAGCACGACTGTGGTGATGGGAGCAAATCGTTTGGACCGAGTAGAATCTGATGCGACAGTGCTGTGGACTGTACCAACACTGTTATATTACTGTAGTGTGATAATAGCTTTATTCTCTTTGAGGGTGTGAAACTTGTGCCTTATCTATGGTTCCTCCAGGTGAAGTTCTTGTTTTCACATTAATGAGGAAGGCTAAAGGCTACTGCCTCTTATAATTAAACTCTTGCGCCTGTAAGTGAAGTGTCGAGCTCGGTGATAATGGAGTTTCATGATTCACGCATTACTGGTGGTGACACCTACCCAAGAAAATAAGAGCTCGCTTTTTTCCGACCCCTTCTTACCGTTGCCTCTCCAGACCTCAGACAGGTGGCAGCCGCTCTCGCCGGGCTCTTTGCAGAACTCGACGACATCGCGGCACGTCGTTTCGGGGGTGATGGGCACCTCGGTCACCGCCTGTTCTCCATCGCTGAGGTACACCGTCAATATCATCTGAAAGAGGAACACAACGCAAGACATTTGAAACACAGTGGCAGATTAAACTTAGAGATGGCATCGCATGTGAATGTGCTCCGTTTGAAAATATGGCATTGTCTGATGTTGCGGTTAAAAGGACAAAGCCCAGTCTGCTGATGCGGCACTTTGCTGTCCACCAGCACCGACTGTTAGTTTGAGCTGCGGGTGGACTCATGCCTGTGCCTGCCACGTTTCTGTTCACTATGATTACGGCCTGCCATAGCGTTGAAGACTGTTCAGCCTGGGAGGTAAGTGACATAGCAGCACAAGCCCCCACATGCTCCTGTATGTACTCCCATAACAGTCAAAGCTGTAGAGATAGCAGAGATAACACACTTTTATTTCTAAGTTCTCAAGAAACAACTTTTCGGACAGGTTGAGTCAATGGATGTCTGAGGATGTGAGCTGCTAAATGGCTAAATGTAACAGCCTGGAGCCGGAGGACACGATGAGGACTTAAATGAACATCGTCCTAAATGCAGCATCTTCAAGCAATCACCTGAGAGTGTTCGGACGGCTGCAAGTGCTCGTTTGTACCTGCAGCTATCAGACAACACGATGAAGTCTGCATCCTCAGCCGACTAGTAAGGTGACGGGGCAAAGGGGCAGCAATGTCTATGATATGACCTATATACGCATGTCCTTTGGACTCATCCATAAAGTACTGATCGTCATATAGGCCTGAATTTTCTGTAAATCTAACTCTAGGCCTAGTTGGTTGAATTTTATATATTCAAAATAAACACTTTTCCGACATCAATCAACTTGTAATGGGCATTCTAGACTAATTAATATGTCCACACACACACACACACACACACACACACACACACACACACACACACACACACACACACACACACACACACACACACACACACACACACACACACACACACACACACACACACACACACACACATCCAGATGGTCTGAGTTGATAAAAAACATATCTAAGAAGATTCAGTGCAAAGTATTGACTCACTGGGTTAAATACATCTGTCAGACATGAATTTAGGATGTAAAATGTGCAGGGGGGGGGGGGGTAAACATTTTCCAGGTAAACATCTAGTGTGGATCGTATGATTAGTCAACATCTTGGTTTAATAAAGCCATAAAACAGGATGAGAGTGGAAAACTTCCTCTCAAGTGCTTTATACACAAATAAGAGAGAAATATAGGCCATTAAACTCTGTTATGTTGAATGGTATTTTAATTAACTTGATGTTTCCCATCTGCCTGGTTTAGACCAGTCCACATAATCTTTGACTTCTTTGCTACAATAATTCAATGAGGACGAGCAAAACCCAGCATTACAGCACATCTACGGGGTGTTTTTCCAACTGCACTCTGGGGGAGTTAAGGTGTGCCTTCCTGTTTCATGTGACAGGCCTCACTTTTTGTGTCATTCACGACAGATAAACAGGACTGTGAAGAGACCACAGAATAAAGTGCAGAGAGTCGGAATGGAGAACATGTCTACAGCAAAGCCAAGAGTTTGGAGAGATGTTCAAAATGACGTAAAAGTTTGAAAAGACAGAGTTCAGCTGGAACCTGGGTTCCCTGTATTTCAGTGGTTTGCTTTTATCCGTCAGCTTTCACAGTTGGTGCTCATGCTGCACTGGTTGAACATAACAGTAAAAAAACAGTTCAATAATAAAGCAAAGACAACCAAGTGATTCAGACTTCAACTGAAACACTACTATATAAGGGCTCTGTTAACCTACTCTTGACGTCTAGACACATACACACAGCACTTTGTTTACATGTGGCTCAGTGTCAAACCATAGTCTACAACGTCAACCCTAATCAATGAACCAATCCCTCCAACTAGGAACACATCAGACCCACCAAACACCATTTTACTTGATGCATCAGCTGCATTGAGTAGGTGCTCCGATGGAGTCCCATTGGTGCATAACTGTATGTGTGGCCTCGGGGTGCATTTGTAGCGCTACAATAATTGTCAGTGCACGATATCCAAGTTTAGTCACTGAGCTACGTATACATTATTACTCCGGGACTTTCTCCGAGACATAGTGACTCACCCTTTAATAATGCAGCTGTGTGATTCATTGACATTTTCTGCAGCAGCCGAACTGAAACGGTATAATCACTTTGTGCTTGGGAGCCTCTGCAAATTTAACTCGGCTGATTAGGAGTCTAAACGCTCATATTTTTTGCCAAACTCAGAAACTATGTATGATGAAAGGGTGCTGGAGCCGTGGCAACGCTGTGCATCCTTCGATGACTTCATGTTGCTTCTTACTGTGTTTTTAAAACCCACGACAGACTAGCAATGGATGTAATGATCTGCAAGAGCATTAACTGAAAAAAATGTATGTGTGGGGGGGGGGGTGTAAGTAAGGGACTAGTTAAGTCTACATTTTACTGATAATTACTTTGCTAATCCCTGAGGGACATTGGAGAGCACCCAGCTGGATAATAAGACAACATACTACAGGACACAAAACAGCCCAGCGAGGCATCAACAACATCACTTTGAATACAGATTAAACTGATGCCACTATTTGAATTAGTTATGGTGGAAATATTATGCATCCTTATACTCACATTTATGTTTTACGATAGTGTTCAATGTAAGAAATACAACAGCTAAGACAATGTAATGAAATATTGTAACAATATAAAAACAGTTCAATTAATCAGGACAGGCAATTAACCAATCAGAGAACATAACTACGGTGCAAATTCGTCCCGAAAAGCCCACACACCGAATATCGTAAAATACAGCTTCACGTAAATCAGAGCGTAGAAAAGAGAAACCAGTGATGCAGACGACTGACCACTGGAGAAATACCAACCGCCCTCACTAAGTTGCGTCTGCCCATGGTCTTGGCTCTTTTGACCGCCCTCCGTTTCCTCCAGATCTCCTTCTTTGGTGACCGGTGGTGCTCCTTTGCCCAAATGGGGTTTTCCTTGGAGAGGCTAACGAGGCTGCGTAGCACTATAGCCACAAACCTCTTCATCGTAGCACCGTCGCTCATGCGGGCATGCAACTTAATTGTTTACGCCATCCCGAGCAAAACCTCTGAAACCGACAGCGGTGCGCGCATTTGAAAACTGCTGCAGAGGAGACTTGGGAGGAAAAAAAAACAAACACTTGCTGTATGTGTAATTCAGGGAGGGAGGGAGGGAGAGTGAGCTAGAGAGAAGCAAACAGAAAGAGAAAGAGAGAGAGAGAGGGGGGGGGAGTCACAGGGTGGTGGAGGAGGGTGCCGATAAGTCCTTCTATTGGAAAATTGTCCTCTGGATGTGCCAGTAGCTGCAACACCAGTGACTCCCTGCTAATGAGAATACTTTGGCTGCAGCTGTGACTGGCAAGCAGGTCAGCGCACTGCCATGTAGAGGCAAGAAGGGGATCATCCTCGTACTGTATGTGCGCTGCCTGTATCTGACTACAAACATACAGTTTCTCAGATATCGTAATATGGCACAAGTGTGGTCATTTCCTGGCGTTAGACGCTGCATTACAATAAAGTGACTGTTCTCGCTGTTACCCATGAGAGATATATATATATATATATATATATATATATATATATATATATATATATATATATATATAGAAAATATAAATCTGGACAAAAGCATAGGAATGTATCAGGTTCTTATTCGATTAAATCTGCTGTTTAAAAAGGAAGGAGTCCCTTTGTTTGAAAGCTGACTAATGTACATGAGAGGAAGAATAATCAAATAAATATTGTCTACTTTTTCAACTAATAACAAAGGAGATCTGTTTTAAACAGGTGGGAGTTAAACAGTGATACATTAAACTTACGGTATTTTAATTTTTAATAACAATTGCTTCACGATATAACTGCGACGGCCGGGCTGATGTCATTTAAAACCAGCACACCTCCAAAAAGCGTCAGTAAGATGCAATGTTTACATTCGCTGTAAGTCGAGCTCTGCCCGGCTTCACTGTGCGAGAGTAATGCTACTTGACAATCTACTCGGCTCAAAAGTTCCCCTTAACAACAGAGCATTAGTCGACGCAGCCACACAGACCTAGATCTGCCGTGGCCTCATTGGCTGCCGCAGTCACGCGAGACCCGAGTGCGGGGCTGCCTCATCTGCTCCACTGGCTCTTTGACTCTGATAGCCCGTTGGTGCCACAGGGTGCAAACGTCTACAGAGGCAACCAGCGCAGTCGATCCGGAGAACTTGACGGCTGCAGTGACTTCCGTGTACTCCTGAAAACTCTCTGAAGTTGTGTACAAATGATCAGAAAGATGAATGGCCAGGAATCACTCACATTTTTGACGACACCTTACGCTGAACCTACTGTAAACTTATCCTGCGTCTGAGTTCATGATCCCCCCTCCCTCCCTCCCTCCCTGAAGGCCAGAATGGCTGCGTTCACTTTTCCCACAATTCACCACTGCATTCTCAGCACAACAGATAACAAAAGAGGTCCCAACAATGCAGGACTGCGATGGTGTTACCATTCAGGTATTCTGTTCTTTGCGACACAGAGCTTCTTGAACAATAACACCAGAAAAAACAACAAAATGAAAATAGGTTACTGACTTAACATGTGTCAAAGCCGACTGTACCTACCGTTCTATATATGTGAAATTAACCTGTCCTATTGTAATATACAGGAATAATTAGACTTGTTCAATACTGCACACTTTTGCAGTAAAACATACTCTATTATTTGTGCACAAAGCAAACAGACTTCTGATACCACAATCATATGCCATAAATATAGAAGTCCTGCAACTATGTCATGAGGCTGCAGATATAGAGTGCAATAGTGCACAGATAACATCATAGTAGATTAAATAAAGCTTTTCCATTCTAGGAAGTGGTCTCACTTATAGATTAGCCGAGTGGGAAAGGCATATGGACAGATATTAATCTTGTGAGCAGTCCGACTCAAACTGTGCTCTTCATCTTTATTCTGTTATATGTTTAGCCAGAGGAACCTAATGACAATCCTTCACATTGTGAATGAAGAGCCTTCCACATATAACAGAGCCAGATTAAAAGATAGTTGTAAAGCTATTCCTCTGGAGAGCATGATACCTGACGTGAACAAACGTGAGGATACCAATCAGTAGTTATTAAGGCACTGATGTTGAAAATATAAATGCGTGAGTAAATTACATGTATTTATGACAGGGGAGCCGGGATTGTGTGCACTTACCGGCATCATATTGGCAGCTGCGGCAGGTTTAAAACCAGGGGTTCATCGGCAAGTTGACTGACGGCTCACCCGCGTATCCTCAATGGCACCACCGCAGTCACCCAAGTCCCACCTTTGCTATTTCTGGGCTCTGGTTTACTCCGATGTGACAACCGACTGGGCCTCAGTCCTCTCTGCGAAACCAAAACATTGGAGTTATTTTCAGTGCTGTACAACTGAACATTGACAGGTGAAATAACACCTCATGGTATCAGCCTCAAACAGGGATTTAAAGGGCCCAGGCGTGGCTCTGTGCAGCTGCTGCTACAAACAAGCGATGGTTAGCCAGGCAGCTAGCTTCGGAAAGCAACGCTGCAGCGACTCGTAACAAATGGCATTCAGTTATTTGATATTACTACGTCATAACACATGGATTATACTCACAAATGTCAGAGACAATTCATTGTTTCGCGGAGTAAATCAGAGCTACGTTAGCCAGCTGTCAGCCAGCCAGCTAACGAGATCTCTGCGACGGTGTTAGCTGTTAGCTGGTCTCAGTCACAGGCGGCTAAAGGACCGTGTGCAAGGCAATTTATCCGCTTTCGTCGGTCCTTTAACTTGCATTGGACTGCACATCGGGCAGGAGCTATATCGACGGAGAGTGTTTTAAGCAGACAACAATTAACAAAACGTATATCCGAACAGGCTACCTCGTTTTTATACGAAAGCAATTGGTCATAGTTAGCAGGCTAGCAGCGCTAGTTTGACGAAAAATACAAATAGCTGGAATCCAGTTGTTGACGGCGGGAGGGGCGGGGCTTCACCGCAGCAGCGAGAGAGCGTCACGTCGACGTAAAAAAAGAAAAGTAGAAACATAATAAAATGTACAATAGAATATAAAATAAAGTGCACAAACGAACAGATAACAGTACTATAAACACATGAGATGTAAGTGTAATGTAAAAGTGTCACGTGTATTTAAATAAGAAACATAGAAGGGAATGACGTAGAATGTCAAGACAACTATTTCTCCAAAAATCAAACAGAATACTCCCTATATTATACATAATTTAGTATCTATCTATCTAAACGTTGTTGACGGGTCCGTCATGATGTGCTGTTAGCGTTATTGCAATGACTTGTTTTACGTTTTTTATATTTTTTGCTCCTAGGTCGCATATTCCTATATTAATTTTTCCTTTTGTCAACAATGGTTGATTGGACATTTAATGAACAACCTGTTAATTCAATATTTTATCTCAGACTTCTTAATGACATGCCAACAAGTTGCACTTTCGCTCTAGATGAGTGAGATAGAAAAACATCTGGTCTAAGAGATGATGTCATCTGTATGACAGCTTCTTCCAGACTCTGACATGGTGATGACAGATGTGATAGTTTTGGGCAACTTCTTCATCATTTTTTGACAAATTCATGATGACACGAGTCTTTGAATATTTTTTTTTTTCAATCTCAGTACTGACACACAATGACAACAGAGATAATCTTTTGTACAAGACAGATGTGTATATCTTTATGTAGTACAATATGAAGATAGTGCAGTAGTACAGCAGGATGATGTCAGGCTGAAATGACAGGGAGGATTGGTTTTTTTTAATCGTTCCTGCTTCATCATTTTTAAATAAGTAATAAAAAAAGCGTCAGCTTGTGAAGCCCATTGGTGCATGTTTACTCTTCATAAAACAAAAAACAAGTGACACTAGGGACATCCAGTGGCTCACAGAAAGAACCGACTCGGTTATGAAAACCAGCAATGCATCTTGAATCCCTGTTAATTGGATATTTTTTTGATTTTGTAATGTATTTTGAGAACAAAACAAAAACCTGCCAACAATCCCTTTGGAGATCTATGCACCCACTGGCAACTAACATGCTATCCAAAGCACTAATGGGATATTGAGCAATAATAAGAGTAAATACTGAAACTGAAGAAACCCTTTGAGTCATTGTTTTCTGAATTGAGGCATTAGGACCTCCAGTATTCTCATGGTAATCTAATGTTTTGTGTTTTTTTGTGTGTTCTCATAATGAATTCTGTGTTTTTTTTCCTCCAAACAGTGTTGTTCAGACATTTGTGTAGGTGCTGGCAGAGACACAAAGACGTACATTGGCACCCTTTGACTCCTGTGATTATTAAAGTAATCATTAATATTGAAACCCAGAAGACATTGTCAGAGATGATCTCATTATTTGGAGCTTTTATTAAAATCAAATATACAATTATATTAATATTTAAGACAAATTGTACCCCAGAGCATCAGTTGTGAAATAAATACTGTACATGAAAGGGATAAGCAGCTGTTTCAATTCATCCACTTCATATACACAAACAGACGTGTAAAAATAAACAAAAATGATTGTGCATCCCGATAAATACTGACTTTATATTGTAAAAATTACAATAATAACTTAATAAAATGATTTCCCAACTGTATCAATATGTTTAAGGTTTGAATTTAAATAAATAATACATATACTAAAATCTGTAATTATCTTTTCATTGCACATTATATTTGATAGGACTATAGGATCCATTATTTAAAATATATTATTGGAAACGTTTTACAGTTTCCACTTATAAAACACAGCCTTTTTTCCACTGTTCCCCACAAATGAGTCATCAGACAGAGTGGATGCATAAACATCATTATAACTCATTGACATAAAAATGTCAGGTAGTGAACTGATTTAAAATGGCACTCGGTGAAGCGGGACGACCCTTCAATATGAAAGAAGACTCTTCATCATTTCACCTTGCCATGAGTCTTCAACTGAGAAAGCACTTTGTCGACCTGCAACAGAGCAAAACAAGGAACTTGTGCAGTATTCTCAATAGTGATTCAAAATGAATTAGGTTTATACATAAATGTATAACATTTGTACAGGGAGGCTGGAGGAGGCCACCAAAACAATAACTTGACTTTTTAATGGGTCAATTATAACATCATTCATGGATAATAACAACTTTGATTATAAAATGGAATCGAAATAACAATAATTATAATTGTGTGCATATTCAAATTGTTTGTGTGTGTATACAATAAAGAATTAATTCTGCTTTAGTTTCCGGAAATGTCGCCACAGACACATCACTTGTTATACTATTTGTTAGAAATTAAAATCTAATTTAAATTTGAATACATTCACAATTTGAAGACAACAAAGAGGTTTTATTGTTTGTACTGAGGATATGACTCACTGTGATGAACCAGTGACTCTGGGGCCCGTATCGTAGCTGCGACTTGAAGCTCATCTCGCTGGCTGGAGCCAGAGCGTGGAGGTGGAGGTGGGGAACCGATGAGAACGGAGGCACGTGAAAGCCCATCCTGCACAGAGTCAACGCGGGTTTGAACATGCCATGAAAAAAAAATTCAATCATTTCGAACAAAATCTAAAATACCTGACGTCATCCAGGTTGCTGACTTTAGTCTTCTTCAGTACACTCCATCCCATTTCTACCATCCGCTCCACTATCAACAAACAAATCACATCAATAGGGTCCCGCCATACATAGTATATTTACTATGTAAAATGATCACTCAGCTCATTCAAGGGACGGTGTCTCAGGTACACCTTTGTTTTCCAATAAGCTTTAGGTGACATGGAGCAAAATAATATAATAGTAAAGTAGGTAGTCCCATCCACAGTTTCAGAGTGTTTGGAGAAGAGTGCATACAAGTTCAGGTTATTCCTGTTCCACTGGACAGTTTCCTGTAATCACAGAGGATGGTTTTTGACGTCACTGTGATGTAATACAGCCTATCATGACTTGTGCCACTGTTTCAAACAAAGTGTGCAACATTTCCCTGCAATCAATTACAGGCTGCTGACTCATCTGTGTCTATTGAACTACTAACAAACTGTCAAAGGTAAACATGTAAGTCACCCAGAGGTATGTCGTCCCCCTGGAGGCATTTGCAGTTGTCGATATGCGTCCTGGGAACAACGAGGTAATGATGTGTGGCGCTGGGCTGGATGTCACGAAAACAGAGCAGCTCTCCATCCTGTACAGAGAGAGAGACAGAGGAAGAGTTTCCTGTTGTGGAACTTCTTACACGTGAATGAACAGTCGGTACTTACGCTCAGCAGGATTTCCGTGTCAGTGTGGTTGTCCGCTATTTGGCAGAAAGGACAGTCTTCGCTGTCAGAAGCGTCCTGAGTCGCCATTTGTGTTTAAAGGTGTGTGAGATCATCTGTGTGGTTGGTACAGTCTGGGCGTGTCTGCGGCCAGGACAACTAGCCGCTAACAGAGCTCATCGATCGGTCCACTCATGGGAACCCCATCAATTCTCATGTCACTTTACTATACTCCTGAATATGACTTGACAGACATCACATCAAGGAACCCATGTTTACATGGCTTCTCTTTATACACCCATAGTTCATATGAAAACCTAAAATGGTTAATTAAAGGATTTTGTTTTGGGAAAGAGCTTATTCACTTTCGAGCCAAAAAACAAATAGCCCCACTTCCTTTATTCAAATTGCAACATGTTGTTTTCACACTTTAGTTTTTCTAGGGATTAAAACAGATATTGTGTTAATTAGTGGGCTTTAGAGGTGCTGGTAGGTGGATTCAGACAGAGCCAGGCTATAGCTGATTCCCCATTCCCTGTCTTTATGCTAAGCTAAGCTAACTGACTCCAGCTTTAACCATATATAATGGATACATTTAAGGCAGTGGTTCTCAAACTTTTTCTGTCGCGCCCCACTTTGGAGGAAGAAAAATGTTCATGCCCCACCGCCACAACAAAATTGAAACAAAATGGTCCATGTTGAACTTTTATTGAAATAACATTTTGTGACTCCTCTGTCTGTGCTTTTTGAAATAATAGAATAAAGAAAATTGCAATCACTTTTAAGTAAACCAGATTACTCCATCAGACAAAAACAAATAAAATGTGCAATCACTTTGTTAGAACAATGCAAATAAAGTTATATCTGTGCAAAAAGGAAATATAATTTGGCAAAAAGCCTCCTGTGGACAGGTGTTGTAAATTTCGCTTCAAACACTTAACATCTGGGCTTTGTGCATAAATGTATGTTACAATTCTAATGCTACTGTGATGTCCATATCAAATAAAATAAACATAACATTATTATGAGATGCTAAGTCATGATTTTGAGATAGTATCTCATTATAATGACTTACAGGATCTGTATTTTTCCTCACAGTGGCAGAAACGTGCTTCCATACATTTCGCCATGTATTTATTAATTACTTAATTCTCAATTAACTCTCGGCAGCAAAATGAATGTATTTGTAAAAGTCTATTTCCCAAAATATTGAACTTTTAATTTAAACTCACCTTTAATGATACAACTAATAACACAGTGAAGTTAGCTTTTTTTAAAGTATATAAACGGACGATTAGGGCATTAAATGCATGCTTGTTATCAACTATTGATGCCTGTCATGTAAGCTATACACTATCTTTATTTCAGTAGGTGTACATACATCCTACATATTCTTAAAGAAATGTGTTTTATCAAATGATCACCAACAGTGATGCACAAAAAACATGGAGGCAGGTGATATTTCAGTGCAGGTTTTTATTTTTTTTTTTAAATCGTGTTACATGACTGTAGGTCATGTATCAATGACCATAAAAGTGCAATTCATTTCACAATTTGTCAGTTAACATATACATTCATACACACAAAGTTAACAACAAAATGTACGACTGTTTATAAGTGCATACCGTTTGCTGCACATACAGACATCCAGTGTGTGTAGTCAGTTATCTACAGAGACATCTCAATGCTACGGCTTTCCTTTCAAAACTAATTCATTTATCTGCCTCGTTATTTCATTTTCCAGATAATGTTCTTTCCAGACGACAGCATACAACGTTGTCATCACTGTAGTGTCTCATAATGGTAAACACAAAGCATCTTGGACTGGTGGAGCATTATCCTTTAGATGCTTCTGCAGACATTTTTCCTGTACAGAGAAAAACATTCATTTGGATGGGGGCAACAAAAGGGCATTAAATGGTCCAGATCAAAGGACAAAGTCATGTATATGTTTCAGTGACTACATTTACATCTGATGTTTGGATATTTGTTTGATCACAGTAGTTTATGAAAGAAACAAGAAAAAGCAGAACAAGTGCAAATTTCTAGATCACTAATTGCACAGCCATTGCATGGATACCACTGCAATGACTGTAATATTATGAGAGATTAAATAAAACAAGGAGCAAGAAAAGTAGCCTTTCTAGTCCTCGACACTCACAGTAACAAACCTGTCGGAGCATAGAATGAACTTATACTCCTTGCACTTGTAGATTTGGCTGGCGGGGGCGAGGACATGGAGGTGGAGGTGATCAACTGAAGTGTAGGGAGGTTGGTGGAACCCCAGGCTGTGCAGGAAAACACATCAATGTAATGTGCGCACACTGACGAGTGTTTCCATAGCGGAATGCAACACCTCAGCAAATAACAACCTTTGATTTTTGACTGAGTGTGTTCCCACCTATCGTTCCATTTTAAGCTACAACTGTATAGTTAGTTTAAAGCTTAAAGGTGCACATTTCAAACAATTGTACTTTTTTCATTACTTATCGCAAAAGTTCAACGTTTTAGGAGATGTTTTAGGAGACACTTTTCGTTTTCTGGTGGAGGTCTTGTCGAACTAGTCCTTTGAACTTTGTGTTCATTAGAGGTTAAACACACACACACACACACACACACACACACACACACACACACACACACACACACACACACACACACACACACACACACACACACACAATACCTGTCTTCATACCGTATGTCCTTCATATCAGTGATCCCTTGGTCGTGTAGTACAGCTTTCCCCATTTCAGCCATCCTTTCAACTGTTGGATACAAGACTCAGTTATTTATTTGCAAAGATCTGACTAGATACAACTTAAAGAGGTATAGCTTATATACTACCGTATCAAACTGAAGCAGTTGAAGGAGAAACATTTATAGGGGTGCTATTGTAAATGTAGATGTGTATTAGCATATGTCACAGTAGCACTAGTATTGTTGTAGAAGTAGTTTCAGCAGCAGTGCTAGATATAGTTCTAGTAGTATACCTAAGTAGTAATAAAAATAGGAAAAAAAGTTTGCAGTACTTATACTAGTTTGTAGTGATCCACATAACTGACCGAGGTGAATGTGTCCGCTTTGCAGTGACAAGCAGCTACGTATGTGCCGTTTGGGCACAACCAGGTAATGGTGAGGAGCAGCAGGGGCAATGTCTCTGAAACACACCAGCTCCTGGTTCTGTTGGAGAGGATGGAAAGAGACAAAACACACGTGTTAACCTACGGGCCTGTGAATGCAGTGCTGTTGAAACGTGTGTACGTGTAACTGTTGTGTGCACACAGTAGGGACTAGTAGGTGAAATCCCCTCGTACCCATGCACTTCCTCTTTCACTGGAATAAAGTTGCCACTGGGAGGGAGAGTGTAACCCACCGGTTCTCTTTCTCATGATAATAATAATCACCATAATACTATTGCATTTGGCTTGTCCAGCAGTCTACCAAAACATCGAACCCCCTCTAAGATGCAGTCTCTGCTCCACCATCAAGTATTTTATTTGTATTCAGATCATGCCTAGTCATATATTTCTAGCAAATGTCATAGTTATATATTTTTGTCACATAAACATATCCTCTCCCCTCTCTATGAAGTCTCTACAATCAAATATTTTATTTTCCTCCCTCCTGCTGTCTTATTTCTTGTGCAAGAAGTTAAGCTTATTTAACCCACGTAGTGTCCGATACAAAAGTGTAATAGTCTACTACTTATACCGGCTATGGCGAGCTTTACCTGTTGGGCTACTTTGTTTTTGTTTTTAAAGGATCTTACCTCTTTGATAACTTCCGTTTCTTTGTCTTGGTGGTGGGCTATCAAACAGAAAATACAAGTTTCAACAGTTTCAGTACTTGAATCGGAGTGGAATTTCGCCATATTTAGGATATTAAAATGAGATATTTCCTCCCCGACTCGCTGTTTGTAAACCCGTCATTTTCACGCAAAAACGTGCCGAAGATCGTCTATTTTTGCGAAGATCCTCACACGAAACACTGCAGGAACCATGACTGTCTATAAGAACACAATCTTTTACTGACATTTCAACAAGAAATGAACAAAACTTAAAGGATATTATAGAGGAATACATGCAATCCATTTAGTTACCTTTTAATAAAATGCAAACTTCTTGTTTGTGATCTTAACTATGACAGTAAGTAGTTAATAGCCTGTACACTGACCTGTAGGGCGACAACAGCTCACTTAAACATTCAAAATGACGCAAACATGGCTTAAAGGGTCAGTCCACATACACTTCCCTCGCTTTAAGTTAAATACTGAGATTTTAAGAAAAACTCTGTTTTGTGACTTGAGCCCACACCATTGCCTACTACATACATGGTCCACTGTCAACAAGTTTAGATATGTACTATAAAGACACACATCTTTGCGGATAACATATAATCAGTAAAAAATACATTTAGATTAAATATGGAGGTCTAACAAATTTAAACTGCAGTGCCCGAAAACAGAGGTGGAGTGAACCCTCCTTCTTCATCCTCACTGCATCTTTTCAGCGTCATTATTTCCTGTTACATCAGGGTGTCTTACTGGAAGTTGATTACAGTAGATTCCAGTCTTCCTTCACTTGTCCTACAATAATAACAACATGCCAGCATTTGGTCACTGGTAATATTCAATACAAATCATTTACATGAATATCTTTAGGACATTACATCACACTGAAGGGCAAAAACAACTAAATGAAACATGTTGAGATACAAATTTGACAAACACAACCCATCATCATATATTTAACATTTATTTAAGTTTAAATGTGTTTGCTATCACAACACAATAAATAGATCCTTAGTGATAACACAGCAGTTTTGGATTCACAAGAAATAATACTCAGGGAGCCTTCACAGTTACAACACAAGACAACAAAGCTCATTTTCACATGAAGCGACAACTGGTATTAGTGAATAGTATGGCAGGTATCAGAACAGTGGTGTCACACATGCAGTCTTGCAGTATCACATATTCATGCACTACAAGCCTGTATCAGATACACAAGATATAAATGAAAATGTCTTTTCCGTGTTAGTAGATCTGAATTTTTAGTTAGTGGCATATACCAGAGTGCTGAAAACAAACCGTCCATTTCACACCCATTTTAAAGTAAAGCTGACATGTGGTTGGACAGGAAGCTTCCCTCCTGTAGTGGTGATCAAATAACATTTAGTAACAATTTTACATGGAAGCGATGCTTAATTACACTGGTCCACAACACAGCATTGACTGTCGATTAATCCTGTAGTGCAAAGTGATGTCATGTTAAACCTCGACCGGATCGCTGAATGATTAGAGATGAAAATAAAGAGAGATAAAAAAAATCAGTCGACGTGAGATGTGAATTCAATACTGACAACAGTCATCAACAGTGCTTATTGGGTCCAATCAGAAACAGAAACATTTAACACAACATTGCTATAAAAGTACAACTATTTAAAAAATAAACACAACTGAGCATTCTTTGTAAAAAAAAAACAAAAAAAAAAAAACAATGTAAAAAACAAAAAATAAATCTAAAATATTTATAAAATATAATGAGCTCACAACAACTGTGGAATTCAAATAAAACACATTTGGTCATTGCAAACCTGGCTTTACTAGTCGTTTTAGATTTTACGGGGGAATTAGAACATTAAATGTAGTTGTGATGAAATGCAACATTCTCATTCAGGCCATCTAAAACTCGAAAATAAGAGAACAAGACGGCCCTCAGAGGAAGTGCAAGACCTCCATTGTAAACAATTACAACATTTCCCTCTCTGAAAGCTTATGTAATCTCCCTGAAAAACTCCACTCCCTTTAAGTTTGAAATGCATTGGATCGTAAAAAAAAAAAAAAAAAAAAAAAAAAAAAAAAAAAAAAAAAAAGATTCTAAACTTCACTTCGTCTTCAGCACATAACCCTGTACATTCCCATAGATACTAATTACATCATTATTTCTGCACAAATTAACCAAATGCATTATGGGATACCTTGTTCTTTCATACAGACTTAAAATCTTTTCGGGATAACCTCAGCAGTAACATCAGCAGCCTTCTTCTTCTCTCTCTCTCTCCTCATGAGCTAATGGCAGTCTGCATGCTGGGAAAGCTGGAGGCATTGACGGATGTCTAAGGCAGCTAATGAACTGAGAGCAACCACATCTTCTCACACTTCCACCTTTGAAGGACAGAGGACCCAGACATGAACTAGGCCAACCTACCCGTTGGCCAAACCCACCTCAAAACGGTACTTTCCAGTCAACAACCGCACTCGCTTCTCTCACGAAACATTTAGCGTCAATGTGGGACAGCTAGGTTCGCCTCCAAGCGGTGCGTAATAGACTCGGGGTTGTTTGAAGCTGGGAGTGAATGCAGGAGTAGCTGGGGAGCAGGTGAGGCTACTCAAAGGTCCAGACCTCCACACTGTGGATGTTGAAGTCTTGCTGGACGGAGAGTGGCTGGTTGTTGAAGGTGGCGCATTTGGTGGTGGTTCCTCGGTACAGCTCGGCGTCCAGCCACAGACCCAGCTGACCACTGCAGAGGAGAGAGGGCAGAGGGAAAACAGGTGGACATTATCTAAAGGCAAACCCTTTGTTTAGATTGTACATTTGTGAAACGCATTAGCTTGTAGTTTGCAGTGCAGCTGGTACTACTTACCCTCCTCCTCCCATCTGAAGAGAATCAGTATTGCCCTTCACAAAGTAAGAATTCTCCCCCGTCCAGCGGTACACCTAAAAACCGAGAGCAAACAATGTTTGGTGTTGCCATTGGTGGAATAGAAATAGGTACCCGAAGTGAGTTCTTAAACCAACTCGATACAAACCTTGATCTCAGGACAGAAGCTGTAGAGGAATGTCTCTCCGGTGCCGTAGCAGTGTTCGCTCACTCTGAAGGGGTGAGTCGAGAAAGCCCCAAATATCTGTGGCAAGAGTCAGATTCAGTTCCAGGATGAAAAGACTTGGAAAGAATCACCATGAACAAGCTTAAACTGTTTCAACTAGTAGTTAAAAGGTATATGCAGTGTAGAAGTCGCCAAAGTCCAACTTTTTTTCTTCTAATTCATACACTATGTTGTGGCTTGGCATCAGGAGCTCGGCACGCAATGCATCCTGGTACATGTGGCAGAAACAGCGAAAATGCATAACATATTTGTGCACCGTAAAAAAAATCGTGTATGTTTTTGCAAAATGAAAATCGAATTAGGAAGTACATGTCATTGTTGCCAAGTGTTGGGCTGTCATTCAGTTTTTTTTATAGAGAAAAATAACTTCTTAACATCACCTCTTTGCATTTGTTTCACCACCTGCGTAACAAGCCCATGAAAAAAAAAACATCTACTGATGATCAGTGGCCATTTCCTTAGACTGCTATTCCCCTACAGTATCATCAGCCAGTCACTTACATACAGTACACTCCTTTGGACAGTGATCTACCTGGTTGTCCATATCTTTGACGACCAGCAGCACGGGACTGTCCACGTCTGCCAGACTCCTGTACAGAGTCTTCAGGCTGGTCCCATGCTTCACAGTGCTGTAGGCCAGTCTCCAGGGGTAAATCTGCACACGGGCCGGCAAGCGACTGGCAAGCTGGAGGGCGAACACATCATCAGAGTATAAGGCTTACAAATCAGTACGTTTGCACGTTTGTTCCTCAAAGGTTTCTCGTCAGTAACTGGATTTTTCATGTGGTTAGCAGCCAGAAACAAGCAACTGGTTAAATCAAAAATGACCTTCTCAACGTGCGTGTCCTGCAGCAGCAGATCACTGGTATCTCTGAGTATGGGCAGCGCATCCAGGGACAACTCTCCGTCACAGCTGCTGAAACTCTGCCGACGCTTGGCCTCATCAATGGTGATGATCTTGGAGCAAAACAAGTGTGTGAGCAAGTCAACTTTAAGAGAAATCAACGATACAAAGACAAAACGGGCATAAATGAAGCTCAACAGGTCAAAGAGTTAAAAAAAAAACATGGCATTATTGTTTATAACTGGAATAGAAGTGTCAGCGAACGCACTGTTAGTGCTTATCCTGTGATGTAAATAGAGGGGAGCACGCCGTGCTGCCTTCCTGTTTCTGCTGAGCTTACCTCCCAGCTGCAAGATGCAGGGTCACTGAAGAAGTTGTCAATCATGTCCAGCTCATCTTTCTCCACCACAACAAAGCCCTGCTCTCGAGCCTCCTTCCCGTACACATCCGGGGACCACTGGACGAAGAATGCATACAGGTGGTCCACCCTGGAGCACACACACACACACAATCACACACAACCATTGGATTGGTGAAAAGCCAGCTTACACTAATTGTATTTCAAAAGAAGGCTTGAGTATCATCCATCATCGTCTCACCTTTCTTGTGGCACAGCAAACCAGTACTCGGGCTGTTTCCCCCGGCCCCCAAATGAGTGGGCAGGACTTAAGGTCCTCCCGGTGGCAAAGGACTTCCTCATTGGCTTCCCCACTTTGAAGCACAGGAACATCGGTGGGATTTTACTCTTCTCCTCTGATGAGTAAAGCATGTCTACAGAGAAAAGGAGCGTTGTAAAATTGAGAAGGAGAGTTTGATTAGTTGAATGCTACACTCCTAATTATGGGTTTCATTTTCGGTTTGTAATTCCTACCTTCTATTGGAGCCTGTATCCTCTCCAGCAGCCATGACTTCACTTCTGCCTCGTAGTTTTTCTTCCGTCTCTCCTCCTCACTGACTTCAGCCCCACCTGCTGGTCTGTCTGGGCTTTGTTTCTTTGGATTCGAGTCCCCACGAATCTCGGAAACCTCCTTCAGACTCAATTTCCTGTTTTGGACGACATTCAGCAGCTCTTTGGTCCCTTTAGGTTTCTTGTCTTTGGTTTCCTCTTGGTTTGTAGGGTTACCACGCGAGCTGCCCTGTTTTTCAGTCTCTGAAGAGAATTGTATTGACTCGCCGTTCTCGATGGAGCTGTTCTGAGCTACGCCCTCATCCTCTTCATCGTCAAGCTTCACTGTAGTTTGAGAAAGAATCGTCGTGTCCTGAAAGCCTCCCCGGCCTGGGCGGCTTGGTCCTAGTTCCGGTTGGTCCCTGCCGACGATGGAGGGCGTCCCCTCGGCCTCTTCAGTGCTACCGTTGACAGTTGGCTCCAACTCTGTGAATCCTTCGTCTGACGGAGACTTCTCGGTCTGCTCGCCCTCTGTGCTCGCTGGTATGAAGAAAAGAAAACGGTTCTTTGTTGAACATCACAACATTTTGTCAAGACATTTTCATCATCAATCAAGCTGCAGATTTGGTTTCCAAAAAGACATTGACATCTGAGAAGCTGGAAATGTTTTGGCTTGTTGAAGAATAATCCTCGAAATAGAAAAGAAACAAACTAATTTGGATGCTCAAGAGTTAACGATGCAGAAATATTTGGTCACTGAGCTGAATTTGAAAATTCACGAGATACAGAAAAAAAAAAATTGCTGTTGTGGAGAGTGAAAAAACGTAGATGTCAAAAGTCATAACCCAAAGTAAAAACAAACTTTGACTCCCTCCAGCCAACTACAGTCGAGAGAACACATGATTACCAGTTAAGAGCGTTGATTCGATGTCATCCAACACGATTGGTCGCTTCGGAACGAGAGCTTCATAGCGGCTGAAGGGGTTTAGATCTCGCTCCGATGGCAGTTGCTCCCACTCGCCGGGCCTGTACACAGGACATAAATCCTGGGGTAGGTCTCTGTGGGGTCACGGGGCATCACACAAACCGCACCGCAAACCAGGATGAAAACGAAAAAACAAAAGAAAACAAAAAGTCCAAACTGAAATTATAAATGACCAGAATGATACAAAGCAAAATGACACACGTGTGATGAAAAACAAAGCAAAATAAAACTATTAATGAGGAACAAATCAAGAATATTAAAATGGAAAAATTACAAAACAACTGGCGATTTTAAACTAGACAAGATCCAAAAACAGAGATGTGTTAAAGAGTGAAATGTTAATCTGCGAATCTAAAAAGGGCTTTGTACAGTTTCATTCTTGAGAAGAACAAGAAAAATAGAAACTGAAAGGAGGAACAAGAAAGACTGGAAGAGGAACCGCTACTAAAGAGGGAAACGAGGAAAACGAGACGGTTTCGAGAGCTCTTACGATGGCAGAGCGTCTTTGAGCTTCATGCGCGACACGTCGTCATACAGCGCCACAGAGACGACCTCCTCCATGGGGCAGATCAGGCCGTACTCCTCGCAGCCGTGCTCGATCACCAGGGGGTCCGACTTGTGGGGGTCGAACATGATGTTGTTGGGGGTCACGATCAGCACGCCTCCCACCACTCCCTGCAAACAATGAAGTAACGCATCAAATTACCAGAGTCATTTAGGAAATTGAAACGCGTCAGCGTTCATTTTCCAGGCTTCTTACCATGCCGTCGGTGAAATATTTGCAGCTCATCTTGATGAACTTAACCGTTGCCGGGCTCTCGTCCTCAGAGTTTGGGGAGAGCTCACGCCGGAGGGACTTTGTTGACATGCAGTTTAACGTGCCGTCCTGAAGGAAGGTAAAAAGGACAGATCACAGACCCGTTATTGCCTATTATTGAAGAGTCTTATCGCCGTGTGGTTTCAGCTCTCAGCAGCCTTTTAGGCCTCCAGATCATGTTATATTTATTACTCATTTTTCAAAAGTGCCCCGAAAGTAGCTTTTTCACTCGACTATTAAACGCTGGCTGATGAAATTACTGCACTTAACGTTTAAAAGCTGCTCCCTCATACCACAGATTGAATTTGTTATCCATCACGGAGGGTATCAGAAATTACATTACGAGGATAATAAAACATTTTGTCGCATCTCTGAGCCATAATAATTCGTTTGTACAACATTAAAAAAAAAAGCAGCCATTGTAGACGGACAATTTTGGACAAAGCTTTAAAACACACAAAGAAAAGTATAAAGAGTATAAAGAGTACAATCACTAGAATTACACCAAATAAAGATCAAAAGTGGATTTATATGTTATCAATGATTTTTTAAAGGCATTTTTGCCCTTTGTGAAGAGTTTCATAGTCAAGATTCAGACAGAAATCAGAAGAGACTGAGAGGGGATATCGTTTCATGTGCCTTTTAACAACTTATGTTTTTAGAAAAATGTCCCAAGTTGCTGCTGTAAACTACTGCATAATGCCAGTTACTCTAAGCAACACATCACTCTTTACTTACATGTGATGCTTTCTCCGATAGGCCATTTGTGAAGCAGGGATCAGAGGAAGTCTGAGACTTGAGCTCAGCTTCTGCCTGGCTCACATCAGGGACGAACAGCTTCTGTAACAACGATGACGGAGAGCTAACGGTGAGACAGTCGGGAGGAGCAATCGAGCAGTGGTCGGTGTCACCGCCGAGGTTCTCACCTGACCGGGGTAGACGCTGCGAGAGAAGAGCTTGTTCAGCTGGACCAGTTTGTTTGGGGTGACGTTGTACTTCAGTGCGATGCTGGTGAGGGAGTGATCGGGCCCCACCTGTAACAAGAGATGAAGTCATTTGAACCTTTCTGCTGATGAGTCAGTGTGTTATTTAAATGTATTTTCACTCTCGTTTTGCTCACAATGAACTCCACTGTCCCCGGCGGTCTCTTCTTCTCCCTCTTGGTCTGATTGATACTTTTGCAGCCATCGTCTAGAAGGGAAACAGAAAATGAGATGCAGACTGAGCAAAACTCCAAACAGAAAATGATCTCACATGGAGAAAAAAAAAACAATCTAGTAAGAGAGTCTACGGTCCTTCTCACGCGTTCTAGGTTGCGAACAGATACACTTTCTAAATAAACATAAAAAATGAAAACACCATCCATTGAGGGCAGTAAAAATAAATGTTTGTCTCTAAATATCCTGTGCTTAGTTGCCTTTTGAGTCGGTACCAGTGACTGTCTGTCCCCTGTCATTATCCAGCCTTAAAACACTGCCCCACACATGCTGAAGCAGTCATCATAAACACAAACTGACCCTTGTAGTCGACAAGGTCCCCAGTCAGCATTTTCTTCTTGCCAAGAACACAGCAGCTATTAGCGTACCACTCCCTGAATGCTGAATTACACTGCTGCCTCTTCAAGGAAAGAGGGCATGACTAAGCATTAGACAGACAGCTTCTCGCTGCTCTGCACTGGACCGAGCGTTAGAGACAAGACTGCTGCCACTTCTACGAACACGGCTGCTTATTCATTTCATTTACACTGCGACTGGTAATATCCTAGGACGCATTGCAGGCAAGGGAAGGCAAGGCAAGTTTATTTGTATAGCACATTTCAACAACAAGGTAATTCAAAGTGCTTCACATAAAACCATTAAAAGCATCAAAACATAAGGCAAAAGAAAAGGAGATTTAAAAACAATTAAGAACATTCATTAAAACATTAAAAAACAGTGTAAGAAATAAAATGCAGTAGTAAAATGCAGAAATGCAGAAATTGATTAATATATTAATTGAATGTGGTTCAATTAAAGGCAGCAGCAAACAGAAAAGTCTTCAGTCTTGATTTAAAGGAGCTGAGGGTCTCAGCAGACCTGCAGCTTTCTGGGACTTTGTTCCAGATGTGTGGAGCAGAAAAACTGAACGCTGCTTCTCCGTGTTTAGTTCTGACTCTGGGAACAGAAAGCTATGGACTTGCAGCTGAAAGCGCATATAACCTAAAGAGTTATGGGTTGTTGCTTTTGTCTGTTACACTGCAGGGAATCGTATTTGATTTGATGGGCTGCACTTAACAATATTGTGGTCTTATTAAAACAAGATTAATTATTAAACACATACTGCAGAGGTTACACAGCTGGCTGACCCGCTGCACGCATGACTATAGTCAATTATTACAGTCTATATGAAGGGGGTTGGGGATGATTTGCGCCGCAAACAAACCCAGAAGCACGTGACAGAATGATGTATAATGTAGCGTACAGTGAATGCAGGTTCGATTTGGTTTATTGTTGTGCAAATATGAAGCTATAGATGACCTGACAACTAGCTCATTGATCCATATCAAATAATTGATTTTAGTCACTTGTCAATTAATTCAATAGTCTCCTGATAAAAAAAAAAAAAAGTCGATATCAAATTATTATGATTTGTCTACTTCAGCAATATTCTACTTTCTTTGACAAAATCCTCAAAAAATGATTTTCTTTCACATCTAAGAGTCACAATAATAGCAGAAGTTAAGGGCGTCACAGCATTTTGATTGTGATTCAACTCTCAGGACTCACACACTCTGAGAACACGTCGCCTTAAATGTCATCATC
Source organism: Lycodopsis pacificus (assembly GCA_028022725.1). Classification (NCBI taxonomy): domain Eukaryota; kingdom Metazoa; phylum Chordata; class Actinopteri; order Perciformes; family Zoarcidae; genus Lycodopsis; species Lycodopsis pacificus. The sequence goes on along the minus strand of CM051705.1, from coordinate 9,074,817 downwards.
AACTGTAAAACAGTACAATGTGAAAAGGTTATGCAACTTCCTGTTTAAAAACTGCTGAGGTCGTTCCCAACACAGAGGACCCTTGTGTAGTCAAATAAAAGAGCAGGGGAATAAACGGCGACAGAAATACCACTAGCCGACATGAGAATTTACAGTGTACTTGTAATAATAGTGGATTATGACGAGAATAGTTATGACTAAATTATAATTTACAGGGACTTTACCCAGTGATCTGTAGATGGGAGAGTCCTGATCTGATCATACTGAGAGGTGCAAGACAAACAGTCTTCCTGCTCCACGGTGTCTCAACCACTAACACATAATACCAGAAGTACCCCGATTCTCCAGGTGTCCATGTATTTCATTGCAGGTCTTACCCGAGGCCGCATGTGGCTTTGCGGTTATTCTCTGCAGGTCTGTCTTCTTGTTGGGGTCCTTGTCATTTGGGATGTCTGGACAGGAAATCACAGCCGGGTTCTGCTCAGTCACGTTCTTTTCCGATTGGCTCTGCTTGAGCTGTCGCCGCCTCTTCAGCCTGATGGGACGCCAGGGAGACGGTCATATATATGAAATGGAGGTAAAATTAAGAAACGTGAGTTTAGAAGACTTATGCCATGACAACTTTTACAGGTTGGGCTAATACACTTCATGTATGAACATGTGCACAGGCCGCGGATGGATCACCGAACGGGCCTAGCGGGGACGGACCCCAGGGGCGCACAACTTCAGGAGGCCCCCCCCCCCCCGGCCTTCCCCTATAACATCCCTACCAGGAAGAGACTCAAAGAAACATACAACGACCACAAAGATACAGAAAAAGACCAAAACATCAAAGAGATGCAAAACAGCTGCAAAGAGACTAACAACAATTAAGAAAAGGGGAAAAATTACAACAAAGAGACTCACAATGACTAGAAAGAGAAACAAACCAAATACAAAGAGACTCACAATTACCACAAAGAGACAAAAAGTAAATACAAAGAGACTCAAAACGACAAAAGAAATGGCCAAAACGACTACAGATAAAAAATAACTACAGAAAGACCAAAACAATCACAAAGAGACACAAAATGACTGCAGAAAGACACAAAACATTCACATAAAGAAGATAAAGTCTGTGTGTCTTGCTGCTGTGTAGGAGAGGTGCCGGGGCCTTTTGCATGTCTATTCCCAGGGGCCCATTGTCTCATTATTTGCCCATGGCACAGGCATTTAATTGAACCATTTTAATGCTTCAATTGATGACCTTTTCATAATTAAATATCAACTTGTAATTTGTCACCGTGCTCGTTTGTTGTAAAATACTTCTGTTGTGAATTAAGACCTTGTGTCCAGGTGCTGCTTTTGTGCTCAAAGTTACTGGATTGAGCTTTAACTTTTCTCTCTCTCTCTTTACTTTGCCGTGTCAGCTGTATTTTCATCTCAGGCTGAACCTTTACCCCTATTAAATCATTGACAGTTGAGGCAATGATGTAATGGCATATATAGGCCCTGTTGAGGTTCATAAAGGGGGAACTGCAGTGCAGAGGAACCAAGGGTTAGTGGTGCACTTAAGGATAGTGCTGACCCGAGGAGCCCCAAAGAAACCTTAAGTGTTGATATGAGTTCGTTAAGTAAAGATAAGACCACATTGATTTTTCATAATCGTTGAGCGATAGGGACGGCGCAGCCCTGCGAAGCCCCGGGCAAAAGGAAGAATAAAAGAAAAACGTAAGGAGAAGTGTTTTTAAGTGTTCCAGTGCTTTAATGGAAAGGCAAGAGTAGGTCGATAAGGCTGCGGACAGACACGGTTCAGGCCTCGCCCACAGCCTCAGGTCTCTCTCTCTCCCACTTTAACTGAGCAGCACACATCTGGTAGTGATGAACTCAAGAATCTGCACGCACAGTCTCAGCAGCACAGCTTGTTTCACTTTGGGTCAGGCGCAGAGCATCTCTCAAGCCTGCATCTCAAGATGTTTCCCTTTCTCTGAACTTACAGTTTGTAAGCAGCGCATCCAGAAGTAACACAATGACGGAGAAAGTGAAAAGTTAATGTACACAACATCACTAGTTACATAAACAATCACACCACTCAAGTCAAAAGGCACACATGGCAGCAAGAATCTTTTCGTTTTTGTAATATGAATGTTTACATGATTTGAGATAATTATCGTTGTTTTGCTTTACCCGTCATTCAAATGTGTTCAAATTGTCGATGTTTCCTATATATATGTGCAGTTTTGATACAATCTTATTATTGGATGCAATGTTGATGTAACTTTATAGTTGTTGTCGTGTGAAAATAATAGCACAAACATTGTTGACCATATGTATTTGATTTGAATATGGACCCAAGGCAACAACTAGTGTGAATTCCCCCAAAACAATAGACGATAAACAACTTGGACAACACATTAATATAGTTGTTTTCAGGTCAAATTTGACTTTGACATTATGTGTGCTGTCGTCCAAAGTTCTCAAGCAGACACGAGCAGGTTTTCCTTCAGGATATTTCTGTAATGCAATGTCTCACTTTACTCACAACTTTCTTGCAGTGAAGAGGCATCCCAGAATGGTGATGCTACCCTGGTAAAATCCCTCAGAACCGTTACTTAATGTGCAGCGTCTCTCCACCTCCGCCATGGTGCTCTGGAGCTCCTTGAGCCTCTTGGTGGCCTTAATCAAATAGTGTTTGTGCACAGCCTGCTCTGAGCTAATGTGCAGCGTTTTCTATACCTGAACTGATTGTACTTACTGTATTTACAGCGCCTTTGAATTCTAAGTTAAACTTGCTGCACATGTATTCGGGATATTATATCATATGGCATATTGTGCCATGTCATATTAAGGGATACTTGGATGCATTTATTTTGTAGTTCTACATGATTGATATTTGAATATATTTTTCACTTTTTAAAATTGGAGTGTATTTGTTTGATGTTGTTCAGTGTCAAAAAACAACTTTCACTTTTGTAAAACAATAACAACGTGAAAAATCCAATGTGGAGCACACGCATGCCAATGTTACTCCACATTGACCTTTTCTTCCATTCGTCAGGAAGCGAGGCAGCATGTGGTGCAACGAGCAGGAGAGCTGCGTGTCACAGCAGTAGCTGTTGTTCAGAGATAAGGCGGATTTTCCTTCCCGACACGTTCTCTCTGTCTCTTTCTGTTCTGGCTATTGGTCCGGTACAGTCGTAGAGGCCTGCACGAGTCTCACTTATTCACCTCTCACCTGTTGTTCTGCTGCTCCCTCCTGCACACCGCCTTTGCAGGAAAACACCACCGACCACTGACTCAGCCCAACGCCTGCAATCCCGTTAAGATCCAATGCACACTGCTCGTCAAATAATTAGAGCGACTGAGATGTGATGCCTTTTAAAACAAATACAAATAATAATGTAATATTTCCAACATAAGCCAATCCAATCAATAAAACACAAGACACATTGCAGGTTTGTCAGCACAGCCTGAACAAGTAACCCAAGACAAGAAAGAATAAAGGCCATTAGGCTACACCGCATTACCTCACATGATTTATCACAAGCCTACACTCAACAGCTCCAGTGTTGACAGCACTCACTAGACGACTTCTGCTCCTCCATCGATCAACTTGTTTATCCATTTTGCAAAGGTTACCTTTGGCCTTCATTTCTGAGCAACTGTTAAAACAACACAAATACGTTATGTCTACGTCTGTCACGCTATGATATACTGTTCATGTGGAACCCGGCAGGAGGGATGAGGAATAAATCAAGCAGAACGAGAACTTTAAGTGTATTTTAAGGATATAGAGACACATTGAAGCCATATTACCGTACAGTGAGTGCACACCATTTACATTATTCACTCAGCTCTCTAAAAATAAACACCTGGCAGGAGTTGTTAATTAGTGGATCGTGCAGTTCTGCATTACGTCTAGACGTCACACAGGAAGCGCTGATCTTTGTTCACAACTCGTCGATTCCTTGTCATTTCTACGCACCGTAGCTGTGACAAGGCTCCTGGCACACATCTCCTGCTATCCGGTTCCACAACGCTGCCAAAATCCAATTTTATAGTCAACATCATCCCCGTGGATCAAGAGGCTCTGACGCACGACTCGGATTATACGAGGCTGTATTGGCTGGGTGCAGCTCAGACACAGGTGACTTGCCAGTGCCAATACATTAATTAAAAAAGGGTGAGAATTGTTAATTAGTGAATTCACCTTTACGGCAGATTGTCAAAGTACAAACGACAGTGCAGCACGATGGAAACGCCACGATGTCCGACTAAGAAGATTCTGACTGTACAAGCATACGATACCTGGACTGACTTACACAGATAAGAGCAAAACACTTGCTGTGCACTTTTGTAACCGATTCTGGTCAATCTGTCATTTTTTCTCTCCTGTTAAAAGTTTTTAAAATAGTTTTTCTTTTATTCTAATCAAAGGTCAAAGGGTAGATGTTGTATACATCTGTAAAGCCATCTGAGGCAAACGTGTGATTCTTAAACAAAATGGACAACTAAACCTACATGGCATCTTAAAGAGAGAGAGAAAAAGGTGAATATCTATACTCATTTAATGGCAAATGCAATGTACCACCTTAAGATGAAAGCAATCTGTCATAAGCACAAGAAACATGCTGAATGTTGGAGCTTAACAATACTTTTGCTGCATGAAAAAAAATACCTCGAAAGCCAAAACAAAAAAGGCACAGAAAGAGTCGCTTACCTGGCAAAATATCCCGGCTTCCTGTCTCTCTTCTCCATCAGGCCTGGGTCCTAAATCTGCATGCAGTCAAGCGCATCAATACAAACATCCACCCTTTACACACCCACTCCGTGTGTGTCCAAGCCAGCGGATTTGGGGAAGATCACCTCTCACGCTTCTTTCTTGTCCTGCAGAACGAAATGAGCGAGGGGATTAGCAGGCCCGCCCTCCTCACTCAGCAACATTCAATTCAATGTTAAAAAAAAGCCCAATAACTGCTGGTGAAGGCTAATCAGCCTAAAAGGGGGAGGGCGATGAAAAGCATCGTATAAGAAGCATGACAATGGCTGACCAACAGGATGGGAATTAAGGAAAAACACATCTGCTACTAGTTCATGTTGCCACAGCAAACCCGCGTTTTATTCTACAACCATGCTGCATTGCAATAGTGTGTCTATAATCAGCTGCATCTGTTTGGAAGTCCCGTTGACGTAAACACGCAGACTTCATGGCTCCACTACCTCACGGCTAGCTGCAGCAGGATTAACGCTGAACAAAAACAAGCTACTACACGCATGTCGCACATATCCCTTAAGAAGAGAAATCAGCTGCAGTTCATCCATGTGTCGCGTTAAAATGTGATATCAAAAAGGTAAATGGGTAACCTCAAGAGGAAAGGCTACATTTGCAGCAATGTTGCCCCACCTAACGTTACATTCTTCGGTTTAGCAACTCAATTAAATCCTCCGACTCGGACCTTGAGGTGCAGCGGTAACAACAGCCAGATAGCAGTACTGTTAAATCAATATGTTCCACTGCGCAAGGCACAGACACAGGCACAGTGAACAAGGTCCAGATTTCCAAGTGATTTAACAGCTGTTGCTAACTAGCTAGCCACTTTGTTTACAGGACAAAGGCAACCTGGTGGAGATGGTAATGCTAGATTTTGTTCGGTTTCAGCTGTTCTCTTAAAACGACGTTATCTTCTTCCTGTTCGTGCAATCTGGACTAACGCGGACGCGCAACACTGATGTACAACGTACGCATTCAAAACGCTACATCTGACAGAAAATAGGTGGCTACATTTGCCCACTTACCTTGCGTGCATCCTCCAACAGCTAACGTTGTATCAAAATGAAGCTCTCCTGCACGGCGCCCTCTGCTGTCACGTGTACTGTAAAAACATGAGCGCACCACCAGTCTTTACCGCATAGACCGTGTACAAGCTAATTAACGTTAGCCAAAGCTAATTTCAGGTGAAGGTTAGTTGGAGATTTGATTGTTGGTGGGTCTTACACTACCAGGTGTAGAAAACCAATCACAAATATGCAATGGCACATTATATTAAATATCTGACCGCATGGTGGCGCTATCAGTCCCTGGTGGTCTAGTGGTTAGGATTCGGCGCTCTCACCGCCGCGGCCCGGGTTCGATTCCCGGTCAGGGAACTACCTTTTTCCGCTAGCTAGTCAAAATTCATTTGCGCCTTTATACTGTTAAACGGAGCTAAACTGACCGGTTTTATAGCAATACGCCACAGCTGGACCACTACGTGTGCAATCCGTTGCCACACGCAGAGAGCTGTATTACAGGTCAATCAACCAAGTTGGTTTAATTGATATGGTCCAATAACGCAGATCGCAAATTTGCAGCAAGGGGTTAGCGTACTGTACCTCACACGATGCCATCCATCCTTAGTCCCTAAAATATGCCTCATTTTCTGTACAAAGCATTAACGTTATCCCATTGCATTTACTGATTTCTTTACCCATTGAAAATAAGATATTGTCTTCAATGTTTGTCTCTTGAAAATTATACACACACACACACACACACACACACACACACACACACACACACACACACACACACACACACACACACACACACGGTATTATTGCATGACCTCTTGGACTGTCCCAACAGCTCTTGACTTTGCCACCACCTGACCGACTCCTAATTCTACCGCTTGGTGGCGACAGTTCACAACAAATGCTCCTAGAAACAAGGGCCTCAATATGTGAAAGAAACAGTCCGCAGCCTACATAAAATATATTTCATATTAAAACAGCCTCCACCATAAGAAACCTTTAACAAACATGGGCTTTTTAAAATTTCTCTTTACAAGTTAAAAAGAACAACAACATTCAAAACTATCTGTGTTGATTCAGTAAAGAGTAACGAGAGTAAAGCATTTTATACTGAGAAGACTCAGGTGAAGGAAAAATTATTAAATGTATTTTACATTTGTTTTGTATCATGTTTTCAGTTTGCACATCGACCACAACAAAATATATATGTATATGTATATACTGTATATATATATATATATATATATAAAATCTAATAATATAGCTCAAATATAATTAATATATAAATATAATGTAGTGATAATTCCCACTCACTCCTTTCATGAAAGCTAAGTTGAAGTGAACAATGAGATAATGTGTGTTTGTGGAGCTTGGGTCCCAGAGAGCCCTCTTAGGTGGGACAGACAGAGACCCCCGCTGCAGGCCCTCTCATTGGGCAAGGCCGGAGTTAACCAGTTCCTGGTTGGCTATGTATCTTTGCAGTTATTTTGACAGGCGTTATCATTGTGAGAGAGGAGATAAGTTGTCTTAGGGATCGCCATGGCGCCGGTGTGTCCCTCCTCCGTCCTGCTCAGACTCCCATCGACCCCTCTCCACCCCCTCCTCTCTCCCTACCCTGGAGCAAAGGATTGTGGGGGACTGTTTGGTTGGGAGCAGGGTTTTTGTTGGCAGGGACCCCGGGGCTCTGGGTATCATCGTCCCCCTTTAGGACCACCAAATCGTCATTTGACTCAGCAAATGGACCGCCATGTCCAACTCCCAAACGTCGCCGTCCACATTCTATTAAATGTTCTCTCTTGCTCTTTGCTCCTTTCGCTTATTTCTCATATTTTTCTTCAAGTTGTGTATTGCAAGGTTATTCTTCTCCTTCCTGGACACACAGACATGGCTTCGAAAGCTCACAGATTAAAAAACAAAAAAAGGAAGTCACGCTAAGGCAGACGGAGTAGCACAGTTTAGCTGAATTTAAAGCGCTATAAAAAGCCAGGGATGAGCTCTAAACTTTTGACTCTTTAATGTGTAATGTTTTCAAGATGTTGCTCAGACAGGGGCTGTAAAAATAATAGTCTAAGTCCACATCAAATCAACAGCATGGTCTCTCTGTCATATGAGATCTGGACAGTACTCACTTTTGCCACTGATATTAGAATCTTTACGGCACTGTCCCGTCAGGCCCCACAAGCAGCTTGGTAGCATTACCACGTCTGCTTTTTTGTGTTAATATTACTGCTACACACACACACACACACACACACACACACACACACACACACACACACACACACACACACACACACACACACACACACACACACACACACACACACACACACAAATATACGGATCTGGCAGAAGATGTAAAGAAAAGAAGAAAGGCACAAAAGAAAATATGAAGCTCATTTTCAGGCCATAAATCTTCACGTTTGTATTTGTGCCACTGAGATGGCATATGTGTTATTGTTTATGCCTAATAGTGCCATATCCAGTACACATTTAGATATTATCTCATCTTATTTGTGTCTGCTGTTGCAAGAGGAGACCTAAACAGTCAGAGTGACTTTCATCCAGTGCCTTAGTTTTGCCATGTCAGCGCACGTAAAGAGACTATCTTGCTTGTATCTGTTAGAAGTGTTGTGATCACAGCGGTCTGACCCAGCACAGGCCTTGGAGAGATTTGAAATCATTTTACTCAGACGTCATACACTTCTAGCTTAGACTACAACCACTGATAACTTCAAGTACACTGTGGCCGCAGGAAGCTGCAAAACCTAAACATTGAAAAAGGATATGTCACACAAACGATAATTGATAGGAATTATGGGAGCCGTAATTCCCTTCTATAAATCAAACCTGTGGGGGAAAAAAAATGCAGATTTGCAGTTTTTCTATCTGTGTCTTTATAGGAAGACGATTTTTGAGCAGTAAACTAATTAGGAGAAGAAATCTGTGGGAGAGCGAGAGAGAGAGAGAGCTGTTCCCTTCGAGGATTGAGAGCCCCACTTAAGAATCGGTGACAGATGTAACTACACAGCTAAGTGAATCAACTGACAAAGCTAACGTTAGCTCGCTATTCCCTGTTTAGGGTGAAGAGTGTAGGAAGTAATGGGATATGGTCGACACAGCTGACATGACACATGATTAAAACGCTGTTTAATATCAAACATACAGTATCAAATATTGTCAATTATATTTCACTTAAACAACACAATATACATTAAATTACAAAACCATATTCTAATAACTCAACGATCAAATAACAGAGTTGCTAACAGATGTTTAATAGCAACCGATTTAAGGTTACTGAAGTCTCCGCTGGAACACATTCTCACGGCAGGTCCTGAAATAGTCACACAATTTTAATCTTTTGATTCATGTAGGCAACACTTATTTTCAAAACAAAATTGTGTGGCTCATCACAACTTTCAAACTATTTTGGAACTTTCTTTTGTGCCTTCTCTGCGTTTTTGTTTTTTTTACGATGGTTGAGACAACAAAACAAAGGTTGGGTTTAAGTAACAAAACCGCCACAAACACGTCACCTAACAACAATACAATGAGGTAGTAAAATGTCAAATAGAACCCAAACCACAATTGCATGTTGTTGGTTTTCTTTTGTGTCGTCAGCTTGAGGCAAATTTCTTTTGACAGAGCCAGGTTAGCTGTTTCTAGTCTTTGTGCTAAGCTAAGCTAATTGACTGTTGATTATAGCTCCATATCTACCAGACACGATTATGATGCTCTCATCAAATTTTTGGCAAAAAAGTGACTGAAACTAAGCAGCAGTTGCTAAGAACTCAGATATTTAAAAAACTTGTATATGACGCATCACAAGCTGCAACCGTCTAGATGTGATGGAGACACATTTATCACTCCCTTGGTGGTCTATGAGAGGCCAGAGTAAGTGAAAGACCACCTTCTAGGTTACCATGAGGTTAATGACCCCCCCCACACACACACACACACACACACACTGGCTACTTGCACCAGTCATTTCACAAAGACAGAGAGGGGAATGAAAGTGATGGAGACACGGCATGAAACGGCTCCATACTGTATACCATCCAGTGCCACTACACCCACTGTCAATCTGCCAAGTCAGCTGAGGCACTGCAGCCATGATCTTTGACCCAGGAACTACACGGTGGGGGAAAGGTTATCAATGGCGGGGTTTTCGTTCTCGAAGCTAAACGTCCAGACGGTGCAGGAGCCACACCTCGAGGAAGGAGCAGACGATGTAGGAAACCTAAACGAGCGATGGATATTAATATTAAGCACTACATCACCCTCTCAAACGCACTTTCTCACACACACACACACACACACACACACGCTCATCAGTGTTTTTGATCACATGACCATGGTAGGGGAGCAAACAGTGCATGGTTGTTTAACCTCCTTATCAGTGGTGTTGTAAGAAGTAGAGGAACACACAGGCTGACCTCCACACACGCACACAAACAAGAAACCTCACCAAAGCTCTGACAATCGAACACTAAAAAGGGACGTATGTTCATTTTTCTGAATTGTATAAACTTACTTGACGTGCCACAGTTCATACTAACAGAGGTCTACCTGACACTTAGGGAAGCCATGATAATGAGTCCAGATCATGACCTATTAGCTAACATTTCTAATAAATCTCCCTCTACAGCCCTTAACTCTCCTCTGATCTCATCTGCCATAAAAAGAGAGGCTCGTTCTGTACAGTAACCGTCTCTTTCCAGAAGGAAAAGCACAGATAAAACTTTGAGCCCCAGCAAACATACCTGTATGAGTTATGACTGTGGCTGCTCATTTATGATTGCGCGATAAGTCAACTTTTCATGTACAGTGTTCCTTTGAGAGGCAAAGGATATAAGGGGCTATGTTGAAGGTAACTCGGAGTGTGTGCTTACTGAGTGTTTACATGTGTATGCCTTTTGATGAGTGCGTGTTCTAGCGCGTGTGCGCTCATACATGCACTCCCACTCTCACACTCAGACTCTCGTTAGACCAAGCCAGCGCCACATCAGTCCATCATCACAGATATGGCTCGTGGTGAGATAGCAGGTCTGGCGGCGCACAAGACATTTTGTCCACTCTGTCATGTTTACTTATAATGATAAGCTTTGATGGATTCCCCCGCAAGCTATAGACGCCACGGTGCACACACGCACACGCTCACCGATTCACACGTGCACACTGTCACGCATTACCAGAAAAAGACAGATCGACACATTTCCAATATTAGCAATGAAAACTAGTCAAAGAAATAAATGATGTCGACAAACACATGTATGAACAGAGGAAGACCAAAAGGCCTCAGAGGGTTAAAGGTCACAGTTAGAGGTTGTTGTGTTTTGTAATCATTGGGAAGAAAAATATCTTTGAAACAACTAATGAAAATGTGTTTTTTTTAAATGATTTGGCACTACGGAGACCGGTCAAAGTGTTGTGGGCACAAGAGAAGGCCAACGAACTGTCAAGTGAAGGGAGTAGATGTGTTTAGAAATGTATTCATTGTGTGATATTTAAAAAATCGAACAAAGCAGGTCCATGACAAATGTTTCACAAGCTCGAATGTTTCTATAATTTGGCGTAACTAGTGTTAAACTCAGTAATTCAAGTTAAAAGGCCCAGTGTACTCTATGAATTTGGTTCAGTCTGAATTTCAGTCTGTTTGGCAGACTCCGTGTTGCACTCTGTGATCTGTTGGTCGGCCTGTACAATGTTTCCATTTGGGTCGGTTTACTTTAGCCTGGCTTGAGGCCAGACCACAGACTGGCTCACTACAACTGTTCTGGACCAATTAAAGAGACTAATGAGGCTTATCATGACAGCCCCCCCCGTCTCCCCCTCCAGCTGATCACATGACACCTACTGTCTCTGATTGATGATCAAACACTTTGTTTTCGTTTGTGATTCATTTACAATGTCTGTTAGTGAATCAATCGCTGCTGTCTTGCCACTTTTAGATAGAAAATGCAAATGTGGGACACAGAGTTGAGTCTGGGTGAAAACCATCGTCTCTGAGTGCTGGGTGACGGGCAAGCCCCTCTTTAAGCTTTAATATGGAAATTGCCACCAAGAACACGTCAGAAGAAGTGACATGTGTTATCTGTATCTGTTTCTTTAATAAATTCATGTAACATAGTTACGTTTATTCAACACATGACACTCATAGCTTTGTTGTTATTGCTGGACATACTAGTCCGTTATAACGCAGCGGTTGATTCGGATGTTGCTCTCTACAGCGAGCAACTGTATCACCTTCTAACTGAATGATTCGGTTTCCACTACACATACATGACACATGCATTTAAGTTGCCCACCAGACGTCGGCTGCCTGGTTTTGCTTACATGCTGCAAGTTGCAACACCAAAGATACTCATAGTTCAGGTTGATTAATGTACTGAAATGGTTGACGGAAGTGTAGTTAATGATTTTGATTGTATATTTACTGTATTTCTGCCTAATACGTTTTTAGAGAGCAGTGTTTACTTGTTCATGAGGCCCCGAATCCTTTGTTGAGACCAGCTCCATGATGCTTTTGGTTTCTCTATCGCTCTGGGGTCGTAGACTGCTGTCACAGAGTCATATGTAGCAAGTTGCATTTTACTTATGCTCCTTTTTAGAGTGCACCTGAAGTTCACACTTTTGTTTTTCCCTCTTACAGTTTACAGTTATTCATCATACCCAAGGACACAACAGCCACTGGTGAAATCCAGGGAGTGTGTGTCTGACAAAGAGGGTGAGAGAAAATGACAGCGAAAGGTGGAGGAGAAGAAATAAGCAACTCAGAAACAACGGTCTGATTCTTATTTTACATCTCACCCCCCCTCACGCTCTGTCAAGGCCACTCTTTTCTTCCTCCTACTTGTTCGGCCAAGAAGAGGTCAGAGTAAGTGAGAGAGCAATAGACACGCGCACACACACACACACACACACACACACACACACACACACACACACACACACACACACCGCAACCGTTACAAATCTTCTCCGCCTTATCGAGGAAAACACACTGATAAGCGTGTCTCCACTCCCCATCCGACAGATCCATCTCCGAAAAACATCTGAGACACACGTAGGAAGGACCTGGAAATATATTTCTGTGTAACTGGCAGTTTGATGGTTCAATCCCCTCCAATAAATGAGTCAAAGCAGAGTTGATCAGTGGAGTAGGGCTGAGTTGGTTTCATTGGGTACACTGATGTTGAGGGATGATAATTAACAAGGTTTAGATGACATGAGTTGTGTGTGAGTGTGAGTGTGTGTGTGTGTGTGTGTCTGTGTGTTTGCACATGTTGGGAGTGCTGCACCTGCAGCTAATGATGTGAAACTTGCCAAACTCATCTGCTGCTGGCCTCCACTCACTCCCCTCAGATCAAACTTGCACCTGTTGACCCGTACAAACACACTCACACACACACACACGCGCACGCACGCACACACACACACCTTTTACAGATGCAATTTTTTGGGATGACATTCCAGCACTCAGGGTGTAAGTGCCTCCTTAACCTATTCTCAAGCAATTAATCCCCTGGATTCCATGTTTCATGGACTAACACTAACCCTGACATCATACGTAATCTGTCAAGTGCACTGCAACTGCACTGTCTTATATGGAGATATGAGCTGACGAATGTCAAAAAGAAAGTTAACCTCAGTTTTATCTTCAAACTAAATGGCATAATATCTGTCATATACAGTTGTATCAGGCTGAGAAGGTGCCTGGGGAATTGATTTCTAAAGCGGGGCGGTATAAAACGTGTAACTGATGATGCATAAAGTGATTCCATGAACTTGTGCACTTCATTTTTGTGAAGTGGAAGTAAGAGGTATTGCAACAAACATGACGGAAGATAACAAAGTACAGTTATATTGCTACCTCGGGACATATTTGATGCAGAACGACTTTTATAGAAGTGGATGAGAAGATGAGAAATATTCAGCCCTTGGGAATTTTGATAAGAAACAGCTCATTAACTGAACTATTTATATCTGCTGTGGATGAGATACTTGTGTTTATTTTAGGCTCAAAAGATTGCAGAGTCTATGGAAGAATAGAAAGATGTGAACATATATGAACACAAGCAGTTTGTATGCATTTAAATATGCGTATGTTCCCCTTTAGATGTGCTGTAGTCAGGGCCGTAGTCAGGATTTTAGAAATACTCAGTCAGGGGTCACCCCAAACATCTCATATTTATTTGGTGAACTGTTCTCCACACCTGCAGAAATAAGATTTTGAAGGTGACTTGCCTTTATTGTCCGCCTTTATTTCATTATTATTCATCCGAAAACGAACCAAATGCAACAATTATTCTGAGCTTAAGAATATCTTTGTGTAAGTTTTTAACTGTAGAAACTCTCCCCAAATTCACAAGAAGTGTGTGTGTCCTTCCACGAATTCAGCGTACATCCTCACCTCTGTGTGTGTGTGTGTGTGTGTTCTCGTGGTGGACGTGCGGGGCCACTGGGTCGAGGTGGGCTGGGTCCGCGGTTCCCACAGCCTGTATGGAGGCAGCCTCTGCCGCGCTATCAGCCTCCGTCTCCGGCCCCCCCCCCCCCCCAGCACCAGCGGGCCCCCCTGACGTCAGCCCTGGCCTGATAACGGGGTCCGCAGCAGTGGGGGCGGGAGGAGGAGGAAGGGGGAGATGGAGATGGAGGGATGAGGTGGAAGGAGAGCGCCCGGCAGGGAGGGAGGGAGGGAGGGAGCAAATGGGGTTACACTAACAGAGCCGGTGGTGGATAAGACCCTCAGACAGATAAGACAGAGCAGAGTGTGGAGCCTCTTTTGTTTTCCACTGTTCCTCCTGTCTGGTGGCTTCTCCCTAATTCTCCTCCTCTCCGACATTCTCTCTTTTTCTCTCCACTTCTTTTTTTTTCAGACGCAACCAATTTGCTAAATCTTTCTCCTCCACCAATCCATCCTCTCCTTGTCCAAACAGAACTATTCCTGCCGTTATCGGGCTTGTGCGCTACGACCGTCTCTGGATTGAGGGACCTTTTCTCCTCTCGCTTCCTCATTGTGTTTTTGTTTTCTCTCCCAGTGTTTTGAGAGCAGGGGGGGGGGGGGGGGGGGGTGCCTGCCTTTGACTGACAGCAGAAGACCGTTTTTTGACGTTGATAAAAAAAAGTTCTCACACTTGTTTCCAAATCCTCCGTCCTTCTCTCGTTCTTTTCACCATCACACTCTGCATCTCCGTGCACCACCCTGATGACAGCTCTTTGACCCTCTCTGCATGAACTCTGCATGAACCCTTCAAAGACACCAGAACCCATTGTTTTGATGACGTCACCTCACCTTTACCTAACCTGCATCTTACCCCTAACTTGCCCCTCCACGTTCAAACAAAAAAGCTTTCTCTCTGCAACTAAGCCCGGTGTATCAGCATATTAAACACCGTCTTTGCATTTGTGTGTGTGTGTGTGTGTGTGTGTGTTCCCTATTTGCTCTTCAGGCCTTCGCTAGCCTGCGGACTTTGGCCACTGCTTATCACAGGGAGAGGTTCTGGGTTCCCTGAGTCTTCACTGCTAAAAATACACTTGCTACAGCTCACATACACACACACACACACACACACACACACACAAACATGCACACACATTCTGTCATGGTGCACCCCGCTATAAGGCTGTCAGGCAGATATTCAGCCGACATGGTTGGTCAGTGGTGCATTCTGCACATGGGGCCGTCTGTGCAAAGCTCACTTGATTATAACGAGTCACTCACAGAACTCCCTTAAAAATATTCTCATTTTTAAAGCCGGCATTTGAGGAAGCAGCACCCAGGAGTGGAATTTTAAATATTATCATACAAGCGTCCAAGAAATATTCAAACGTTGCTTTACAACGTTGTGTGTACGGAACAAAGTCCCAGAAAGCTGCAGGTCTGCTGAGACCCTCAGCTCCTTTAAATCAAGACTGAAGACTTTTCTGTTTGCTGCTGCCTTTAATTGAACCACATTCAATTAATATATTAATCAATTTCCTGAATTTCTGCATTTTACTATGAAACTGTCTTACACTGTGTTTTTTAATGTTTTAATGAATGTTCTTAATTGTTTTTAAATCTCCTTTTCTTTTGCCTTATGTTTTGATGCTTTTAATGGTTTTATGTGAAGCACTTTGAATTACCTTGTTGTTGAAATGTGCTACACAAATAAACTTGCCTTGCCTTGCCTTACAAACAGCGAACACCATCAGAACCATAACGGGGGTTTTGATAGTTGAATTCCTATCGTCTGTAGTCGGAGTGTTGTGTGATGTGTTTGCGCTGCTCTTCAAACAGTGTGAACCAAGACTTCAATTCAACACTTGAGCTCGTCACATATAGAGAACCTGCAGCTGAGGAGTTAATAATTTATTCAAAAAAGAAACGCAGTCCTGGTTAATGGTGTGTGTGTGTGTGTGTGTGTTAGTAAGACAGAGAAAGAGATGATCTGTGTTGCTGAAGCCAAGGTGTCTTGCTGAGCAGACTTGTCTCCTCAGCGGATCCCTATCCGTACCTATTCAAACACACTTAATCCACAAGCATAACATACAGATACCTTAGGATAACACACACACACACATACTTACACACATATACACACAAAGAGACATGATCCCACAAGAATATTGCACTTATTTATAGAAAAACATTCTGATAAATTCACCTGATAAAAACCTTATTATCCAAATCACTTTTCAATGCTTAAAAACTTGCACTCCCATACGACATAATTGGATATGTTGCTTTTGTACGATATATATAATATAAACTGAAGTTAGTGGATCGTTTTGATATTTCAATGTAAGAATGAGCGCATTAGAAACGTGGCGTTAGTCAGACAGAGACCCGTTTGGTGACGAGAGTTGAGAGCAGAGCTTTGATGTCCCCAAGGGGCAATTAGGTTTACAGCAGTCAAACCAAACAAAGATTTTGAGAAGCAGCGAGAAGCCAGACAGGGGACAGTCCCGTTCGTAACTGATGACTGGCCAAATTATAGCCAATAGTTAACAGAATAATCTTTTTTTTTGTGTGTGTGCACATCATGCTGTTCTGCTTACTGCAAACTTTTGTAAAATGTCAAATTTGAAAGGTCTGGCTCAATAAAGTCAGTCATTCAGAAAAGTCAGTTGAGGTTCATCAAACAAGTGTCAAGCAAGAAAGTTGAATGGATAAACAACACAAAGGGGACTTTGAGAGTCGTCAGACGTAATCAGAGGTCTTCATGAGCCCATTTGACAGACAATGAGTTGTTATTGATTAGCACTGTTTCATCATTACCAATATCACATGAGTGGATCCATGTAGATCAATCTGATCAGATATGACATGGTGATGTCAGCAGGAACAGATGCAGACAAGAAACACGTTCTGCTTACTTTGCAAAACATGCTAATGAAGCAAAACCAAAGAGTATGACTGAGTGTGTGTGTGTGTGTGTGTGTTTCCCTGACCTCTGTTGGCCTATATCGACAGCGTATTATACCTCCTGGGTTTTCCTGCTTCTCCGTTTGAGGTCTTCTTCCTGGAGCCAGGAGTCTACTCGTCTCAGTGAGCGTGTGTGTGTGTGTGTGTGTGTGTGTGTGTGTGTGTGTGTTTGTGTGTGTCCAAACCAGGCACCAAGCTGTCCCCGTCTTGGCTGCGGCAGAGATTCAATCATTTGGGGTCGGTGACTTACTTTGGCCCTTCTTCCTTGCACACACAAACGCGCGTGCACACACACACACACACACACACACACACACACACACACACACACACACACACACACACACACACACACACACACACACACACACACTCAACTCAGTCTGCTGCTGTCTGCCACATACCAGCATCTCTATCTAGTCCCTCACCAACACCTCCTCATTAATACACACTGAAAACACACACAGTTGCACAGAATAGTGGTTATAAACACACACACGCACGCACGCACACACACACACACACACACATACACACACACACACACACACACACACACACACACACAGTTGTCATGGGTTCTGGCCTCTATCACTGTCAGTGATACAGCCTGGCAAGTGCAAACACACAAATGAAAACACTCACTGTACGTTACAATAACAGAAAAAAAGGACGAACTATGTTTGATTTCTTTTGACTTATTGTAAACTTCTCACCCTGCATTTGCTCTGATTAGACTGAACTGTGGGGTTTAGTTCTCCTACAGGGGAAGCCTTGCTGCTTAGTCTAAACTTATCTTGCCCAGCAAACTTCTCGTATATGTAAAGCTATAGAAACACAAGCTGAGCCTATATAGGCATACATTACCTGGAACCATAAACGCATGAATCATTTCTGACTGTGGTGCTACTTTAAGCCCTCGCAGGCCAACAGGAACCCACGCCTTGATATTATTAGCCACCAATTGGTGGTTGTGTTATCAGCCAGCAGTTACACATTGATGACAGTTCCCCATTTCCATTGAGGCAATATTGCTCTATTTGCCTTGACTTCTACAAGAGAAAGAGGGGGGAGTGAATCAATACTGCTGTATACGGTTATAGGTTATTGTATAAGGTTCATGTACAGATAGATAGATGGTGGGTGTCACCAGACTTCTGTAGTCCGCTCCTCATCTCTCTCTTGGTGCATATATTTCGTTTTTTTTAACTGTCTAGTGAGTTCAGTTGTTTTAAAAGTGCAATGCTAAATCAGCGGACTCTTTTAAAGGGCCTGCAGATACATGCATGATACACATGCATGATACACCCATGCAGGTGTTTTCAACCAAGCGCTCTTCTCTGAGCTACTTGGTTAACGTGCTTTGATGCATCGTGTTGCAGTGGGACAATTGGCATATGGGTCTTTTTTTTAAATAATTTTTAAATGATGTATTTGTGAGGGGAAATGTAAGATATTATCATGAATTATGCCCTTTAGTGCTTTTCACTGAAGTAAATCCACATATAGTCACCTAATTCTGAGATGAAAGCAGTAACGATGATGATCGATTTCCTCCAGTGCTGCTTTTATTTTTTAATTTTGTGTCTCGTGTCAGGAAACGTTTAGACACGCACACACACACACACACACACACACACACTGGACTGTATTGGCAGCCTGTGTAGAGCCACATAACTCAATGAGCGGCTGTCTTGTGGGAAGTGGCTGCACAATGAAATGGCCTCGTGTGTTTACGTTCACTGGTGTTGATGACAGGTATAAATCTCTCCTCATGAGGACAACAACCGCCGGAGACTTCCGACTAAAGACGCGTCAAGCATCCAGCACTATTTTTCATTTTTGTCATGAAGAGAGAAAAAAAAGAGTAAAGGCCTTAATATTCCGTGTTAGACATGGAAATGCCAGTTCAGCACGTGAACTAATCATTGGTGGCAATTTGGAAAAAAATCAATGAGTCTGGTAATTATTTCTCTACAACACGTCCACAAAGGCGTATATTTATGTAATATTCTTCAATCAGATATTGGTTAACTTTGGGCAAATTGGAATGATGAGACTGCGCACATTTAAGTGATGTGTCGTTCATAACGGCCAGCGCGTGTTGACATTAAAATATCTTGGTCGGTTATCAGAATAATCAAATGTTTGTAAAGCAGCACAGTGCTGCAAAATTACCAAATATCAGGTTTCCCAGTGGCTTTACAATAGAATATATATTTGTACATTTGCACGTTTGCAGAAAAATAATATGATTATGACAGTGTAACTATAATTTTAGATAATCATAGGAAAATGACATCACTGCACCACAGACAGACAAGAATATTGTGGCGCTATTCCCGAAAAAATAACTCGGAAATTAACTATCAACCAATCATCATTTAGTGAAAGACTTAAACTTAAAATTTAGACCCACAGCGTTAATCCGACAGGTTAATATATCTCGGATTAACGAAATCATATTTTGGCAAATGTTTAAGAAAGTTGGTGTTGGAGGCTTTGAATGGAAGCAACTTAACGCCACTAACACAAATAAAAGCTGCTTTAATATTCAATGTATTTTATTTACAGATGTTTTAAAGTGGTTTATGACAGATATATAGACTGATCTGCTACAGTGAATCCAATGAACATACTAAACGGTTCTTATGCAAATTAATTAAATTCATAGATGAAAATAAAAAGTTATTTTTTTGTTTAAAAAAACACCAAAATCCACAAACGAAAAACAATTGATTTTATTGAACAGCAGGCAGGAAGGACATAATGGGATAAAAAAGCCAAGGAGCTTCAGCTATCTAGAATAAAATATACGTTTGATTAAATTATTTTCACATGTTTTTGGTTCGAGAGAGAGAGAGAGAGAGAGAGAGAGAGAGAGAGAGAGAGAGAGAGAGAGAGAGAGAGAGAGAGAGAGATGCTGGATCTTGATCAGTCTCTCACTCCGCCTCCACCCTCTTGTGTCTCTTCTCTCAGTTTATTCTTAATTTTCTGATTGTTGCGGTTGCTTGGCTTCACCTCTTGGGTGCAGATCTGATATTAATTAGGACGACAGAGCCTCGCAGATTGTATTTAATCATATGTATTTGCGTTAATACTTAGCAGTCCTGTGCGTAACGGCATCTATCAATATCTATTCTATCAACACGGATGTCCAGTTTCAAGGAGAGGATATGTATCAGGGCATAATGACAACCAACCACGGACCCCACTCCTATGAGGCCGGATTTCTGCACAACGCCTCGACGGGCACCTCTCCGGTTTATGTGCCCACCACCCGGGTCGTCACCCCCATGATGCCGGCGCTGCCTTACCTCCAGACGCCCGGTGCGTCGCAGCAGAGCAGCCCCGCGTCGAGCCACTCAGCCTGGGTGCAGCCGTGCGCCGACACGGTGCCCTCGTACAACCACTCCCCGGTGTCTCCGCGCTTCGCCTTCTCCACCAGCCCGCCTCTGTCCTCCGGGGTGGCCACGGCCCGGGACACGGTGGCTTCTTACAGCAGCCCGCTAAACATCTCTGCCAACGGGAGGGAACACTACAGCGCCCGGAGCCTCAGCGGGTCGTATCACAGCCCCTACCCGGCCTACATGAGCCCGAACGTGGGTGGCGCGTGGCCTGCGTCCCACTTTGATAGCCCGGTCCTCCATGGTCTCCAAACCGGTGCTCCTCATGGCACAACACGGCACCCAAACATAGGTGAGCAAGACATTTTTAATTTAGCATTTCTATATTTTGTTCACAATAAAATGTGTTTTGACTTTTGGAAATTCTGTCATCCAGACAGAAATGTAAAGAATGTCAAACTATCAGATTCACTGTCACCACAAGAAGAAATAAGTGCAAATCCGCTAAAAGAGAGAGAAGCATGTCCCTTTACTTATCTGTGAACGATTAATGACAACAGGCCTCCAGTTTATGACCATAAAAAAACAAACATGAAATAGGTGAAAGGTTGCCAGGCCTGAAAAAACTACGTTTTTGTTAAAAGAACAAAAGTATTCTCCTGAAAAAGAAAAAGAAAATATGCAAGTGAGGTAACTGTTTAGTCCGCATGTAAATAAATAATCGATCAATTAAAAGCCATCAAGATTAAGACATGTAATCAGAGCATAAACACACCAGATTTATTTCAATTATGATTTTAAAATTACAAATAAATCCATACGCTATTACAATGACACAATACTACAACAAGAGTATATTTCACACAACCACAGACTATATAAAGCGAATCAATTAGACGTCCTTGAATTACGAGGTACGTTCAAAGGTCTGCCCCTAATTCGTTTTTTTTAAAGAGCTGACAATGACAATGTATTATTGTTCATCAAACGTCTGCTGAACGAAAATATCTAAAACTTCCAATTGAAATTAAACTCTATTTGATTAAAACAAGACTAAAAACATGAACGAATATAAAGTTACATCTACCACGTGAGATCAAGTGATGTGGTCATCAATTCACAGCTCCTCGCTTGCAGAACGATTGAGGTCTGATTGTCACCTTTTGTTTATTGCAACGTCACTCTTTTCGTGACTGTTATTATGATATGGAAAGCACAACTGTTATTCATAATCATGTTATATTTGGCAAATTCTATTCCTAAAAGTGAAGTTAGTTTAACCAGAGGTTCGTTTATCATGCGGTTATTTGAAAGTCTTACTGCTGCTTTGTTTTACTTTATTAACTACACACACTGTTTCTGGTTCTATGGGCCTTGAGGGGACATTTTACACGTAGAAACAAGTAAATAACGCCATTGAGTGAAATTCATTCATGCTTACTTCATTTAGACTTTTATTTTAAATGTATCATTTTAGAAACATATACATTTTAATTCAAATACCAAATTATGATGATTCCCTTCAGGAATAAAATAGGCCAGTATTGACTATTAATGACAAATGATAACATAATATTTCATTTAATAGCCACACAAACCCAAATCAAACTTAGAATAACATATAATACACATGTTTGGTTTATCTTCATGAATCACAAGAAAGGAATAATTAACTGAGCCTGAATTGATAACAGTGTATATATGGTTTATGGGTTGTTGTTTGATTGTGGCCTTGTGAGGCTGGATTTGATTAGAAGTGGGTGTGAAGAATCTGATCCGGATCAGAAGCAGAATCAGATTCCTCACACCCTCATCAAAAATCAATTGTTTTAGATACAGTGAAACCACTTTTTATTCAAATACATAGCTTTTTGTGTCAGCCCATGTTATGTACTGATTTTAATCTATAGCTGCTGAACTCTGGACCTTAATCCAACACATTGATTTTGCTCATTTGTCAGTTGTTTCAATGACTATTTGCATCTTTTAGTCTGCATTATTGATCAGCGTTGTGTTTATTTGGCTCCTGTTTCTTCCATTATCTACATGTTCGTCCTAATCTGAAGGTCCGGATCATTATTCGACTTATTATCACTTATTATTATCTTATTAACAGTTGACAGCTGATTACTTTCTTTGTTTATACATTTCCATTTTCAGTCTGACAAACTGCTCTTAAATATGTTTTGTGTGATGATCATTTGAATGGCCTCTTTTAACTGTTTGATTCAGAAACAGTGTGACAGATAACAGCATTGATCCACACTGACCTCTTCATTTGATTACGATCACAATCAAATCACGGTGTTGAGCCCGTTTACTCACTGCATTTATTTAGAGATGTTTCAGGCTTCAACTCATTGTTTTACGCTCACGTCAAACGAAATCAAAGCTCAGTGTTTGAGGAAGTGGCCGTGAGCCGAGCAGTGAAAGAAGAAAATAAACACAATCAGCATCAATTCTAAACTTCAATTCTTCAAAACATTTGTGAAAATATTTTTGAATTGTTTGAAATTCTCTTGAATTGAGTTTTTATTGATTTCCAGAAACATCTCAATGACTCACTTACTTAAATTGGAAAATGATGTATGTAAACAGCCACATTATTTATTTGACTACAAGAGATCCAAGACTATCGTGTGTTTTATTGGATAATCTTTAAAACTTTAGTTTATAAGGCATTATATCTGTATTGCCACTCTGACAGGACCCTGGCAGTGATGGAAGTCTCCCCCACATACAAAGCTTCTTCCTCTGCCTGGAATAAAAATAAAAAAGTCAACTGATGAGTTAAAAAGTTTTGTATTTTCATCATGTTGCCAACGAAGTGACACATACATATTCTTGCAGTTAAGTTAGCATTTGGTGGATACAAATATAAAAGAAATAGAGTAAAGTCAAATTTAAAAAGCAGTGAGGATGAAATGTATGAAATATAAAATAATAATTAGATTATGTACAAGTAATTACAAGGATGTAAAAACAAGTAAAACTCCTGTACTTAAAATCTTTTTAAATACAACTTTATATTATTATTAAAAAAATGTACTTTAAGTATCAAACCTGAAAGTATTCAATACAGAAAAAAATGATCTGAGTGTTACACTAATATATTTATCATCATTACAATATTATTCCTGCTACATGAATTTGTCGGCAGAATTTAATTTTGGATGCTGGAGCTAATTTAAACTATTTAATAATCTGTTTACATTTCATAAACACTCATCTTATGTTTTTTTGTTAAAAAAAAATGTGTAACTACATTTGTCAAATCAATTTGGAGTAAGAAGTGCATAAAGTTGCATAAAACGGAAATTAACTAAACTTGAATTTAGGTACAATTTACTAAGTTAGTCTACGCCATTGAGAAAGGCCCCTCCATTACTATTATATATTGTATATTATTGTTATATCTTTGCATGTAAAGTCTGTATATACAGTATCTACAAATGTCATTAGTGACCACAGCCGAAAAAGGTCCCGTTTAAGTGTGATGTCTCAGAAAAGGAGATAAATATGTAGCTGATAAAACAAACATTGTAGTTGTACTTTTAAATGCTGCCACTGTAACACCTTGTTAACCGTCACCACTGTGACAAATGAAAAACACATTAAAACCTCTAGACACGTATATAGTCTTCACATATGTCACAGTTGTTTTCACCTTTGTCCCCTTAAAGTGTCAGCGTCCCCTGACAAAGACACACACTGACATTTACGCAGTGGAAAAACAAAGAAAGAAAGAAACCTCCATTTAGATAGACGCACGGACACCGCAGCGTTTCGTTTGTGTATTGTCTTGTGTTGCTGCGTTGTGTTGGCTGCAAATGGCTCAAGGTCAGCTTGCCCCGCTGCATCTGTGTTGCTCTCAGCCTTGGAGGAGGCCTGCATAATATGTATCAGTCACACTGCAGCGAGGGAGGAGCAGACGGAGGCCAGATTCATACTTTTTGTTTATTTTACATTATAATAAATATGCACGGTGGAGCGTATAAATACTCTGATTTAAATGTGGCTTTTACGGTTAATGTGTTTTGCACATTTCCTCAATCTATTCTCAGCAAACCTCGCAGTCGTAGACAAATATAGTAACTTCTACTGTCGCTATCAAACCCCTGATTGATGCCTCCTTCCCCTGAAAGGCTAAGTGGTTCTTCAGAGATATGTGCACCATTGGACGTGATGCTAACTGGGAGAGAGAGAGAGAGAGGGGGAAAGCGATATAGACACATAGTCTCTATTTGAATATGATGGAGCTCTATTCCGTCTATATTTCCAGCCGACTCTTTATCTGTCCGAGGTGAGAGATAAGGAGGGATTCCAGTCTGCTGTTGTGTGGGCCTGTGAGACTGCAGCCTGCACCTCCTGCTGGTGCAGAGATGCCCCTGCATTTGATAATCCGAGTTTGACGGAGCAGGAAAGTGTTTATTAAGGAGGGTGGAGAACATTGTTATGTGGCATAAGCTCTGCTGAAAGTTATTTTCTCAGTTTGATGTGTAAAATGTAAAATAACTATGTGGAATGGAAATCAGCAACTGTTTTATTATGTTTTACCAACTCATTGCTAAAACACTATGAATAAAACAGCTGTGGCTTCAACTTGGATGCATTATTTAATAACTTTTTCCATGAGTTGTGCAGATTACTGTCCGATCCGGATCAGGCTGAAGGGAAGAGAGAAACTGATGTTGTTTTTGGCTCATCATTTCTTTCTTGTCCTCCTCCATCAGACCTGTTTGATGACTTCGCTGAGGGGCGAGAATGTGTGAACTGCGGGGCGATGTCGACCCCCCTCTGGAGGCGGGATGGTACAGGCCACTACCTGTGCAATGCCTGCGGACTGTACCACAAGATGAACGGCATCAACAGACCTCTTATCAAACCTCAACGACGGCTGGTGGGTGACAGTGGAGCACTTTTGTACCGTGACAGTGAAGCAATATATATATAGTGTGTTAATGGACGATAAATTACACCTGCAGTATACCTCAGGGAAAATGTATGCATTTAGTGTTTCTCCTCTTTTTAACATAGAACTCTGACATATTTTATATGCTGCAGTCTGCCTCGAGGAGGGTTGGCCTGTCCTGCACCAACTGTCACACCACCACCACCACCTTGTGGCGACGAAACGCAGAGGGAGAGCCGGTCTGCAACGCCTGTGGCCTCTACATGAAACTCCATGGGGTAAGTGCATCTCTGCTACTGCTGAAATCTTGTATACAACCAATTAAAGAACATTTATACTTTCAATTAAAACGGATCATTCACATTCTTTTTGAAAATGTATCTTTAGAAATGAGTGGATCCTCTGAATCTTGATCACACCCTATAAGTATTTCTTTCTCGCCATGCCTCCATGCTACACTTCTCCTACTTCTGTCTGCTGTTGACCCTTAAAGGTTATTTAATTGTTCTTGTGTCTTAACAGGTACCACGACCCCTGGCCATGAAGAAAGAGGGGATCCAGACCCGCAAACGCAAACCCAAAAACTTCAACAAGTCCCAAGCTGGTGAGCTTCAAAACCACATGCGCTTAGGTTCGTGTAGATATATATTGAGGATCATACTGTAGCTAAGACTTACTAAAAAGGCACATTTGCATGTGCATACTGTCTGTGAATGTGTAATGACATTCAGTTCTGGTGCTTCGCAGGGACCCCAGGCAGTGATGGGACTCCAGTCACGCCAAGCAGCACTCCCAGGGCCTCCACCACCACTGAGGAGCCTCGACAGATCAAGACAGAACCGGACACTCACAGCTTGTACACACACCACAGCGCACACGCACAGGTTGGACACCTTTTTCGTCAAATTTCAGAGAATCTTTGCATCGGTAATTGGGAGTCTGTACATTAGAGTCTGTAATTGTGATGATGAAAGAGGTACAGACCCTCATTGCTCATCACATTCAGCTAGAACCTAATAAGCCCAGAAATAAAGGCCAAATGACAAGGACCAAAATGTCATTTGAAATTAGGATAAAACAGTATTATACTGTATTATATTGTATTATATTGATATTTATCCCACATGCCAACATGACAATGAAAGGAAAGGTCAAAGTCTCCATCTATGAAGTACAGATTCCCGTACTGGCCTTCTCACCATGTTCGACTCTATCCCTCTAGATTTCAGCTCTGCCAGCCTACATGGCAGCTCAAGGCGGGGCCATTCCTCTCAAGATGTCCCCTGGGGGCCACGGCGTGTCTTCTGGCTCCAAAGCTGAGCCCTGGAACAACCTCATCCTGGCCTAGAAGACGTGCACCACAGCATTTCAAACCGTACCGATTAAACTCTCCAGAGAGACAAGCGTCTCCAGGAAGCAGACTGCCGCTCTTGGATGCAAGATGTTCCTGCAGCCGTCACACCGTTCAGTGTCTTCAGTGCAACGCTTTGGGACAAATGTTTGGGCGGCACGAAAGAAATGGAGATCTTTAAGAGAAGGGCACAGATGCTGTGCATTCGAACCGCAGCGATGGATGGACTGAATGGAGTTTGATAAAGAGCAGCACTGTGATTAAACAACTCTTGATGTGAAAACCTTTTTTTTGGTCAGTCTACCGTGCCAGTGCAGGGCCAAGCGACAGATACTGTAACATCAACCAGAAACAATAACAGTGACGACCAGTCTTTATCTCCCTGAGTTATTTTTATTCCAATATATTTGTTTTCAATTTCATATTATTCGGGACAGTTTTGCTGAAAAAAACGATGAACACACAAATCATGAAAATAATCACAACAGCAGACCTTAATGTCAAACGTCAAAGGGTCAGCTCACAATAAGAAACAACTAGATCTTCACACTTATGGTATTTTCCTCCAGATATGAAATCACAGTACAATGGAGAAGAATGAAAAATTATATTTTAAAAAGCCAAAAGCTCTTTACAGAACAACCAATGGGCCGGTTACTTACTAATCAACCAACCTCATTGTGGTCAGTTTTCAGTATTTTGTACGTTTGGTAGACTGTTCAGACGTGATGCTGTCTTTAGATTATGTATATTATTTGGTAAAGCACGTTGCTCTTATGTCTTTCAAAGGATTCGTTTAGCACCACACACAAACATCCAGTCATCTTAGCCGTAATAGGGCGGCTCAGTCTCAGCAGCAATGTCTCAAAACTTAAGCGAATAAAACTGCAAAACAAAATACCAGTGGGGGTACAAAGATATGTGATTTGTGATCCCGGTGAACTGACCCTTTACACACGTCCCAAAATTTACACACTGATTACAGTCACCTATATGTGATACCAATGATTGTAAAGAACAGGTGTAATTTCATCTAATTGCACAGAGAAAAGCGAATCAGGCGCATTTATCGTAAACTTACTGTAACACATCCATCCATCACTCCCCAACTCCAGAGAAATGACCGTCAGTAAACACGATCTCCCACTCAGTGCAATAGAAACAGTTCCCTGGTGGCTTTTTGTTCCTAAACTGTGCGCCTTCTTGATTTAAAATGTAAAAAAACAATACATGTCAGTATGGACACTTCTACGACAAAAATACATGAAAAACTACCCGTGCAGCAAACAAGTTGCACATGATGAATGTGGACGGAAGTAATTGTACATATAGTTCCCTCTGCTGACACGGGAGCAGATGTGCATCCATAAAACAGCGTAATCATCTTTAATCCTGCTCGTATTTATTATGAACTGCACGGCCCCAAACCACACAGTCATCTAACTCATATAAGCTGAAGGTTGTTTGACTTTATGTCGGTGTATTGTATCAAACCTGTACAGATTATTGCCAATACTCAATGCTTTCATTTGCTTGTGACAATCACGGGGCAACATGTGGCAACGTGAGATATCGACACATGTAATTACCAACAAATATATGTAAAAACAACTCCACTCCAGTATAATTGTAATACACCATTTGAGTTATATTGTAAGTAAAGACACGGTGAGAGATGTACATGTGGACTTTCTCAGTGTGCACTAACACTACCTGATGCCCTTCCTCTGTGTGCAACTGTAGCTCCACTGAGGAAACTAATAAAGACAAAGCATTTTGACATGATGCAAAATGGTATGCATGATATAAAAGTTTGGCGTCATTCACTCCATACCAAACGTGTGTGATATATATATATATATATGCAGTCTTGGCTTCTTCATCATCTTTGCGAAGAGGATGGTTATCGGACAACTTGTGGAGCTTCTTCTGAAAACTCTATCCTTCCAATTTCTAAGTATTCTTTCGTGAACTTTGCAATATCTCTGATGAAAAGCCGGACGGTGCATTGATTGAAGTCGTCAGTCAGCTTCTCCCTGATGAGCTCAGCATATTTGCCCTGCACTATCTCCTTCCAGCAGCGTTGAAACGTGAGCCTCATCTGATCCTGGATGGCGTCAGATAATTGTGAGCTAAAAGCATAATCAAGTGCAAATGCACGTCCTCTTTCTAAATATTCCTCAAAACTTTCACTTTTTTCTGAAAGCAGAACTTGTGCAGCCTCGATCACAGTGTTTGCCTCCCGTGTGCAGATTTCTTTCTCCTCTTCTGGTAAGCTTTCAAATATACTGTGCAGATTTTTAAAGTAACCCTTCCAGTCCTGCCCCTGCACGATGTTTATCAAAGCAAAACTGCCAGATCTCAGGAGGTGTTTCACAGCAGTAAACACAATTTCACATAAAGGATTTATTTCAGTCTTTTCAGCTGCTTTAACGTAGCTCTTGTGGTCCTCACTCTGATCCATACAGTCCACTTGGCTGTAGGTAATATCCTTGAACAGATTTTCTTTAGTTCCTTTGAATCCCCAGCATTTCAAATAACCAATATGCGTCTTTACTCCATACACGCTCCACCACTCCAGAGCTTTGAAGACCAGGTTCAGCATGCATGCCTTCGTGTTTCTAGCCAAACACGGGCTGTTCGTGGTGAAAACATACACCTTCCATTCCTCCGAGACGGACTCTGACTCTAGAAGTTCCTGCGTTTGTTTGATGATGATGTCCTCGCTGTGTTCTCCGTTGTTGTAATTCGGATAATACGGTCCATACATGACAACCTCTTCTTGTTTCTCAATAACGGCCCATGAATGCTGTTTATCTTCAGCACCACATTCCTCGGTGATGTCACGGTGAAACTCCAAAAACTTCTTGTTGACAGACTCGTTGGGTGAAACGTCGTCGTTGGCTTGTCTGAACTTGAGATGTTTCAATACTTTCTTGACAGAGTATTGTGTGTCAGCCCAGGCTGACATCTGCTCAAAGAAGCTCCCGGTGTCTGTCAGACAGCGTTTTTCTCCCTCCATTCACACAGGCTTCAGGTGTGCAGCTCGTCCTGAAGTTTGGGCCAATACCACAAAAACACAGTCAAACTGGTGTCATTTATGAATATTCTTTTGAAATTTCCAAGCACAAAGTCCAACTTCCCCACTCCCTATTCATTCCTGTCAGAGAACCACAGTGGCCTGCAGGTAATGTAAAAACGTGAAACATGGTGGACTATGTGAAGAGGACCTGCTCACTAGATAGGAATGACCCATTGTAAGATTCAGGTGATTATACACTAATGAAAAATATAATAATATTATATTCTATTTCTGCCAATAAATCCCCCTAAATCCTACACACTGGCTTGTTGTATGTGCATATTGAAATATATATATATACTGTGATTATATTGTGGGAAATATGTGAAAACAATGGTAACATAATGATGTATGAAGCATATAATATACTGTAACACTGTTACTCTGACGCTTTTGCGGCATGACTAAGACGAAATAAAAAACGTGTCACCTGAAATACCCACTGGCCTAAAGCAGCTGCATAGATAAACCTCGACTTTCCTGTTCACGCCACATATGAACTGTATATACTGTAAGTATGTATATACACACTCTGTGTCTCTGTCAGTCTCACATCTGTGCTGCAGAGGTTTAAGACATTTCTCCTTTTCATATCCATTAAACAAAAGGTTGTTTACGGCTCAACCTGAACAAAAACTAGCTGATTGTCACGTGGGATCAGAGAACAATGCATGTGCAGTGGCTGTTGAAATGAAACAAATACAGTTTGGTTTCGTTTGACATTTGTGGACAACATTAGTTGATGGTTTCGCTGAAAGAATAAAATAATTGAAGAGCTCATGCAATGCCTTCAGCAAATTCAGCAAAAAAGTCAGACACTATGAGGATGCAAGGAAAAGTCTCTCTTTGACCTCTCTTTCAGGTCAAACAGTAGATGTTTTTGGTCAAAGTAAGAACTGAGTTTACTCACATGAGAAGTACAAACCAGACTTCTTCGCCCCGGTATTTCAGGAATCCAGTTAAATTGAAATGTATCTCCTCTCTTCTCTTGTAGGGTCAGTCGTGTACATGCGGCATAGCTCACTGGTCTCCTGATTACAAGAGAAACAGCTCTGACGAACAAAGCGTGACAAGCGACAGCTGGTGGGTTGCACTTCCAACAAGTTTACCTGGAACTGCTTGAGAGTTTGTGACTGTCAGCACTGAGCTCCTCCTCTTGGTAATGCTCACGGCCATGTAGATATCATCAAGCTTGTGTGTGTGTGTGTCATCAACTGTCTTGTGGTATCCTAAACTATCTTTTTTTCCCCGCCAGATTAACAATTTCACAGGAGGTTGCAGAGGAGATTTTAGTTTTGCCTTACAAAGTGAAAAAAAGTAGAAGACAAATGGCAACGTATGACATTCTTCTGGTTCATTTTATGGGTCAGGTGCATACACGGAAGCTGTGATGTGACACAAATACTGTTTTGGAGGTTGGCTGCGGTCCATAACCGTGTACCCTTGAGCGAAACCTATTTAGATTTAATTGCACAATTAACTGAAAGAGTCAGTCTATTGTCTAAACCAGGCATGGGCAAACTACGGCCCGCGGGCCGGATCCGGACCGCCACGTCATTTTATGTGGCCCGCGGATCCGCCAGCAAAAAAAAAAAAGATTTTTTTTTACAAAAATTAAAAGTTAGATGTGAAAATAAAAATATCCCCATGGTCGAAATTATGAGAGAAAGTCGAAGTGATGAGATCTAAACGATGTGTGTGTTTGTGTTTATTATGACAATGCCGACGCTGTGAAAGAGAATATATAGAAAAGTGTGTTCTTGTTTTAATAAACACATCATTCTTTATGTTTAAAAGGGTTTTGTTTGTTTTCACACTGACTTCTACTATCTATCTGATCTGTGAAGTATGAGTGCAATAATCAAACTGGAGTAAAAATAGTATCTGTCCAACATTGCCCAAAGGAAAGAAACACAAAAGGCACACATCAAACGTTGAGTGAGACAATATGACATCTGGTGATATATTAAAACCATTTTGAATTAATCAAATCAACAACCGAGGTTTGATGCCTGTGGCTATCTGCGTCTATACCAACAACACAGCAAACTGTCATCAATCTCCTTTGTGCTTTCGTGTGGCTTCTGAAAAATGTTGTCAGCCGACGGAGGAAATCATGTAGAGACAGTGTCGCTTTAAGACAACAGAGTCATGCAGAGCAACACGTTTAACAGGATCTGGGTGTTACTCTGTTTTTGGTTCCTGACAGAGTAGCTCATGGGGTCATGGTTTGTTTCAGAACTGAAATGCTACAATAAAGGGTATTCACTTATTTGACTTAAAATGTCTGAATAAATATTGGATGGACTGCCAGGATCCTGGCCTTCATGGTGCCCAGATAATGAATCCTTCTGACTTTGGTATTACTCAGACTTTCTTTCTCTTGCATCACTAAGAAGTTGTCCATTGAGTGAAATTGTCCCCGTCGGGATGATTTGTAATCACTTTGGGGATTTCCTGACTTGTTGTGTCACACCACCATCAACATTATAATTTGTTAAAAGGTCTGATTTATGAGCAAATACCTGCCAAACTAACGGCATTCCCATCAGCCTCAGCTGCACTTTGTGTTTAGTTTTAATTATCAAATGATAGCATACTAACACACTAAAGTAAGATGGTGAACATTGAGAGAGAGAGAGAGAGAGAGAGAGAGAGAGAGAGAGAGAGAGAGAGAGAGAGAGAGAGATTCAGTCTAGGATCTTTGATGCCAATAAGATATTACAATAAGTGATAGAATGAAGTTGTGTTCCAGGTAAATGAATTTCACACTGATTACATATGTCCTCTGTTGATTGCCGTGGACACAATGTGTTGGTCTCTAGACCTTTTTCACAGTAGACTTTTGACTTGTCATAGGAAGAGGAAAAGCACAGGTGCAACAAATGAACAAAGGTTTGGCTCCATTCAAGTGTCCCATGTGCCAATTAGCTGTAAAGCACCATGCCAGGACTCCACAGTATATTGTGCATGCTGGCTTGTTGTCACACTATCTCGGCTTACCGGGGCACTTAGAGCCATAGCTAATGTAATTAGTTGCACCTGTGCTTATGACGAGTCAAAAGACTGCTGTGAAAAAGGCTTATTTCTCAGGGGTATTTTTCCATGAACTGAATGTGTTTTCCTACTTATTTGTTGTGAAAGAGTGTTTGGTTATCTAGAAAAGCATCCCGGTTCTCACTGTGTGTATGTCCAATTGTATTAATTGGTTTAAGGTGACCCTCATACGTCCTGGTTATTTTGTGCCAGGTATTACATCAGCGAGTCTCACACTCTCCTTTTTCTATTTGGGTGTTTGTGTGCTACAAGCTGTATTATTGTACAATTCCACATGACAATAGTTGTACTTGATAGTGTTCTATCTAGTGTATCTTTTCTATGCGTGGACGGTGGAGTTTGGATGTCCTCTTCTGATTTGTTGATGGTCTTAACAAGTGTATGTATACTGGATGGTCATAGTATATGTAGTGCTCTAATTCTTTATATGTAATACACATTTTTTAAAGTTACTTATGTAAACAATGCATATTCTCATGTACTTCTGCTGCAGAGATATTTAAATGTTACTGCATGGGATGATTTAACAAACAATCCTAAAAATGACAATAACCTTTATGTATAAAATAATCACCAGGTAGCTCTCAGTCCCATGATTATGTAATTTCAATGAGCAGGTATGGTTTCCCTTAAGGATGAATGACGGACCAATCAGAAGCCGCGCTCCACCGACCGTCTGCTTAGGCGGGGCATCACACCAGACGCTCTGCTCGCTCATTGGACAACGAGCCCTGTGCCCATGACTCGCCAACCAATCAGAGGCGTCAGTCGATCTGGCGACTTCCCTCACGCTCGTCATGGTGCTGCTGCCGCTGGTGCGTCTCAGCGACGCATCGCTCTGATGGGGAACATCTCTCCAGCACATCAGTTTGTCAGAGTAACAGCTGAAAACCCGAAGCAACATGGACATCCTGAAGTCACTGGGCCACCCGGAAGAGATATTCAACCTGTTCAAATATAAAATGGGGGGATGCAGAGGCTTCATGCGAAAGTTGGATTATGTGAGTAAACCCTCCGTTTTATACTGAGAATAAACTTGTCAGATGAGTATGAACGCAGCATGCAAGATGGAGACATACATGGTTGCATTTACAGATTTGCCTCTCGGATCAAGTAGCACATGATGTCCCCATTTTAACAGACCACAGACCGCTATTCTGTAGCAACACGGAAATTCACATTAACAGCCAGGCTGCATTGTAATGGATTGACCTAAATGGTAATAACAGAGTCAGCTCGTTGAACTAATTAGATCTCTCACTCCTGTGTTGGCTCAGCTGTACACAAGCAGACACGACCATTGACTTGGGATTTACGTTACATAATGAGCTTGGAGGGTTCAACGGCGAGGATGAGAGAGAGAGAGAGAGAGAGAGAGAGAGAGAGAGAGAGAGAGAGAGAGAGAGAGAGAGAGAGAGAGAGAGAGAGAGAGAGAGAGAGAGAGAGAGAGAGAGAGAGAGAGAGAGAGAGAGAGAGAGAGAGAGAGAGAGAGAGAGAGAGAGAGAGAGAGAGAGAGAGAGAGGTTTGACTGGTGAGTCTTTACGAGTAGAGCACTCAGTATAGACAGGTCAAATATTTTACTGTGACACCTGTACGTAGACATGCATCCTGTAGACATGCATCCTGTACGTAGACATGCATGTATATCATGCTTATAGCAACTTCCCCAAATAGCTTCTCTCACCTCATGGTCCTGTTCTGCAAATGTGGTTTAACTTACTCTCGAATTCTAATCCTCAAATCCAACCTGCTTTAATCAAGCTCAAATAATCCTGTTTATTCCCATCTAGCTAATTTGGTTCTTTGAAAGCAGTCTGAATAATTTCTTTTTTTTTAACGCTTGGTGATGTTATTTTGAAATACAGGCAAGATGAGCAGAGAGTTGAAACCATGATCGGCATTCATATTGTTGGCTCAGTGCTGGTCATGTGATTGCAGCGTCAGAGACAAGACGTAGTTGGGAATAGAGCATGCGCTGGTGCAATGTGTAGACATAAGTCACATTGTATACGTGTTCCTGCATTATTACGGGTGTCATTGTGTTAATTTTCTCCACACTTACTGTTAAACAGTTAAATATTACCAGTAGATTGAGTTATGCAGTTAAAGTAGTAGAAGAAGAAGCCGATTATGAAATACACAACTGGTGTTGACATGGGTAGAGGTGGGAGGAGCGACGTAGATCACAGCAGATCAACAAACGCTGTGCAGAGACCCTGCTCGACTACGCAGTGAGGCGAGACTGTTCTGAGGTCAGCGGAGCGCTTGATTTAGCTCTCCCAGGCGTCCCCCCTCACTCGACCCCCTCAGCTCGTGTGTCCTCTAGCCTACATGTTTCAAACTTCCCCACCAGCCGTGGCGTCGACATGTTCACAGTCGTGTTATAGCTGCGGGGTCGCTCGTGCTATCAGGTTCTTCGCATGGCCGGAGCTTGCTGCAAGTGTCCGGTCTCGCTGTCCTTCTTCAAGCGCTCTCTCTCGGTTGCACCACGGGGCTGCGGGTCCGCTCCTCGGCCCCTCCTGCTGGGCTGGAGGCTAGGTGAGCGGGGCCTGCAGGAGGCCGCCCGACCCTCCAGCGCCCTCCGACCCGCAGGCTTTTACCGACACACTGGCTTCCTCTGTCTCTCCTACCAGGAGTCCATGAGTGAGAGTCTGCGGACCTGCTATCTGTACCTGAACCAAACCAGCCGGAGTTTTGCAGCTGTGATCCAAGCGCTGGACGGGGAGTTGAGGTGGGTAAAAGCTGGCTGCATGGGGGTGTGTCTGCATGCATGCATGTTTTCTTTCGTGAAGGGCATAACCTGGGGCGTTGGCTGGGGGTTGCTTCCCTTTTCTGCACATATATTTTATTTTACTATGAATAGTTCAGACATGCTTGGATTGGATGCATTACTCTAGGAAAGAGTCAACAACTAAATGTTGGCATATGTCCTGTAAAGACGCGAGAATGTCTGGGAGCAAAACACAAAGATAGCTCATCAATTGCTAATATAAACTCAATAAAGCAAAATGCACTGCAACCCGTGGGTGACCCAAGCCTTTTTAGGGACTTAATGAGTATACCAGCAACAATTCAAATGTAAATGAGTGGTGACATCTCTTATCAATATTTCTTCATTTCTGGCAATTACACAATAAAACATGTCACTTAGGGCTGCAACTCATTGTCTATTAATTAATCTATTGATATGTCTGATCATTGTCTTTACAGGCATATCTAGAGCCCAAGATGATATCTTCAAATTGCGTTTGCCTAACCAACAGATAAAACCCCCCAACATTCAATTTACACTGATATGAAACAGACCGAAGCAGCAAATAATTGCATTGGAGAATCTGGAACCAACAAATGTTTGGGATTATTGCTTAAAAATGTCACTCGTAAAAGAATAAATGCTTTTGGGAAGACATTGGGAAGGATATTTTTCCTGTTGTGTTGTTTTAAAGCGTTCTCCTGTCCTTCTGATCCAGACATGCAGTCTGTATTTTCTACCTGGTGCTGCGAGCGCTGGACACAGTGGAGGACGACATGACCATCCCTCTGAACAAGAAGGTTCCCATGCTGAATGACTTTCACACCTACCTGTACCAGGATGAGTGGCGCTTCACCGAGAGCCAGGAGAAAGACCGACAGGTTCTGGCTGATTTCCCCACGGTCAGTAGCACTGCATGCTGGTACAATGACATTCAGTAAGGCAGGTATATTTAGGCTCTGCTGGCTTAATTTACTGATGACTAGTTCTTACTCAACAACAGAATAATATACCGTGTTAATAACAGAGTTAAGTTGTTAAGTTGGTGTGATGGCATGTGAAGAAATGTCTCGAGTGAAATCTTTGTTGCTCAGATTAATAGCTGTTATAAATCCCTATCTCTAATCTTCATGTGTACTTGCAACCCAGATATCACTGGAATTCAGAAACCTTGCTCAGGAATACAGAGACGTCATCTCCGATATCTGCCACAAAATGGGAGTGGGAATGGCCGAATTCCTTGAAAAGAAAGTGGGATCCATGAAGGAGTGGGACCAGGTAAACGTCAACCTGGTTTTACAATTGTGTTGAGAAGACGTGAGACACACTACAGGGATATGTGTTTGAATGGCAATAACAAATACACAACTTAACAACACAAACAGATGATCAGACTGGCAGATTAGAGCACTATGAGATACTATTACGTGTCTTTGGTTGGGAGGAAAATACGTTGTTATTAACATGCATCTCTGCAGCTTCTTTCTGTCTTAATAGTGTATTTTCAGTCATTCTGGTAGCTGAAGTTTGATTACCACACTGTAAAACTTCCTATAAACCCAACTAAAAAAAATAAACCATATCTCTGACAATGTTGAATCGATGTTGAATTAGCACCTATGGTTATTTCAGTAACTGTGTGTGTGTGTGTGTGTGTGTAATCATAAGCATGTTGTCATACATACCATGCTGTGACAATAACAACTGACGCCACATTGCCTTGTCTTCTTCTCTGTGTGCAGTATTGCCATCATGTGGCGGGGCTGGTCGGTATCGGTCTGTCTCAGCTGTTCTCTGCGTCCCAGCTGGAGGACCCCGAGGTGGGGCGCGACACCGAGCTGGCCAACTCCATGGGCCTGTTCCTCCAGAAGACTAACATCATCCGGGACTATCTAGAGGACATAAAGGAGGGACGGGCCTTCTGGCCACAAGAGGTAAGAACGTGTTCCTTTGTCCTGTTATGAGAAAATGCTTCTGAATACTTTACTGTGTTTTACATTTCCATTGTGCTTCGTGAAATGTATTTTAATATAACCTCTGGTGCACCTTTTTTATTCATTATGTTGCGTATTGATTTAAAGACGTATGTACCGTATGTGATGTGTTAATAACTTGTGTCCCCGTGCAGGCTTGGAGTCAGTTCGCAGGCCGTCTGGAGGACTTGGCCCAGCCGGAGAAGCTGGAGTCGGCTCTCTCCTGTCTCAACCTGCTGGTCACCGATGCTCTGCGACACGTTCCGGATGTCATCGCCTACCTGTCCCGCCTGCGCAACCAGAGCGTCTTCAACTTCTGCGCCATTCCACAGGTAACCGCTGAGTCGTCACTTACCGAGTTCCAACAATGCGGTGATTTTGATTTGTATGACCGAATAATTGAAGAGCCCGTTAGCTTTTTGTCCTCAAATATATTCAGATACGTCAGATATATGAGATAATGATGAATACAAATTTAAATTTTAAGAAGTTATATAGTTACAGAGCATATGAAAAAGACAAGATTAAAAGGGACAGAAGAGAGGAAAGAATAAAACTGATGACATAAATATGAATTCATAGGATAGTTGACTGAAGTGATGCATTACTTTGGCATAGATACAGACAGTGGTTTACTTGCCACATCAAACTGAAGGATCACTAGAAATGTTGTGTGTCGTATAATTCACCCATTTTCCCATCTTTCCTCAAAGATATGAATTCATGGTCATTTTTTTATATTCTACACTTTTCATTTACAATATCCTTTCATTTGGAAGTAATTACATCATCGTCTTTTAACTAATTCCTTGTGATTTGTTAAATGTTTGCTCTCGTTATTACTGGGAATAAGTGACAATGTTTCTTCTTGATCTCTTCTGGGAAGTATTAGGATTAGTGGGTTTTATCTAACGATAGTTCCCTCACAAGAGATTTTTCATTAGACGCTGTCAAGACAAATTTAGTTTAATTTCTTTCTTTAAGTTCTTCCAGTTAACTAAATGTTACACCTTTCCCTGACCAGGTGATGGCAATAGCTACACTGTCGTCATGCTACAACAACCCCATGGTGTTCCAGGGAGTGGTGAAGATCCGGAAGGGACAGGCGGTCACACTCATGATGGAAGCCACCAACATGAGCGCCGTGCAGACCATCATCTCCCAGTACAGCCAGGAGGTGGGTGTGTTTGTGTGTGTGTGTTCGCTGTCCTATTTCGGCGCCACATCGGAGCACTTTAACACAAACTGTCTGGCTCTCTCTCTCTGCAGATTGTACAGAAGGTCTCCCACACGGACCCGTCGCGGGACAAAACCCTGCACATCCTGGCTCTAATCAAAGAGAAGTCCGCCCTGTCGCAGTCCAGCCTCCCCTCCAAGACCCTGTCGCCCATGTACCTGTCTGCCGCCATGCTGCTCGCCGCTCTCAGCTGGCAGTACCTCAGCACCACTGCAGCACAGGCACAGGGCACGGGCGACATGCAGGGACAGTGAACCCATTTGCGCTCACCTTTTCCTGGGGCCCACAGACTCAGAAAGCCCCTTTGCCCACTCTGGAGGTCCGGTTCGCCTGTGACGGGAGGAATCTGAAGGACGTCTTCTCACTTTGTCTCTCTTCATTACGGCCGTCACAGGACCACGGCCGTGTTTAGCCGGGCTTCACAATATGAGGAAAATATGTGATAATGTTGTGTATCGCAAAGAAGATATTACTTGCGATAAATAAAGTGATAAAGTTACTCAGTTCTGCCGCTCTGCTGCTTTCAGAAGACTGAAGACGGAACAGATTTCTTGTTGAAATGTAAAAACGAAAGGAAATTATTTCCAACATTTTTCACCAAACAGATGGAACACTGAACTGTGGAGTTTTCTGCCGATACTCTCCTTCAACTAGCTCAAAAAGATCGCTGGATGCAATATCATGTTCTGTCGAGATACAGTTGTTTAGCCCTAATATGGAGGAGTTCACGTTGACGTGTGGTTATATTCACCAGCATAAATAGCACATAG
The DNA here is from genome assembly GCA_028022725.1 of Lycodopsis pacificus. Classification (NCBI taxonomy): domain Eukaryota; kingdom Metazoa; phylum Chordata; class Actinopteri; order Perciformes; family Zoarcidae; genus Lycodopsis; species Lycodopsis pacificus. Next base: position 9,035,157 of record CM051705.1, on the reverse strand, counting down.
AAACTATTCAGGGCGTTTTGATGTTTGATGTTTGATGTTTGTCGATTGTGCGTTGTTTAACATTGTGACCCTTTTTAATTGAGTGAAATTATTCGTCATATTTGGCCATTGGACAAATAGTACTTTTCTCCATTACGTGGTGAAAGGCACAGTACACGACACTGCCCATTTTAGGAGTGTGGGGAACACAGTCTACAAACCGTGGTCAAATCAAGGTTTTTGTTTAATTTTGTGTCAAATTTTAGTCTTCATTTTTTTTTTTTTCATGTCAAAACAAAGCTACTTAAATAAATTCCACCTGTTTCTACAGGAGGATCACTCGAGTGAAAGAACAGCGCCCTTTACGGGATGCGCTGCATGTTAGCATTGATTGGACGGCGTCCACTCACGGCAGAGCTTCATATCAACTCTTTAATGTCTGTGGTCTTTCTGTTTCAACTCTATGTCCTTTTGAAATAGGAGAAAAGAACAATGCTATTCCATTGTTCTGACATGGACTGTTTGAATGAGAACAAATGTAAGTTCTGGTGCATATGATGTCTGAAATAAATGCATACTGAGATAGCTAGTTAAAGTGTCCTTAACAACGCGTTGGTGAGTCGAAAGGCTCGCACACACCTTGTACAGAACCAAAGGAGAGCTACAAACATTGCTATGTAATGTGTCATTTTGATTTGTACATATTTTAACACAATAAAGAAGTGAAATAATCTAAGCGGTCTGCATGGTGATTGTGTAAACAACAAAAGTCAGTCTTTGGTTCACAGCCTGTTGATTATTATTAAATAACATTTTAATTATAGTGGGGTTAAACCCAGTTAATGATTTATAGATTCCAGACTTTAAAATCATATTCTTTTACATTTTACAGCACGGTTTCAAGGTTTTTATATTGGACGGCTCTTCGTTTGTGTTGTTTATATTTCTGAGATTACCCATGAGTGTTCTTGCAGAGATCATAGTGTCATCAACATGAAGCAAAAATAATTCAAAAGTAATGTTTACCATTACCAAGTAAAGAAACCTATACCTGAATCTTGTCTCCGAGTTGTGCTTTTGGGTTCTAGTATCTGTAATCCTTACAATTTCCCATCAAGTTTATGATAATTATAAGTTGCACATGTTCTCTTTTATCGCTTAATTTTAAGATCACCTGTCTACCTTTGGAAAGACACTTTTGTTCGGTCACATGAGATGTTAACTGCCGATGCATTCATTTACCGGACATGTGATTCCATAACTTGCTGCTTATAAAAAGGACGGGAAGAAGTGAGCAGACCTGTGTTTTGTTCAGTGAGAGAAAAGAATTGCCCCCGAAGAAAGTCCATTGAAACAACTGCAACACAGGTAAAAGTTCAGACTTATATTTGGAGATTTAGTTTTTTTCTTTTAGTGGTCATTAACAATTCAAATTATATATTCCGTGATACTTGGTGTATATAACATTTTTATTTTTGAGTTGACTGTCAATAAGAAACGAGTTTAATGTTGTGTATGCCTGGCTTAATGCAGGTTAGTATACCAACAAATATACTTTATATTCAGCTGATATTGTTCTCTAATAGTTTTATGAATAAAAAGTTGTTTGTCTGATTTTACCACAAAATATATGTTGTGATTTAAGTCCACAAAATCACAACTGATTTTCTAGCCAGTGAAAATATAACAAGGCCATCATTTTGAATTGGTTCTAACTTCAAAAGCATAAAGTTAAACGCTGACAAATAAATACATTACCTGCAATCTTTTGTTCTCTAGTTGCTTTGTGTATGTGCAACAGAAAATGTCAAATAATTTCCATATTTTGAGAAGAAAAAAGAGACTCGTGTCCTAATTTTTTACTGTCATAGCCTCGTGATGCTCATGCTGCAACGTCTCATAAAACGCTGTCGCGTCTCATAAAACGGAAACCTCTCCCTTGTGAGCGGTGGTGGGCATACTGCAGTCCAGGTGATCATGTCGAAGTCTGACTGTCCTCTGTTTTGCAGGATGCGTCCGCTGGCTCTCTTTTGTGTACTTGTGACGGTCTCCGTCACACAGGCTCGGCCTCAGCTTCCTCATGCCTCCTCGGAGATGGTCGAGCTTATCAACAAGGCCGACACCACCTGGACGGTGAGTAAATTCAGGGCATTGCTGGTCACTATCTCTGCAGAGAGAGAGAGATATGGCCACCTGAGGAAATTGTGGTCATGAATACTTTGATTTCTGTAATCTCTCATTTTAACTCCACTACTCTCGCTCCAGGCCGGTCAGAACTTTCACAACATCGACATCAGCTATGTGAAGGGACTGTGTGGGACTATACTGAATGGACCCAAGCTGCCAGAGATGTAAGTTTAACCATGTATGAGAGTGTGTGGGCGTGGATATATGTGTGTGTGTGCAGTTTCTCACATCAGGTGATAGTCAGCAGGTTCATCCAATCTGCAGTGCTCAGTGACCGTCCTCTCTTGTTCAAGGGTTCACAGTACCGCGGGCGTAAAGCTTCCAGACAGCTTCGACGCGCGCCAACAGTGGCCCAACTGTTCCACCATCCAACAGATCCGAGACCAGGGATCATGTGGGTCCTGCTGGGTGAGATAGACCGACAAAACGGCGGTAGATCAGTTGCTCCGTTGAGGGAAACCAGTAGATATCTTAAACCGGTGTTCCCTTTGATTGATTTCCCACAGGCCTTTGGGGCAGCGGAGGCGATATCCGACAGGTTATGTATCCACAGCAGTGGTAAGATCTCTTTGGAGATCTCTGCTGAAGATCTACTGTCCTGCTGTGATGAATGCGGCATGGGGTGAGTATTTGAGTAACAAAATGAGTGTATTCCAGGTCTTCTTAAGAGGACGTTATAAACAACAGTGGGGTTTTTATTTGTCTTGTGGACGCAGCTGTTTTGGTGGTTATCCCTCGGCTGCTTGGGATTTCTGGGCAAAGAAAGGGCTGGTGACAGGAGGCCTGTACGGCTCCAACGTTGGTAAGTGTGAACTGAGATGGGTTTATACAGCTTTTCAGGAAGTAATTAAAAGGAAGTACAGTCTGAGCTGAAACAATGCCGTGTTTGACAGGCTGCCGACCCTACAGCATTGCTTCCTGTGAGCATCACGTGAATGGGACTCGTCCTCCTTGTCAGGGTGAAACGGAGACTCCTAAGTGTGAAGAGCAGTGCATCGATGGATACTCGCCGTCCTATCAGAAGGACAAACACCTGGGTACAGACCTCCTAAATGATCCAGTTACTTCCCCATCCGATACTGTGGCTTCTCTGTCACACATCCGTTTGTTTCCTGTGTCTCTCTATTCAGGCAAAAGCTCCTACAGCGTCCCATCCAAACAGGAGCAGATCATGACCGAGCTGTATAAGAACGGGCCTGTGGAGGCAGCTTTCTCTGTATATGCAGATTTTCTGCTGTACAAGACTGGTGAGGCCGATTTGACTTTGTCTCCCGACGAGCTACTATACTCTGAAACTGTATACTGTTTGCACAGAAACCTCTCCTCAACACACGGCAGCATGCCAGGCAGGACAACTAAATAATTTACTTGAAGCAGTTTCAATTGAAACTTGGAACCTTCTTTGACCTGCTTTATTTGTTTTATACATTGTCAAAGATATATTATCATTATGCCGGCCATGTTGGCTTGTTTGTCTTCACAATATGAATCCTACTATACCAGTTCCCAACAGTTTTGTCTCTCGAGCCCTTAAAATGAAGCGATACGTGACACCTCATCACATATTAAGGCCTTATTGTGGACATGGTGACCAGTAAAAGAGTGATTTCTCCTTCTCAGACTGTTGCATTTGAAGGATTTTTGAGATAAAAGTATTCTGTACACAGCAAGAAAAAAATAAGTAAGAAAAGGTCAACTTAAATTTGTGTAACTGTCCTGCAAAATATAAATGTAGGGATTTTTTTGGCAGGTTGACATACATTTTAATATTCCTCATAGATGTTAAGATGAGGAAACACCACTGTTGTCCTTGAAAGCCTTTGTTATTGCACTCGATGCTACTCTACTGTAGGTGTCTACCAGCATGTGACAGGTGATATGCTGGGCGGTCATGCCATCAAGATCCTCGGTTGGGGGGAGGAGAATAAGACGCCCTACTGGCTGGCTGCGAACTCCTGGAACAGTGACTGGGGAGATAAAGGTGCGACAAAACCAGGGTTTGGGACGTCCTGTTTCGTGGTCACTTATTCTTTGTTACATAATACATGTTACATAATGAGCAATATGGTTAAGAAGTTTAAATCGTTTTTTTGTGTCTTCTTATTTCAGGGTTCTTCAAGATCAAGCGTGGAAATGATGAGTGTGGTATCGAGTCAGAGGTGGTTACAGGAATCCCACTCAACTAATGAGTCCTGGCTGCAGAAGATCCTCAAATCAAGTCAATCAAGAGAGATTTAAAGGAAGACCTTATTTTGTAAGACACTAAATGAAAATATTGAGAGATGTCATGCAATCAACAAGGAATAAATTGTGAAACAAGAACTTTAGTGCTTGCTTTGTTATTGTTGTTGATAAATCACTATGTTCATCTCATCATCAATTTTACAGCTTCACAAAGGAATTCAAAAGTCTGTAATGAAACAAAGTTAGCCTATCTAAAATGGTGCCGTTTTGAGTGAGGCTGTATGTGAAGTTTATATTTGCATACAAGGAGAACATGTTGTCTGTTATGACCTGTGTGGTGTCATAATGGGAGAGGTGGACTTAACAGGATAAGGATGTTTTTTTTAATTCTTACAAAGCTGGGCTATGCAGGAAAGAGTTCTCACTCTGCTTCCATTTCTAGGAAACACAATGGTGACACCATCTTTAAAGTCAGGTGCAAATGTTCAAGCACAATTGTGCGCTTCATGCAACAAGAACACACCAAACTGATACTGAAAGCAAGAAATGCACTTTACATAATGAAACCCCCAACCTTGTTAAAAGTGGTACAGAATGTGGCGGTAATGCACCTCATGCGATTGTTGCCAACCGGCCGGCGTTAAATAACAAAGAAGAACTGCGCATGCGTGTCAGTCAACGTCCATATTTGTAGTCCGTCTGTGAATACCCCTCACGAACCCTCATACACGGTAAAGGCGGAACGTTAAAGGCGGACCGTTATAACGTCAGCTAAAGACGCACTCTGACATTGGAGGAGTCTCTTATTTAAAACATACGATCTTCGGTTGCGGGTCTGACAGAAACCAGGAAGCAGCAGCAGCAGCTCCCGGAGGAAACACCGGTCAATACAAATCCTTCAGCTGGATAGCGGCTTTTTTTTTTTGCCATCACTTGACAGAGGGGCGATGGGACGTCTCGGAGCAAAGGAGCGGCTGTAAAACAACATCTTTAACGTTATAGCTGGTGGTGATGAAGGCAGGTTGTCAGGCATTACTGTAACTACTGTCCCCGTTGTGTCGGTTAAAAGGAGCCATTTAACCTCACCTGAGTACCGTCAGCTAGCCGGTTAGCTCTCTTCTGCAGCTAACTAAATAAGACAATAGCAATGTTGTTATCTCATTGGGAGCTATGGAGAACATGTTGGGAGTGTGTTTCCAGGCCTTACACGGTGTTCATCTGCTCCCTCACGGCCGCACTGTACTATCTGTGGGGCCGCAAGAGTCAGGTCAGTCACTGTGGTAAAGGTTAGACAATGACCGCACTACACACCACCTCTTCTCTGTCTCCTTTTCTTCTTTTCTTCTCATTTATTTAATCAATTTGTTTTTGTTTGTTTGAGGGTTTTACTGTGTTTTATTTTTTTTGTCCTTGTCTAATATATCTGTCTATCTTTATTTAAAAGATATTTATCATAATTATGCAGACGACACACAAATCTACATAACTATGTCACCAGGGGACTATAATCCCATACAAGGGCTGGGTAACTGCATTGAACAAATCAACAACTGGATGTGCCAGACTTTTCTTCAATTAAACAAAGATAAAACATAAGTAATTGTTTTTAGTACCAAGGATGAACAATTGAAAATCACCGCTCAGCTTCAATCACTGATGTTAAAACCCACAAACCAAGCCAGAAAGGTGTAGTTATGGATTCAGACCTCAACCTGAACAGCCATATCAAGACAATTACAAAATCAGCCTACTATCACCTGAAGAATATATCAAGGATTAGAGGACTTATGTCTCAACAGGATTTGGAAAAACTTGTCCACGCATTTATCTTCAGCAGACTGGACTACTGTAACGGTGTGTTTACAGGTCTCTGTAAAAAGTCCGTCAGAAAGCTGCAGCTGATTCAGAACGCTGCAGCTCGAGTCCTCACTAAGACCAGGAGGGTGGATCACATCACCCCAGTTCTGATGTCTTTGCACTGGCTTCCTGTCCAACAAAGAATTGACTTTAAAATCCTGCTGTTGGTTTACAAAGCACTGAATGGTTTAGGGCCAAAATACATCTCTGATCTGCTGCTACCTTATGAACCATCCCGACCCCTCAGGTCGTCTGGGACCGGTCTACTTTCTGTTCCCAGAGTCAGAACTAAACACGGAGAAGCAGCGTTCAGTTTTTCTGCTCCACATATCTGGAACAAAGTCCCAGAAAGCTGCAGGTCTGCTGAGACCCTCAGCTCCTTTAAATCAAGATTGAAGACTTTTCTGTTTGCTGCTGCCTTTAATTGAACCACATTCAATTAATATATTAATCAATTTCCTGCATTTCTGCATTTTACTATGAAACTGTCTTATACTGTGTTTTTTAAAATGTTTTAATGAATGTTCTTAATTGTTTTTAAATCTCCTTTTCTTTTGTCTTATGTTTTGATGCTTTTAATCGTTTTATGTGAAGCACTTTGAATTACCTTGTTGTTGAAATGTGCTATACAAATAAACTTGCCTTGCCTTGCCTTTAAAAAAATATTAAAATCCTCTTATAAGTTGTTGATGCTCGATAACATAGTTGAACATAGTTGTAATCATATATGAAATATATATTTTTGAGCCTTGAGCACAACTACATACGACCTATAGTTATAATTGGTGACAGCGACATTAATAAACACTTAAACGTGTTACAGGGAGATTAAAACAGTGTTATCGGTTATTTTCATTATTGATTGATCAGTTGATTACCTTAGTCTACAAAATATGATAAACACTTTAAAAAAATGTTAATTGCAATTTCCAAAAGCCAAAAACCCAATATTATATTACATTTACAATGATATAAAACTGTGAAAAATCCAGGACCTGCAAATGTTTGCTATTCTAACTTGATATATTACTTTAAATTGAATCCAACTTCCAGCCTTTTATTATATGTCAACTACTCAATCAGTGTTGGTTTAGTACCATATAATACTCATGCTGTATGCTACGGTCCAGATGGGCAAGTTAACCACTCCATGTCGTATGAAAGTGTGCATGTTAGTTGTGTTTCCATACTTCATAGAGAACACATCATATTGGGTTGTGTTTGTCAGATCCTGTAGACACTGTACTGTTTACCACGCCCTGTAAACACACACATATACACACCCTGCTTTTAAAGCTGCATACCTCTCATAATATACTATCTGGTGTTGCATGCATGCTTGTCTGTCACAACTACTAATGTCAAGAAACCTGTGTGTTTTTTTTAAAATTTGGTCTCTTATACTCTCAGACACCGGCCCTGGTCTCGAGCCAGGCGTTCAGTGCATTCCTTCACAAGCACTGTCCTGTGGTGGCTGAGCCCTTCAGTCCCACTCCGTGGTGCTGGGGAGGCCGGCTGCAAACACTGGTCTGTGCCGTCCTCAAGTCCAGACCCCCCGTCAATTATCGCAAGTAGGATGAACCTCCGGCACGAGTTCCCAGTCATCCTGTTATCTTTTCTACAGTATCTATATATATATTGTATATAGTGTTTAAGTACGTGTGTGCTAGTAATCCTCCCTTCATCCTTCAGTGAGCTGATAAGTACGGTTGATGGGGGTCAGATATCTCTGGACTGGATGGACAATAAGGACAGTGCGACCTACCCAGAGTCCTCTACACGTCCCACAGTACTGATCCTCCCAGGCCTGATAGGAAACAGCAAGCAGTCCTATGTGCTGCATGCCCTCAACCAGGCCACCCGCCGCGGCTACAGGTCCGTGGTGCCCCTCACTTGCCCCCCCCCCCCCCCCCCTCTTTAATGATATAATTCTTGAATTTAATGTCCAGTAGCTGTGATCATAGATCATGTATTTTATTTTTCCAGATGTGTGGTTTTCAACAACAGAGGGCTTGGAGGGGAAGAGTTGCTAGTGAGTGCAATTATTACGTAATAATCTATGACCATGCCACATTTAATTCCGCTGCTATTTACAAAACGTTTCTTAAGAGCTAGAAAAGAGCACTCAGAGTGCAGATCTACCCCCGAGGGTGTCTGCAATGACCACTACAAACCTCAATTACCCACCGTCTAGACCGCAAACGTAGCAAACGCATATTTCACTCTCACCAAGCAGTTGCTGATCACTAGCTGGTTAAGAGTAGTGAGGTGTCAGTCAGTCAGTGACGGTAGAAAACAGTTAATGAAATGTGTTTTTAATAAGTGTAAATCACTGCAAAACACACACACAAAACCTAATACATAATCTCCTGGCGTAAATAATACAACCGGATATTTATTATGATTTTTTATTACGGATTATTGTTCTTACTGTCAAAAAATCCCATGAAAATACCAAAGTGAATTGAGAACAATACATTTAAACAATTATTGTTCAGTGTATCCAAAGCCTCATATAGCTTCTACTGTGATTCTGTGCCATCGATCTCCCAAAAATCTATTATTAACACGTCAGTGAGCTGTGGATGGACATTGCCCTGTAATTTCTTTTTAGCCAAACACGACTAGAGGACCATCTTGTGTATTAATCCGCGGCTGAAAATAGTCCCAAACAAACACACTATTTACTCCTGTTTGAGTAACCTTTGTGTGAGAAACTACAGTGCCCAGAAAATGCCTTTTTTTGTGTCCCAGTTTTAAAGATCTACATCTTAATCAGATGCATTTTTTATCTTTGTCAATGCTACAGACAGGCAGCGTAGTTGAAAAGTATTGAGAGACCAACTGAGGCAATGTTGGTTTTGGTCTTTTCACTGCATTTGTTGCAGGAGTTAAAACTCAAAATCTGGCACTTGAACGCTCCTCCTCTGTCCCTCTGCTCACTTCAGACGCCTGTCACCTACTGTGCAGCCGATACCTCAGATCTCGAGCATGTGGTGCACCACATTAAAGGACTTTACCCATCTGCGCCCGTGCTTGGCGCTGGTGTGTCCTTGGGAGGGTGAGTCGGTGCATAGTGTGATGGTTTTCCAAGGGCTTGCATTTCTCTGATGAAAGTTTATTTTACGGTGAAATTGATCCCATCTTTGTTTCCTCTCTGCCTTTTGTCAAACTGCTGTCGTCTTTTCCTGTAACCGTCTCTCCTGTCACCCTGTGCAGCATGTTATTATTAAACTATCTGGCCCGTAAGCGTTCAGACTCCGGGATGGTGGCGGGTTTCACCATCTCAATCCCCTGGAACGCACTGAAGTCTGCCGCCTCAATGGAAGAGCCGCTCAACTGGCTGCTGTTCAACAGATACCTCACCGCCGGCCTGTGTAGTTCTGTCACCAGGTCGGAGAAGTTGCATTTTCATGAATTCCTGTGGTTAGTTTAAACATTTGTTGTTGACTCGGTTTACAAAAAAAAAACGTGTTTCTCACAGGCACAGGAAGGTTCTGGAGAAAGTGGTGGACTTCGACCACGTCTTGAAGGTATGGTCCGTTCTTTACTTTTACTTTTCTATCATAGTTTCCTATTTCCTTTTCCAGTGTGTATGATGACCTTTCCTTTTCCTTTTCATCCCCTCTCCTTTAGGCGCAGACTATCCGCGAGTTTGACGAACGCTTCACGTCTTTGCTGTTTGGTTATGAATCTTGCACGGACTATTACTTCGATGCCAGCCCGGACAACAAACTCCATAATACAGCGGTTCCCATCTTGTGTCTCAACGCTGCTGATGACCCCTTCTCTCCCCAGCACGGTGAGTAAGCAACAGGAGACGATGGATGATGTTTCACTTTTATTTTTTTCTGATCAGTTCTATGAATTGACTGCCGGATGTTATTGTTAAAATGGCTGAAAACAGGATGCGGTGGTGTGTGTGTGTGTGTGTGTGTGTGTGTGTGTGTGGGGGTTTGAATTGATGTGTTTCCACCTAAAAACCCGTGAAGCTGCTCTTTAATCCCTTCTCCTGTGCTGTGCTGAATATGTCAGTCTCCATGCTACAAAGGAAGTGTCCTATTTAATGTTTTAGCAAGCCTAGCTCACTAAATCTTTTCCCTTGTGTTTCCTGCTCGACGCCGCAGCCTTACCGTTGACCACGATCCAGAGCCTGCCTAATGTCGCTCTGTTGCTGACGGCCTGCGGCGGACACATCGCCTTCCTGCAGGGTTTGTTTCCCCGGGGTGAAAGCTACATGGAGCGCCTGTTCGGCCAGTTCGTCCAAGCCGCCTTCGAGCACCCCAAGGACCTCAGGAAAGCCTGTGGCATTAAGGACGAGCAAAGGAGCTGATCAACCTCTTCTCCCCCATCACTCTGTTTGTACTCTGAACTATAGGATTGCTGCGAGCTGAGGAGAATATGAAGTCACCGGCATCATCGTCACTAAAACGCATTGCTCCGCTTGGCATGTCGTCGTCGTACCACAGAAACGTTGGGTCTCCTCGATGTGTGCACAGAGAATGACCGACTGTATTGTACAATCATACGACCTCACTGCAGCGATGCTATATCTACCTCCTCATCTTCTCAGGTTGATTAAAAACAAAAGAAAAGTGCAAAACTAAGTCAATGCCTACTATTGCATCAATGCACACTCAAAAAAACTAAATTGATATATTGGTTTAAAAGAAGTCAATAGACTGTGAATCGATTTTAATCATGTTTCTCTCTCTTGCAGCACTATGCGCGTTGAAACCAAAATGCACAATTATCGATAGAAAACGAGTGCTTTAAGTTTAAATACTATTTGCAAATGTAATTTTAAATAGAAATGAACTGAATGTGAAAATAACACAGCTCTACAGATATGCTGTTTGTTTTGCCTCGTAAGTTAGACTTATGTTCCTTCCAGTGTGTAACATTCCTCAAAGGATTACCCGCCCCCCCCCCCCCCTACATCTTCGCCCTCTTTCTCAATGCATACCGTACTTTGAGGTAATCCTGCTAACAGTTCAGTTATTAAAACTGTTAGTCTCAACCTGAAAACACCCACACAGCAGGACAACACCTGCCATGAAGGAAACTCTCACGGCCATTGTAAGATAGCTTCATCATCTGAGTTCTTTTGATTTTAAATCAAAAAAGCTGAAATGTAAACGTGTAAAAGTATTGTGTGCTTGTATATGTTCTTTGCAGTGTGCTTGCTTGCCATGTAAATTATGCAGTACATCAGAGGTGAAAAAGCTGACGCTGTAAAAAGTACTTGAGGTATTATGTACCTGCTGTCAATAATTTAATAGCGTTTTTTTGAATCTGTGCGTGTTGTTCTCTGCCTTTTGTCCCCCCCCCCCCCCCACTGATGCACATTGTTTGGGGAATGGACAATAGATTTTAAATAGATGTATCTAGTTCGTAGTTCGAGGTGGCCTTTTGCTTTGAGTTTAGTCACTGATTTTATCCCGCTTGGTGTGTGAACTGAATGTCTTCAAATTAGTCGAGACCATGTAGAGGGTTTTTAATATGCGTGTGTGTAACACCAATAGTGCATTGATGAATTACATGCATCATTTTATAATGACAGCACCAAGGGGACGTATGATTTATGTCACTATTACTAGAAGCTGCAGTTACAGAAATGTAAAGCTTATGGCGGCAAATGTTGGTAATTGTTGGCATATTGAGTTTATTTGCTCATCAGCTCTTTGCAGATGTTAACCACTTTCACTTTAATTGTATTTTTAATGGTCAAATGCTTTTTTTTATTTGTTTCCACTTTCCCTTCTGTATGAGCTGTAACCGCAATCACAGAGTGTTTGCAATAACAGTTAAGATTGTTAGCCTTCGTCTGAAAGAACTTTGGGCATTATGAACAATCGATTTGGGTTTTTGTGAAATACACTTGAATTAAAGAATGATAAAAATGAAAATTGAATTCTCAGTTTGTGATTCAACATCTGGACGTGATCGTAAACGGAAGACGTCCGTAAAATCTCGGGTCTCATAAGTCGTAGCGACGCCTAATCCAGCCTGGGTTTGTTCTGATCAACACAAATCACCATATTGGTCCTAATAGAAAAAAGGTCACGCAACATACACAGCCAGTCACTGAGTTCCCTCCTGTTCCACAGCCGGAACCGAGAACCTTTTATCTCTGATCGGCGGGGTCGATGTCGTTTATTAACCAGTCAGAGTATCAATAATTAACTGTGAACAGTAAAGGCCCACGCCCTCTGTCACAATGCTAACCCTTCAGCCTCATTCAGGTTCATGCGGCCTGGAAAACATCCAGGCGTTTACACTGTGGAAAAACCTAATAGGCACTTTCTAACTCTGGCAGATAAAATCAGAGTTGTCCTGGTTGCCCTCAGCTTTCATGATTACCCTCAACTCCAGCTGTCACGTATGTGAACGTGACTCTCGGGGGGGAAAGGCACTCGCTGTGATCACATTATAAAGAGATTGTCTTTGAAAAACTGGATCGTTTTCCTCTGTTTACAAAAATATGACAGTGGAAGAATTCACTTCCCCCTTTCTGTCATCTTGACTTTCTCATTATTTACTTATTCCTCCAATCGGGTATTTGTCTTCTTTGTCAGCAGGATATAATATATCACAGCTAAATGTCGCAGAAATCACAAATCAGCAGTTATGTTTTCAAGTAAAAAAAACAAAACAGACTACCTTTGAGAGACAACAAGAAGATGCATTGAAATCAGGCAAAATAAATCTGGTTCAAATGTGCATTTTGGCAGCTGAGCATGATTTTTTCACACCGCAAATTTAGCTTTTTCCAGTCCATCCTCCTCCTCCTCCTCCTCTTCTTCTTGCCTGTGTACCTCTACCTGGTGTGGTGGGAGGAGCCTCAGGTTATGGTTAATGATTCAACACCAGATCTGCTGAGATTGACAGATAGACAACTAGGAAAAGATTGAGGGTGAGACAGAGAGAGAGAGAGAGAGAGAGAGAGAGCCGAAGAGAAGAAAAAATACGAGAAGCTGAAGAGCAGACATGGCAATGCAAGAGAAAGTGTGCGGCGCTAGAAGATGAAGTAATGCCGAAGAGAGGTTGCAGACTGCATGTTTGTATCTGCTCAGGTGTGTCTGGGGGTCAAGCAGGTCTCTGATATTGAACACACAGCGAATACTTCTCCACAGCTGGGAGTGGATCTTGTGAGCAGTTCAGGGTGATTATCTGACTCCTATGATCCATGCGGCCTTTATAGGCTGGACAGACATTCATCTACTCTCCTGATCCACACACAGCCTGCAGGTGAGTGTGTCGACATATCACTTGTGACTTTCAGAGTTAGATGTCATGGTGACAAAACAGGATGGCTCCATGTGTTTCAAGTGCAAACGTTGCACATTTGCAGGCTTGTAAACAGCAAAATAAACCGTTTTTTTCCATGGCTTCCCTCAGAGAGGCAATGCAGTTGTTGCCTATTAAGTAAAAGGATGATGATCTTCACGTGCTAGAAAGCCTTAATATCCAGTAAAAGAGTTCATCTTCAACATGATCTCTCCTGTTTTCTATCACAGAGCCTCTTATGAGTATTCAGCTGTAATTACACTTGGCCATCAATTACTCATCAGACAGTATGGAGTGTACATTGTCAGTATCAGTAAAATGGTGATGGTCGGGCATCATGTTGCTCCTGTGCAGCTGACAAGCAGACAGAAATACCACCATCTTTTAAAGTTGTCTGCTAATTCCCCATTGCCCGTTCTCTCCTGGAATCAGTTGCTGGATGAATCACTGCTTCATGCAATCAGTGTTAAACATCATGTGTCAAACCTGAGAGACTTTCAGAGAAATATCTCAGTGTTTTCTAGCCATTGCATCAACTTAAATAAAAGGTGAGTGTTTCCAGTCGTGCCGGGCTGAAATAGCGATTGCGTGGCTCTCATTATTTACATGTTGACCAGCAGGCTCCGAAGGTTATCACCACAATCAGTTGTCTTTATTTATAGCTGCAGTTCAAGCTTTCAAATAATGTTTGTCCACAGGACTGTCTCTCTCTCTCTCTCTCTCTCTCTCTCTCTCTCTCTCTCTCTCTCTCTCTCTCTCTCTCTTTCCCTCTCTCTCTCTCCCTCTCTCTCTCTCTCTTGCCCTCTCTCTCTCTCCCTCTCTCTCTCTCTCTCTCTCTCTCTCTCTCTCTCTCTCTCTCTCTCTCTCTCTCTCTCTCTCTCTTGTGTCTGTGTGTGTGTGGCAGGTTAATAAAACTCCCCGAGGCTAAATCTGACTTTCTAGTATGCAGTTTCAGGATTTGTTGTTGTTGTTGTTGCTGCCATTGTGTTCCCTGTAAAATTTGAATAACATCAAACGTTGCCTTTCCTGCAACACAGGTTCGACTCCTGGCGCTGCAGCGGCATTGTGTAATGTCCTGGACTAGTGTTGTTGACAGTGAATGATTGGTGTGATGGAAAATATCACATCCAATCTAGGTGACAGCTGCAAAAACCCCAATGTTCTTCTTCAACTCACCTCAAAGAAACATCTTTAAAAGTATAACAGGAGCCATTTTTTTATGATTTATGATTATGATTACTTTATGATTTGCTTCAACATAATGTCTAATCTCAGTGCTGTCCAATGTTCAGGGTGAGGCAGCAGGTAACTGGGGAGGGGTCACGTGACGAGCACGCTGAGGATGTGTGTGTGTGTGTGTTTAGGATATTGGTCCTGCAACCTTGTGTTTGTATTGATTATAAAGGTTCATTCATTTGTTTGCGTGCGCACGTATTTGTTACCAGGTTTGCTCTACTCTCAAACTTAAACACTGCATTTTAAAGCAGAGGCTGTTAATGCCACATTATTGCCGAAGCAACAGGGAGAGCAAAGAAATGGCATTCAGTCTGAAATAAGTGCGCTAATAATGAAGGTTGTTGTACTATTTAAACAGGTTCTGTCAACAGATCTGTAGCACAGGCTGGCAGGGTGTGACAGCGTTTAGAAAGCACCCTGTTGACTGTCCTTCATTAGTCTGCATTATTCAGCGGGGCTCTTGCTGTGTGCAGGCAGGGCAGCAGAGTTCAGTGCCTTGGGAAAAAAGCATCAGTATAATCAGTATAGTTACATACAGCTGAAATCTGATATAAGGGGTGTGTGTGTGTGTGTGTGTGTGAGTCTGCACGCAGCATCTTTGGTGGGCTTCCTGTCTGTGTCCGGATACCTGCCTACCATTGAGCGTGCTGCAGTTCATCGTCACACCATTGATTCCATATCATCTTTATTTCTTTGTATTATTTTAGTCATGGAGAAGCAGCTAGAGGAGCTGAAGCAGCAGCTAGAAAAACAATGTATGATCAACCAGGAGCTGCAGAGGCAAAACAAGGACCTGGGTGAGTACAATTCTACATTAAAGCTAAATTAAACTACATTAAAGATTAACTTTACATTAGACCACACCCAACATCACATCTCGACTGTTACAGTAACACTGTCTGCAACAACTAAGAAACATCTTGCAGACCACACACGCACATATCGGCTGATATTAGCTACTCCTATGCACCAGAGAGCACTGACATCCGTACAATGTCCTTGTCAGACTTGTCTTATAAATGTTTATGTTAAGAAAATGAATGAACTTGGACAACAGCAGCATGTTCCTTGTGATGTTTTGTACATTAAGTATGTTTTTTCTGCTTTTATTGTCATAGAACAACGACTGCAGGAGAAGGAAAAACTTTTGCAGGAGCTGAACGGTCAATATGATGATCTGGGTAAGAGGCCATAACAGGCAGCAGGGACATGAAGGAGGTGACCTTTGACACAACATTCAGCTGCAGACATTTACAGTTAATGCGGCCCACTGTTTGTCCGTCTCAGAATTTCCCTCTCAGAGCGGTAATGAGATTGAACCGCAGGTCAGAAAGAGCCGTGCGGCTGTCATCGCCTCTGAACCGCTGCCCGAGACTCTGGAGATCACACGCAACAGGGTCAAGAAAATGGCCAGGTTGGTAGACTGCATTTGCAGTGTTGACAAATCGAATAGGATTTCCTCTCCCGCATCCCAAAGACCTATAAAAAAAAAAAATGCATGATGGGTTTTGCATGTTGTGTGGGAGCTCCTCGAGATGTCAATGACACTTAGCTGAAGATGACTTCTCTCATCAGCGAGACAAATCTGATCGTCAAAGCCATCCAGAAGAATGACTTCCTGAGCCGCCTCGACGACGAGCAAACCGCCATGATGGTGGATCTCTTAGCGGTATCCAGCTTCAAACCGGGAGACGACGTCATTAAAGAGGGCACGGAAGGAGACAGCATGTACATAGTAGCAGGTGGGGACACGTCCCGGTGTGTGTGTGTGTGTGTGTGTGTTACTGTCGTCCTGCTGTGTGCTGAGTGTGATGGAGGATTTATAATGAGTTTGATTTGAATACCCCTTAATTAAAAAAAAAACAACAACATTGATACAATTTAACATGTGGTAAATGTAGTCATAACACATTTCTGTTTCTTTTCCTTCCATCTTTTAGCTGGCGAGCTCCTCGTCACTCAGGCAGGCCGAAACCTCCGCAGCCTGACCACTGGTGATGTGTTCGGGGAACTGGCCATCTTGTACAACTGCAAACGGACCGCAACAGTCAAAGGTCAGTCGCTGTGAAGGACATGCAGAATAGTTTATTTTCATGCTGTCGGTAGAAATAGCGCATGTGTGTTTTTTTCTTGTGGCAGCATGGGGTTAGTTGTGTTTTTGTATAAGGGACAGTACAAATGGTTGCATCTGTGCGCTTTCAATTTCCGTTCATTGAAGTCCATAACAGCCTTTTTTAAATGAAAGCCGTACTTCACAGTCTAATCTGCTCATCGCTTTCACTTGTTGCAGCAAAGACAGCAGTGCGCCTGTGGAGCATGGAGCGCCAGACCTACAGGACGATCATCACCAACAAGTCCAAGAAGAAGCGAGAGGACCTCATGGGCTTCCTGAAGACGTGAGTTTAAGAACGCTGCAGCGAGTAGAAATTGAATAATCCGGTTTGATTTGGTGCTTTCCTATTATGTCACACTGCCATCACGTGACTGCGTTACTTAATGGACCATGTAACAACTATTTACATCTCTGTTGCTTCATTTTCTGTATGCTGTCACAGGTCTCGTACACTGAAGGACCTGAATGATGTCCAACTGTCCAAACTAATAGACTCTATGGAGGAGGTGTGTACTTAGATGTCCCACTGTGAACTTTGTGTGTTACAAGTGATTGTTACTCATGTGAAAACAAAGCAGAAATACAGTTTTGAATCTGTTTTTGAAGTTAAATACAAGGATCTTTTTTGTTCCTCTTTTAATTCCATTTAGTTCCTTTTTTTTTGTTTTGTTGCTGACATAGTTTAAATCTCAGCAGCCTGAAAGACGGCATTTTCAAGACACTTGCTGTAATATTTGTGGCTTTGTTGTCCTGTAAATCACATTTTATTTTCACCTCAAACCTATTTGATAACGTTTCGTATATATGAAAATGACATGTGTTGTTCTTATGCTACTTGTCTTGTCTTCCTTAGGTGAAGTACCAGGACAAAGATGTTATCGTTCGAGAAGGAGCAGAAGCAAACACCTTCTACATCATCCTCAAAGGAGAGGTACGGTGTTACATTGTGTGGATGCAAACTCACCGGCCCGTTTAGAACTGGATACACATGCACTCATTATCTCTTCCTCCCTCTCACGTGTGTGTTTCGCCCCCCTCAGGTCCTGGTGACCAAGAACGTGAACGGGCATCAGAAGCAGATTCGCAGGATGGGGAAAGGGGAGCATTTCGGGGAACAGGCCCTCATACGGTAACCATGGCAACACATACCTCAGGGCATTTGTTGGAGAAACGTGTGCAACATCCACTGCTCTGCGCACCTTCTTCTGGCTGCTGTCATCTCTGACATTATGGTTGTGCAACCTGACAATTATCTTCTAAATGTGAAAATCTCAGTGCTGTTGATATGCAAATCAGCCAAGTTGTGGTAAAATGATTGAAAATCCAAAACATTTTGCAAACAGTTTAAATCGTCTGTAGCAAACTTGTGGCTGGTTGTTGTGGAAAAAACAACATAAAACCCAAATACATTGATCTACGGTACAATAAGAGACTCATTGGTTTGAGTATATACAGGTGATATTGGCTTTTTAACATAAAAAAATCTAATATCATGCAGCTAGAGTTCTTTGCCTCTCATCAGCATTTAATTGTTCTATTGTGAGGTTGTTTGGATGTAGATGTGTGCAGCATTAAGATCAATGAATTCATAAATATTTAACGCGGGAATGTGCTGTGAAAAGCCTGTAAATCAAGAAACCATGTGCCATTGTTTATTCACGTCGAAAATGAGTCCCGCAAAAATCAAAAACTTAAACACGACGTCATCGATTTCTGACACACACAACATTGTGTGTGAGCAGTAATGACGTGCAGTTTCTCTGAGTTCATGTGTGTGATGTTTGTCCTCCTGCAGGGAAGTCTTGAGAACTGCTACTTGCAGTGCTGACGGCCCCGTCACCTGCTTCTCCATTGACAAGGAGTGAGTCTGTTCTCCACATTAAATGTCCCTGTTCGGTCAGGCTGTCGCTCCCGGGCAGGAAGATCCTTTGACAGAAATTCCTCCAGTGTATTTGTTCTCTGTCACTGTTGTTTTCACGGCGTGAGGTTTTTGTTGTGTACTGTTTTTGGATTGATGCAGTTTCACTAACGACGCTTTTCCTTTAGGGTGTTCGAAGAGACAATTCCCATAGAACACCTAGAGCTGTTTGACGAGTACGTACAGCAGAACACTTTTCATTTCATAACCATGAATCTTTTGAGCCTGGCTGACAATAGTGTGATGTGTAAATGCTTAATAGACTGTCCTGATTCATTTGGTTTTCACTCCCAGCTCCAAAGTGCTCCAGGAGGCACAAGCTCCAGAAAAGTCGAGGTGAGTGGCTGCAAAGATGATCAGACTGGGTGGATGCAGGCCGAAATATGTAACACGATCATTATGAATAACATAAGTCAGTTTCTTGAAGTGAAATAGCATTTGTCAACCGTCTGTCTCGATCAGTCCCGGCTCCACTCTGAGGTTTAAGGACCTGGTCCCGGTGCTGTACCAGGAGGGTCGCTATCAAGGAGATCCTGTCACGCTTGGGGTCGGAGGGTTTGGCCGTGTTGGGCTGGTGAGTGTTGTTTGTCTTGTATAAGTTTCAATATTTGCTGGAATGTAAAATGCAGTAGTTCCCTTATGCAAAACCATATTGGGATTGTTGTCATTTTTTAGAGTCGCAAACTTCAGTGATTGTTTTTGCTCCTTTTAAAGATGACCACTGTGAATCATGGGAAGTATTATGCTGTGAAGCGGGTCGGCAAGAAGCACATTGTTGCCAAGAGACAGGAGGAGCACAT
Source organism: Lycodopsis pacificus (assembly GCA_028022725.1). Lineage (NCBI taxonomy): Eukaryota > Metazoa > Chordata > Actinopteri > Perciformes > Zoarcidae > Lycodopsis > Lycodopsis pacificus. The sequence continues at coordinate 9,015,593 of CM051705.1, read as the reverse complement.
GTTGTTTGAGAAAAAGATCCTTAAAGCCACCCAGTGCGACTTCATCGTCAGGTATCTACGATCACAGACACACAGTCACCATCATGTCATCATTTAATCACGGCATATAGATTCAGTTTAATGTACAGATAACTTGGAGGCGTGAGTTGGTCTTTAATCCAGCTTCTCTCTCTCTCTCTCTCTCTCTCTCTCTCTCTCTCTCTCTCTCTCTCTCTCTCTCTCTCTCTCTCTCTCTCTCTCTCTCTCTCTCTCTCTCTCTCTCTCTCTCTCTCTCTCTCTCTCTCTCTCTCTCTCTCCAGGCTTCATGCTGCCTTTAAAGACACACGGTACATCTACATGGTCATGGAGTTCTGTGTGGGAGGAGAGATCTGGACCAAACTCAAAGAAGTGTGAGAAAACACAGACAACAACTCATTTCCTCATTTAGATGTTTGTACAAGCAGAATATTGGGGTGCGCTGTTGTGCGAGGTGGAATTACTCCTCAGTGTAAACCAACGGCATATTGTGAAAGAAAGAACATTTTGTTTGAGCATTGAGCAACACAACACGTTGGGAAACACGAGTTATTATTGTCTGTTTGGCCCAGACAAATGAAAATATCAGTAACAGAAAATGACGGAAGGTCCTAAATTAGTTTGAAACCATATGAAAGCGAGCAGAGGAGGAAGTTGTTGGAGAGTCTTCCGTGTCTGTGATTTCAGAGGGCGTTTTGACGAGCCCATCGCTGTGTTCTGCACTGCCTGTGTGGTGGAGGCTTACGCCTACCTTCATAAGAAGAACATCATGTACAGAGACCTAAAGCCTGAGAACCTGATGCTGGACATAAAGGGTTATGTCAAACTGGTGAGTCCTCATCTGTGCATGTGTGTCCATCTCTGTACTCTTAAAGTGCACCAGTGTTTTCACATGTAGTGTGTGTGTGTGTGTGTGTGTGTGTTTGTCTCTGCAGGTGGACTTTGGCTTTTCCAGGGAGTTGGTGCGTGGAGAGAAAACCTATTCATTTGTGGGTACTCCTGAGTACATGGCCCCAGAGATCATCAAAAACCAGGGACATGACTTTGCAGTGGACTTTTGGTCCCTTGGCATCCTGATTTATGAGCTACTGGTGGGAAGGTAATACTTATACACCGACCCTTATATAGAATAAAGCATTTTTGCAGGTCCTGTAAGGTTTATATCTGACCGGCCCTTATTAATAAATTACCTAAGATTACAATTTTCAAGCAAAAGAATGATTGTATGTCACGAGAGTCACACAAATGTTAACCAGTAGATGGCAGTAGGGAAATGTGACTGACTTCTGCACGATCCGTTATCTGCAGTTGCAGGTTTCAGCAAATAGATGGTTTTATTTTTTTTTATATCTCAGACCTTTGATCACGATTCTCTCTTTTCAACTTGCCAGCCCTCCCTTTTCAAGTTCAGAGCCTCAGAAGATTTATGCCAAAATTTTGGACGGGGTGCTCAAGTACCCACCGTACATGAGTGAGGCAGCCAAGTCCATAATCAGCAAAATGTGCAGGTGAGACGAATATGTTAATTCAAGTTGTATATACTGACAACGCTCTAGCATGATGTATTTAAAATTAACTCAATGTATCGCCTGCATAACTTTCTCATGAAATATGTATGTGAACATTTTAGAGGTTAGAGCAGATGACAGTTACTCCCAGTGCATGAATTATGCAGCATATCTGTATTTGAATACACTCTTATCATAATATGCACTTGCATTTTTTTATGACCGTTTTGAATGCAAATCTCTTAAAAAGCGGAATGAATAAAATGACGTCTTGCGTTCCTGATTGCAGACCTCGGCCGGGTCAGAGGTTAGGAAACACCAAGAATGGAATCAAAGATGTCCGTCATCACAGGTAACCATGGCAACATGTCATGTGTTTGGGTGTTTGATAGTAAATGTGTGATATACCTCATAAACCGTTTATCTCATCTTCTTGTCTTTACTGCTGACTGGCTTTCTCACTCTCGTTATGCTCGGCGTGTGATCGTTGTCCTCTTCCCTTCAGGTGGTTCAGCAGCATGAACTGGCACAAGCTGCGTGTGGGTCAGCTCGACGCCCCCACAGTCCGGCTCATACGCAAGGCAAGTCTGACCTGTAGCTGGGTTTTCATTTTGTTATACCTTTTGTTTGGTTTACGGAAAACAGAAACAAAGAACACAGGCTCACTTTGTGGAGGACATTTTAAAGACGTACTGGCATTTTAAATCCCTTCAAGGTCAGGTTGATTATTCAGGGCCTTTGACTTTGACCTATTTACATCGACAGGCAGGGAGGGACACGCCACTGTTAAATAGTCCCGGTTAGACAGGACTGTGTGTATTAAATGTATATCCACAAGAGTTCAATGAACTATGACTTTTTCCTCCTTCAGGGCCCCTGCTACATCAACTTTGAACGTTTCCCTCTTGATCAGACCAAGGCGGACGAGGAGTTCTCGGGCTGGGATCGTGACTTCTGATGTTTAAAAAAGGACCTAAATATGGAGCCAAGTCAGAACACCCTCAGTTCAAGCCAAAACATACTCATTTGATTGTTAAATTAAGAGTGGAACTGCAGGGCATCACCTTTTTCAAGATGTTTATTGAAGCTTCTCTGTTGTCATCGAGGCACATCATCGAAAGTGGCAACGGGCCAAAAATATACGGATGTGTCGAGAGATGAAACAATTCCATTTCCAAATTCAGTGCAGGGAGATTGGGTGCCTGATGAAGAAGTGTTATTGACATCAGCCGCACAACACTCGTCACTGATTAGAATGAAACACCCGTCCATGTGCTTGCTAGCTGAGGAAAAAAAGGCTTGAGTCATATCGTACAATCAGTACAGCTCTTATGTGCATTGTACTTTTGGATCTATGCTCAACTGCTTTTCGCAAAGTTGGTAAATGCTTTAATATTGTTTATTTGGAAACTGGAGTTTTTCCCTTTGTTTTTGGATAATCTGTCCCCTTTAGCAGATTATTTTCAAGCACCTTGATTGTATCTTAAAAAGATCATACAACATTTCTACTTGACTCTTTAGTAAATAAAAGTGCTCTTTTATGCTGGTTGGCTGTGTTTGTTTCATATACTTTCATATCCACCATTGTGTTACAATCAAATCCCAAATGTGTGAAACGGTGCACAGTCTTTTTTGTGCCGTTTGTGCCCAAATCCCACACATATGGGATAGAGTAAGCCATGAAGCAATGAGGATAATCATCTGGAATAGGGTGTGAAGTTTAGAGGTTTATTCTCATTGATTGCAGCTGATTGTTTGGCTCCGGAGGGGTACAGCTGTCTGTCACAGCAGCAGGAGGAAGGAGTCGTTTTTCTCCTTCCAATCAATGCCTGTGAATTTCCTACTGAGACTCTTTCTCCACAACAGAAAAAAACCCCTCACATCAAAGCAATCATATCTTCCAAAGGGGAAAGATATTTTACCAGATGTTAAAACACCTTCAGGTCTAAAATTGAATGCATTGTGGCTCAGAGGATATTAGTACAGAATGATCCCTCTGCAGTAGTGCACTGTGGTTTCCTGCTCTCCTGCATGTGATCAACATGTGCTTCCTGCAGTGCATTTTACAGTAAATGAAAAAAAAAAACTGGATTAAAGGATAAAGCTTGTGTTATTCTATATATTTCTTGCTGTCAACAAATCCCATGAATATCGCATCACATATGAAAAGGTGTATAGAAACGCCAAAATGTATTTTCTCTCGCTTGAGGTGTTTTTTTTGCATTTGTTGCGCTAAAAGGAATATGGAAACTTATTTTCTGACATTGCGAACACTTAACTCATGTGACTTATCAGCTGTTTCTACTTTCGGTGTCTTCTCGGATATTCCCATGATGTGTGAATGTTTTTATACGGACATCATGAAACATGTTCTGCTGACATAGAATAACAAATTAGACCAATTTAAACAAATTCCTGAGCATCTCTCCATTTTCCTCTCGTATGGGTCAGATAGCTGAGCCTCTACTTAGTCTGTTTTCCGGCGGATTATGGACATGCAACCCTTAACCGCCAACTTCTGAAGAATGTTGTGGCCGGGTTTATTCGCTCCAAACAGTTGACGGACACACAGCTAACTCTAATGTTATCACATTTTGCTTATATTCTTACACCAACTTTCCCCCCTTTAGTTTAAAAGTTTAAAAACTTCTTTGCATATGTTGGTGTGTTTTACTTTTTTTATGGTGTTTTATTTAATTTTTTATGTGCAAATTAAAAACAATTAAACGAGTGAATGGAAACTTATTGTGGCCTCACAGTTCTGAAACCAAACACCTGCCCTTGGTGACATTAAATCAAAATGTATCGCAGTGTGTGTATGTTTCAGTGTGTTGCATCATATCTCACATTACCTGTTATCATTTTTAATATTCTTTTCTATTTTTACATATAATCTGTGCCTGCTGGTCATTAAACCCACCAGCAGTGATCGTGTTGACTAGGATATCAAATGAAACCTTTTCAGAGAACAGCCCAATCAAGGGTTGGATGGTGTCTGCTCCTCACTGCCTTGAAATCTTCAGGTTTATCTCACTCTCTGTGTTTCTGCTGAGCCCAGTGTGAGAGGATTGACTTACCCGAGGTTTAGTTTATATACCACCAGAGGAAGCAGATCATTCGTGTCACAGTGGGGCGGTTTTCTTTTCCTGTTTGTTTTGTCACTAGATGTTCTTGAAGGGTTGCGTGTTCTCTGCTGAGCGGTCTCGAGTTAATTTGACTCAGCGTTAACACCTGTGTTGAATGATTATTGGTGGCACCTGTGTTCAGTCTCTCTGCTGTTTGCTCTCTCTCTCTCTCTCTCTCTCTCTGCCTCTAATGTTTGAGAGGTCTAAATGGGTTTCTGTGTAACGTACAACATTTTGTAACCTGAGACGGGGGGGGAAAGCTGGCAAGTTTTGTTATGTAAGCTTATGTATCCCAAGCATGCGTGTATCAGCACATGTCTTGCAATAATAAAGCCTTTGCGTATGTGTGTGAGGTGCATAAACATGCTAACGCAGCGTTCATTCTAAGCCTGTCATATAAATGGGCTTATGCGACCACTTCAATCAACAATCTGAATCTGCATTCGCTTTCTGTAGCATTCAAGCATTGAAAAATATATTTTTTCTCCTTACACGGATGATTGTAAGGAGCCACCGTGTTAGATAACAAAAAACCCAAACGACAAGACTACAAATACATCTTAAAAAGCAATATGTATATATTTTTTGCCACTTTAGGGCAGCAGAACATGACACACTAACACCTCGTGAATGCAAAATTCTTAGGAGACAATTACATCCAACAAACACGGAGCAATATAATTATTCCTCTAGTGTTCTACCCACCTGGTGAAATACTGTAATTACGTCCAATTAAGTCCAATATTCACTCTACTTTTCGCTGTGTTTTTGCCCTCCACCAACCCCTGGGATAATTATCTTGTCTCTTTTGCAGATAAATGCTTCAGTACCTTGAGTCTCTCACTTTTTCTGTCTGCTGTTGAATGATAACCAAGTTCAGCAGGTTTATCAGAGCTTTGTCGCTAAATACAGCCGTCTGCTGCGAATTAAATGAGGTTGATTAGAGTGAATCAAACTGTAAACTTTAAAAAAACAAAACAACTATTGCTAAAAGATGCTAAAATACCCCCTAGAGCTGAGGTGAAACTGAGAGTCCGGTGACTTTTCAAATTACGTCATTTGATCATTGAGAGAAAACACCATTCCTAAAAAAAAGACGCACAGCAACACCAACCCCTCTCTCACAAAATTGCCACTCCTCTCCAAGCGAACACATGTCATCCTATCTGGGAAGCATATTTAAATAAAACAACAGAACTTGAAGGCTAAATATTGACACGATGCCGTCTGTGGATGCTCTCCCTCGCTGCTCACTTCCCTCCTGTGACAAAGCACTCGTTCCGGTTTACAGAGCTGGACTCTCTTCTTGTGTCAATTCATGTGAGACTTCCTTTGAGTTTTCCTTCTCTCTGTTTGGCCTGATCTCTCTCCTGAGTGTTTGAGGTGATGTGGCTGAAAGAAATGGCAACTTTTATATATGAAACCTTTTTCCCCAACTGTAGCAGTGAGCCTGGTTATATTGTGACTTTACTGTGATGTCAGATTTTAAACGATCTGCTTCACATTATTAGTACAACATCTTCCCAATTGGTTATCAGCTAAACACATTTTGATCACTTGTCTTAATGGTGAAACTGAAAGGTTTCCTTCCAAACCAATAGTACTATCTGTTTTGCTGCCTATCATTTACAGCCCTGTCTGCAGCTGCTTGTGTATGCACAGTATAATGCAGCATAACTATTTTGTATGCAGGGCCTTTACCCTCAACATTCTTTGCTTTCCTGCCAGTATTGTGTATCAGTTTTTAAATTAGGAAGTCTGTTGAATTAATTGCAGTCGTGAATGAAACCAAAGTTTGGTTAATGATTTTGCTCGTGCATCTATTGAATAAACGGCTCATTAAAGCTCTCCAGACACTTGTCAATACTTGTCTGGCTCCTCAGTGTGATTGATGTTACGGCTTCGGACCTTATCTCTGATGAAAGCCCTGCTCATTCACAACAACAACACAAGGGATCACTAAAAGCTTGAGACCTAAGATCTGATGATGTTTTATACGTTGAATTGCGACGTTTCTGAATCAAAAATACATCACATTCACCTCCCATCTCCAACTGCAATGGAAATACTTGAAAATGCGGTGAATTTGTTGAATCTCATTACATGTAAAGCGTTGGGTTTGTTGTGGTGTTGTAACATGCTAGCCTTTTGCTTGTTGCTGTTTCCCAAGAGGCCTACAGCTATTTCAAATTTCCCAACAGGCCAAACCTTTTTGCAAACCAATCAAAGTTACAGGAATTTAGTCGTGCATGAATTTGCTGCGTAGGAAGATGGATCTAAAGCTGCTTCCTCATTTGGCCTCATTGATTGGCTTCTCTTGTGCATGAATGCTTTTGAATCCCTCTGGAACAGCTGGACTTACAGAAACTTACTTATCTTATTTTTATTCTTCTGCACGTGACAGTATGTCCAAGGTACTTACAACTAACTGGACTTTGAAGGAAGAAAGTGGAAAGACCAGGATACAAGAGCTATTTTGATTATCATCAACAGCTCATCAGACCTCATGTTATCAAAGCTCAACGACGGCTGTAAGGGCACAGGTAGAGGCCTGCTGCTGCTGCGGCTTACTTGGGTATCTAAATGCTTTGCTTTTACGGCTTTCGATCCGGCGGACCATTGTTTTTCTATGCCGCATGGGGTTTGCTGGTCTGGAAACAATGATTTTCTTACAGTGTTATTGGTTGTAATCAATGCATTTATTGTTTGGCCTTGAATCCTTAAATGTATCTATGTGGTCCACAATCAAAAAGGTTTGGTCACCCCTGAGATAAGGACTTGTGCCTCTTGAGTCGGTAAAAAGAGTCGTTTTGAACGATTTATTCAAGACTCGCACGTCACTAAAAGGCTGTGGGTAATGGCTCGCCTGGCTCGGGCCAAAGTTTAAATATAGGCCGACGCTTACCAGCATCTCTTCAGCTATAATTAACACGCTGTGTGTTTGATGCAATTATTTCTTGGTGAACTGGTTGAAGCAGCCGCTTATCATTTAGCGGTACTGTATTCATAGATACCTATTTCTGTCCATTCTTTACTGTTGTTCATCCAGTTTAGACTAAAGCGGAGCTGGAGCCTTTTCCAGCATATTTACGCCTACAGACAATTTTGAACTGTGGTTTTGTAAGAAAGCTGAAACCAAACAGCTGTAAATAGACATACATGCAGTAGCAGAGAAGGACTCTCTTATTTCATGTATTTCACTCTTTGAGGGGACTTTGGAAACATGCTGCGCAACTCCTCACGATATAGAAAATCACAGACAGAATCCTATCAATAATATTCCAGGTTGTACCAAGTGGAGTCAAAAACAGAATCTGCAGGTGCACTCATCCGTTAATACTTCACCTTCCAGACAAAAGGACTTCTGCTCAACTTGAGGTTGGCTGATGTGGAAGAAGAAATATGAACCAGTGGCGGCTGGTGGAACATGTTCTAGGTAGGGCTGTGCCACATCCAATCAATTTCAGCAAACATCCCAGAATAATTGAATGCAAAAAAGATGAAGGTATCAAACACACATTACTACTTTGCAGTTACATATTTAACATTCATTCCAACATGAAAAAAACAGTAAATAACACTTTGATAAACACGTCAGGACATCTTATTTTTGTCACCCACACAAGCAATTCAGTATAATATAATAATATATATTGAGGGCCAAAGCACAAAACCTCCTATCTGCAGGAATTTTCTGATTGCCGGATTTCATTTTGGATGAGAACAAAGAAGGCTGTTCATATTCAGTCTGTTTTAAAATAATCCCGCCCTTTATTGAAACTTAATTTAGAGCATCATTTTGTAGAACCTCTTCCAACTTGCACCAAATGATGGAAAGATTGCAAAGATCCTATCTGCAAAATGATCCAGGCATTTTTCAGATAGGAGGTTTTGCTCTTCGGCCATCGATATATGATATATAATAATATTCACTGTAATATAAAACACACAGACACACACATATATATATATATATATAAATTTATAATTATTTATTTATAACTATATATCCATTTCTCAGGTGCTTCTTATCCCTCAGACCGCTGTGCTCGTTGAAAATAACATGGAGTCTGGCGTAATAGTCTGCGACAGTTTCACCAGGCTTTTGCTTGCATGATGTTATTTTTGTCGTGTTGATTCTCGGCGGGAAAGCAATTGTCAAAGCTGTAACCAGTACGGTAATCATGTCTCTATATGCAGCGTTGTCAGCGTGATCCCAGTTGGTTTGTACCTGCCTGGCATTTCCTTGACCGGCTGCTCGAACCTTGGCGTAGTTGGCTGGGCCAAGTTTCTTCACGAGGAGGCGTCTGAGTTCTCCTTCAGTGGGGCTAAACTCACGGCAGAATACGATAAGTTCATCACAAAACTTTGTGCCTGATACTTGGGGGTCTGGCAGATGTGCCCCGGCGTCGGTCATGTCTCTGTCAGTCGAGGGTTTGTGGACCATCATTGCTCCATTCGGACCATCGGGAATGAGAGTTCAAGTCTTTCCTCGTCGTCGTCTGTTCTTGGTCCTCGTCCACTTCTGGTGTCACATGAGTGGTTGTAGGAACCTCTCACTGCGTCTCCAGTTGTTCCCAGGTCCTCATGTGACTTGTCTGGACTGCCTAGTTGGCCGGTTACTTCCCTGTGCACCCATTTTGAGGCACAGTCAGTGTACACTTAAACTTTAAACACAGTCGTCACCGTGAGTATTTGGATTTGTTTCGCGCACAATCAAAGTTAAGCCGTTACCTAGACACATTTATCCTTACAGATTCAACGTCTAACCCTTTATTACCGACACATTTATCCTTACAGATTCAAAGTCTAACCTTTTATTACCGACACATTTATCCTTACAGATTCAAAGTCTAACCCTTTATTACCGACACATTTATCCTTACAGATTCAACGTCTAACCCTTTATTACCGACACATTTATCCTTACAGATTCAACGTCTAGGTCTAATCTTTTTCTTCAGAGGCAGATCACCAAGTTGCAGAAGAAGAAGAAATGGTTCAAATGCTTCTAATGCCCGGCTCCCTACTGTCAAAACATCAAATCGTAAAACACGGACTGGGTACATTTTACTGCACATGTACTTCTACTTTTAGTACTCTTAAGTACACCTTGCTGATTATAACATAATTGACTAAGGTTTCGAATGCAGGACTTTTACTCGTTGTGGATTGTTTCATCAGTATGGTATTAGTACTTTTACTGTAGTGAAGCATCTGAATACTTTTTCCTCCACTAATTACTTGTAAGTGAGTTTGGCAAACAGCTAATATACAAACAGTGGTTCCAGTGGTTCTTACCCCCTGGCTCCAGGGGGTAAGATGGGGGTAAAGTGTGACGACCCCTCCCTTCCACCAGGGGTCTGTCTATTTCCTCTCAGGTTGTAATCGGCCACTGATGGGTGACACCTGAGTTGGGTTGGTCCCAGCTATAAAGGCTGCCCCTCTTCTTTGGCTGTGGTGCCTCTCGGCACCTCTCCTCTCTGACTCTTGTGTGGAGGACCTGGCTGGTTGCTGCCTTGTTTTGTTGTTTGTTTAGTTACTGGTTCATTAAATTAATGTCTATTTCTTTTATCACTCGTCTTGTCTCCCTCATGTTACGACTTTTTGAGCCGGGTCGTGACAGAAGTTAAAATAGGAAAAAAAGAGAGAAAATATATCCACACATACATGAAGTACAAGTGTATTTACAGGGGTGTTAGGTGTGAGAACAATGCTGTTTCTCTTTTAGCCATGATTTATTAATACCTCTATTAAAAACATTTAAATTTTGTTGCATTTTCAACTCAGTTGGTAGACAGTTCCAAAGTTCTTCTCCTTTAACAGAGAAGACTGATTGTCCAAATGCGGTTTTGCGTAATGCAATGCGACAGTTCCCGTTTACTGAGACCCGTGTGTTCACTCTGCTGGTGTGCTGCTGTCTTGTAACAAATTCATTAAGCCGGAAAGGAGCAAGACCATTTCGGCATTTAAAATAAGCTTTAGGTTGGAATAACTTATCAAGCTTTCAAAGCTGAACATATTGTGTTTTTCTAAGATCTGACAATGGTGCCACCTCATTGGAGGAGTAGTGCTCGCGCTCGCCTGTAGAGACTTCTCCTGACGAGAACGCGCAGCGAGGGGGGCAAAATCTTTTTGGCCCCACACTGAATCTATTTGAGGGCGCTGATTGGCTCAATTGTATGTCACTCATTTATATCTTTAATCAGCAATTGGCTAAACTGCTTCATAGACCCGCCTCTTTTGGGCAAAAACAATTTCCCCCCCCTAGCTGCGCGTTCTGAGACGTGTCATGCACACAGGCGGAGGATGAGCAGGAAAAGCATATATTTTGCGCAGATATCATATTTTACACATATTACTGGGTACATTTCATAGTTCAAAAACACAAATATGGACAATTTGTATAATTTATGTTTATTATAATTATTTATTTTTTTCTTTGTGTGGCCCCATGGACCTCTATTGGCCAGCCGCCACTGATATGAACAGTGAACTAGTTCTGAATATGGTGAGTCAGTGACCTTCCCATCAGCTCTGACTCTCTGCTGAGACTGAACAGTGTCACAGCCTGGCTGTTAGACTGGGACAAAAAACAAAGAAAGTAATTAATTAACCAAAAAACGTTTAGCCACATAGTATTCACTCTCTGTGTGAAAGTACTCATGACAAAAACAACAGTTTGAAAAAACACATTGACGTGCAAATTTATCACACGAAAATAAAATCTTTGGTGTGTAAAGGCCTTATCTCCGGATGTTACCAATTGTCTCTTACTACTACTACTACTACTAAAGGCTCCACTATGTTCATCAGCTTTAACTTTGTCTGTCAGCGTGTTGGTCCTAAAGCCAGAAGTGTATACAGACGGAACCTTTTTCTGCTTCAAACAGCTGCCGGCTGTGGCTAAATATGACGCTGACACAAGAACTGAGTGAACCAAAGCAGTAAAGTTGTGGGTCATGAATCCATAAAAAAGCTGAAAGACACTAAAGTTAGTGCAGGGTTTATTAAAGCTTTAACTTATTCATGGCTTCAATATGAGATTCTTTTTATTTTTCATGATTAATTAGTCTTTATGTTACATTTTCACCTTAACTGTTTTCTTGTGACTATTATTGGTACATTTGGTGTTTCATGAACTGATATTAAATTAGATGAATTTAACTGATGACCAATAAGTAGCATTTTCTACAGTTAGGCCCAAGCCAAGCCACCCTGATTCATCTCTATGAACTAATTCGATGACAAAATGTCGGCAGTCCTCTCCTAAAAGCGGTTAAACATCCAAAAGATCTGTCTCAAGAGAACATTTTTTATCCGTTCTTTCAATTCTATTTCAAAGAGATAGTGATGGCAGCAAAAAGCAAGTTCCCAGTAATGGAGTTGAAATGTGTCCAGATTTGATGGTGTGACGATGCCTCAGGCAAAGACCCCCTGAAGCACATCCTCTCAGAGGAGCTTCTCACTGAATATGTGCACGATTCTGAGGGGAAATCAATGAGGTACTACTTCATATGTTTTAAGCCCTGATACGAGTGTATAATGATGACAATCTTATTTCTTACATCAAAAATACATTTGGAACCTTTTATGTCTTTTACAGCATAACTGTTACACACTGAATATTTATATATTATATTAAAAGTCGAATCGTTGGGTTGCTCTCATTACTATTTTTCAAGGACACCTTCTCTAACTATATATATTCATGCTCCACAGGGAACATTGAAGCAGTAAAGGTCAGGATGTCATTCATCCTCTCGGCGTGAAAGGATATCCTGTCTACAACACCCTGGACCCGACAGGGAAATGCTGTTATATTCAGGCAAAGGTTCAACTTTGGACTGCAGAGTTGTTCTTTCCCTTTAGGTTGACTTTTAGACTTGTTTTCTTTATTATGTGATGGAAAAGGTCAATTATAATAGCGGGCATGTTTAATGCATGTTTACTTTGTTTTAGAAGAAGCAGAGCTGAAAATCCGACTTCCGACATCGACTTATTTGGATTGTAGCTTCTTCTTTGCAGTGAAAGAAAAATAAGACGAGTTGATCTAATCCCAGAAAACAATTTCGCTGGCGCTTTTAAAAGGAAGAGGTCAACATTTTGTGCGATACGCCTCTTTGCTTTCTTGCCGAGAGTGAGAAGATTAATACCACTCCACTGTTTGTGCATTGGGTGTGAAGTTGAAGCCAGAAGGCGATTATCTTAGTTTAGCATAAACATCAGGAGCAGAGCAGTAAACCTGGCTCTGTCTAAAATAACTACCAACTCCTCTAAATCTCACTAATTGTATCTGATTTGTTTGATCTATATTTAAACAGTAATCTAAAAACAGCAATGATGAACAGTGGGGCTCCGGTCGAATGCTTTTTTTGTTGCTTATTCCTAACCGAGTGAAACGACCCGGAAGTACATGTGAATGGCAGACATGATAAGAGCTGGTCAAATTGTGTTAATACTGAGGAAAAGTGCTTCAATGATTCCTTCCTTATGTCCTCATCCTTAATGAAGGAAAGTCACATCCCACAATTCCCAGTGGCAGCAACATTTAAAGCGAAGCACGTCAGTAATATCCGCTGTCGTAGTCATGTAGCCTTGTGTAAGTGCAGTCTGATTGTCTCAGCGCCGCGGATGTCTTTTCCTAAGTTTCTCTTTCACATCTTTGACCCCATGACGTTTTCCATTGGGGTCAAAGAAAAGAGGTTAGAAAAAAACATAGGACATAATGTTTTTCACTATTCGACCGAGGCCTGGTTTTTCAAATCAGCACTTCTGTGAAGTGCCTTGGCTGGTTGCGTGGAAACCTAAAGGTAATTACTCCAGGAAGTCAGTGCTCCTGGAGTAATTCAGAAATATGTTACATTGTGTTTTCCGATCTAGATTAAACAAACAATATACCACAACTTTTGTACACCCTAAAAAATCTCAATGACTATCGGACGGATTGGCATGAAATATTGTCCAGAAATGAATGAATGGACAGCGTCTTCACACATTCCAATTTACATACAAAAGACTGAACAAGGCTAGTATCACAGCCGAAAAACTGATTTAGCACAAGGAACTGCTAGTGCAGTTTACAGATCCACTTGGTCTTCTAACTTTGGATGGAGCCAGGCTCACTATTTACCGCTGCTCCCACTGTTTAAGCTAAGATAATTGACAGAAGAGTGGTAACGCTCTTCCAATCAAACTGTCTGTGAGAAAGTGCAGAAGTGCATGTTGTACGATTCCTTCGAAAGCTTTATTGTCAAGGAAAGACAGGTATTGGTGAGCATTTCAAAAAGCCCTCCATGCGCTTCCTTTCCATGTTTCTACAGCGAGTAGAGTCCCATTCAGCTGAGGTCATTAATACAGACGCTGGGTACTAGCGAGGCAGTAAATGGGTGCAACAATCACTGTCTCACAATAGACACAGTATTTCCAAAACCAATACTCTCTAATTCATTCAATGGTGTGATTTGTGGTCACAGCAGCTCGTTGCAGCACTTCATAATATATGCAAAGTAACTAAATCTAAAAAAAAAAAGGAAAAGACATTATGAGGCCAATTATAAGCTGAATACTGTTGAATTAGACAATCTGCAAAGGACCTGTCACATTGAGCCTTACACACACACACACACACACACACACACACACACACACACACACACACACACACACACACACACACACACACACACACACACACACACACTCTCAATGTGTGAGGTAAACGCCACTCTCACCATGTACCTCTCAAGCCCCAGGCGGTAGTGGTTAGTGGCTGAGTCACCGTTTTTCTCTGTTGTCACTGCAGACAGAATTGCTAATGAACCAACCAATGACCAACCGGGCTGGTTCTGAGGTTGGCTGTCTGCAGGATACAAAATGTCTTTGCATTACAGCAGTCGTTTGAGTGCTTTGAGTGACTGCATGGCTTCACTAACACAGTTAGAGATAATATAGTCGCCTCCCTGTTCAGATTGCTTGCATCCAATCAAATAAATCCATGTATATTTACCATTTACCAAAGAAAATGAGTCTATGGATTCTCTATGTTTGAACACTCAGAAATCACTCCTGTGCCAATAAGAGCTCAAATAAGGTTTCTTTATAAAGCCAGTCTACACTCAACTCAGCAGTGAATCATGCTGGCTCCCATTTGAAGGGCTCAGAGTCGTGGGTCGTATCCTCTCAGTGTAATGCAGCATCTAAGGGATGTGCTTATGGTCCTGTCTGTCTGTTGACAGGGATGAGGCTGAGAGGTGACGTGCAATGTCACTCTCTATCGTTGGAGTCCTCAAGTAACCCGCCAGTTCGCTTTAAGGAAAACCGTCACAGACCTCGATCAGAGTGGGTTTTGTCTTTCTGTTGCAGATTGCATGTTGTATTTCTGTAATTTTTACAAAAGAAAATAGAGGACAGACTGTAAGAAAATGACCCCGCTGTACAAACAGTACAAAGAGAAATCGTATGGTATGAGGTAAAGAATATAAGCCAGGGTGCCAGTGAGCAGCCTCCTCGGTCCACGTTGTGCTTGTTAACCATGAAGAACATTTTGTAACTTGTGACTCAGATCAGTTTGTCAGTCCTCATCCATTATCAAGCAGTGACTGTCATTGTGTTCATGTTCAAAACACCGCTGTGTCTTTTGTTGTTGAGCTGCACAGAACAGGACGGCTGCAGGTTGTTTATCTGTCACAAGTGCTGGATAAATGTGGGAACTCACCATGACAAGTGACGCAAAACACTACAGCGTAGGAGTGCAACTTATAGTGCAAAACAAGACAGGAATAATAGTGGGAAAGTTTTGTACAGTGTCCAGACAAACTGTTCGGATGCATTTTCATTCTTTCACTTTAAGAAGGATAAACAGAAAAACTCCTCTAAAACACCACAACCTACAAGGTATTGATCCTACGAACAAGTATTGCAGTTGTAGTAAAGTATTGACAGCAAAATATAAATTGTGTTCAAGAGCTGAAAGAAAACAGCAACTTTGGGTGTTTTTGCCTGTAAAATATTTTATTCTAAACCTTCTGAAAAGTTAGTCATGATTTGAGGTGACATATAACATATCAACATATTAACATACTGGAAAGAAATGGATGCCATTCTGTTCTCAAAAGCAAAGCCTGCAATCATAGACACATCTGATCTATAAACACTAGAAGTAATATTTAAAGTGGCATGCAACACTGGTGGAAATCATGTTGATTTTTTATAAAATATGCTTATTATTAACTTATTAACATGTTTATTAGCACATTTTTACAGATGGGTTTATTAAACATGGTCTCATATAAAGATATTTGTCATACCAAAGAAAATCAAATTAGTTTTTTATGATAAATGGATCTTGATGCACATCTTTGTTATGACTGTCTGATGATTATGACTATGATTGGTACATAATCATATTTTTATGGCATCATGTTGTTTTTTAACTAAAATGTTGACCAATGGCTTCAAGCCAATAGTTGTTTTTACACCCTACCCAGTCAGCTAATTGAACTCCTTTGCGTACATAAATCACAATGTTCATGAATGCGTTTTCATTTATAATGAGGCTCATCTCTGCCGACATGAATGAATAGTTACGTTCAACATGCTTGAACTGGGATATGGATGCAGCCACAGGCTTAATTAAAAAAAAAGAAAAAAAAGAAGAGGATGCCCTGCGAAAATGCTGTGGGTGGAAATGAAATTAGTTTTGTCGAATCCCACTGCACGCGCACATTCACACGTTCATTCATGCACACACACACTTACTGTAAACACAGTCATGCACGGGTATTCCTTACACGTGGCCTAGCATGGCCTGACCTATTACATAATGCTCCATCGACAACGCTCCTTGACTTTCTCAGCATTGACTTCTCGCCTCTCAGTTGCTGTCAATCACGCGGCCGACTGGGGAGAAAAAGCAATCGGACGACTTCTGGGGGCTTCGCTTTGAGCAGCTGCACTCAGGTTTGGACTGCTTCCCCCCCCAGGCAACGCAGCATTACTGCACTAGTAGTCTTCCTTTCAGTGTAATGCTTTTCAGAAACACAAGAACACAAGGGTTGATGTCATAATGTTTCGAAATCTGACCACGTTTGAAAACGTATTAGTGTGGATGTGTAGCCTTAATAACTGCTAGCTATAGTTACACACTTGAGTTACGTTGAATCATTTGTGTAACGTGATTTCAAATCATCAGTAGGCTGCCAAGTGTCGGGTCAGATGTGTTGACCATGCATTATTTTAGGTTTTCATCTAAATCGGTTATTTGTTAGCCAGCTAATGTAAGTGTTGTCAGTTAAATCAGTACGTGGGTGTAAATATTGAGTAAAAATCGTGTCTGTTTTGTGTAGCCTGTTTTAATCTAGTGATGTATAAGCCTCCACCTAATCATTGAGGTTACAAATAGGCCACGTATTTAAACTTACAAAGAGCTGGTGCAACTGGTTCCTCTAGCAGGAAACATACTAATGTCCCATGATAACCCATAACTTATAGCAGATAGGCTTGGTTTGCCACATATGTCATACTGTCGGTATGCACACTGTATTGTAAACACATGATAATGCTACAAACTGTAAATAGCACGATCAAATGTGTTGAGAATATTACAGCATATCCTGCACTGAATAACACCATAAAACACAATATCCAAAACCATTCAACCTGGAGGGGCCTCTTTAAAACATGAACAAAAATGTATATTCTGTATGAAGAATCAAAGTGAGATATTAACAGTGCTATGACATTCCTACCATTTTCATAATCTTTACTCAACACCAAATCAGCCAAAGAGAGGCATTGATTTAAAGCAAGGCTTCTATTTCTATGTGATGCAACTCGTATACCTCTAACCTTGATCCTTTAGCTTTAGGATCTCATAAAGATAAAGGGATCTCATCATAATCAGCTCAAGAAATATTCCTGAACTTTGTAGGTAGTGTTGAGAGCTGCAACAGAAAAGGCAGTAAGGTAAGGATCACAGCCAGAGCTTTCATTGCTACAGTATCATACATGCCGGAATTTATTTCCAATTGGGGAAAAAAAAATACAGTGTTGACGCATTTAAGCGCCATTTTTCAAGATGGTTCAATTCCTCGAAATAACAGAAAGCACTTCTGAAACTTTGATCACACCAAAGACCGGATTCTTCCGTGAGAAAAGCAGGATCTTACTTTGGTATGAGGGAGAAGGGAGTCTGATCAGTGAGCCTGGCACTGTGTGGTTAATGCAACTCTCTCAGCACATTTAGGACCGGTAGGAAATGGCTAAATCACAATGGCAGACAAAAGTGGCAATGTCCCAGTTATTAAGAAACAGTTTATCCATGCACACAGTAGAATCCTCTTAAGAAGAGATAAATAAAAATGCACATGTCCTCTCCATTGATTTGCCTCTTCCTCCTACTGCCTTCATTACAACTGTGCTCATATTTAACTAGCATGAGTGGACAGACAGAGCGTAGCTCGGTTCTTCATTTAGTGTGGTTTTCAGAAAGGCACATGTGGGTTATTCCTTAGGGTGAAGAGCTGAATGTCAGTCATGGAGGAACAGAAAAAGTCAACATTCGTCTCGTTAGCGTGGGCAGACTTGACAGGCAAATGCAAGGCATATGAATTCATACTGCTTCATCAAGAAGAAGAAGACGTGTTCATTGTTGATTTGGAGTGTTTTTTTTTTTAGCAATATTGATCCTCTTTATCTGATGCAGATACCAGGTTCATTCAACAAGAGATGAGCACGGATGCATCTATTGCTTTCTAAGTTTGATGAATGCGTTTATTTATGTGGGTTATTTGAAGAAGATGTCCGATGCGTGGCGACCTCAATGTGGGCTTTCATTTCCTTCCTGCTCATGAGATAAGTATTTTTAAATTCATGCCTCTGATACAATCATTTGTTCCGGTTTTGAGCATGCTTCTGATTTGGCTCAATCACTTTCACAGCTGTCGATCACGTTGGCACATACACATTGAAAGGAAGTCGTCTTCCCCCATTGAATGAATGGAACCGGTGAGCGAGCACATCCTTAGATTTTGTCTGAGTTTCAATCACGCACATTAAAGTACGCAGCTTGACGACTGTTCTGTGTTTAAGTCGGATTTCCAATCAATGATTGGAGCGCAATCCACCTAATGAATGCACAAGGGTACCTTATCACAGATGCCCAATCAATAAGCACAAAAGTGTGTCTGAGTTTTAAAGCTCTGTCCGCTACCAGATGTACTTCACTCAGTTCCCTGAATCCCAATTTCATGCTGCTCCTCATTTGAAATTTTCGATGATGGCAATCTCCCGCCGGTCAGCGTAGTCTGGGCTGAGGCCGTTCAGGTAGAGGCTGCCATTCCTGGCCAGGCCCCCCCTGATAGGACTGAGGGAGAGAGTCAAGTTGGGGTAGGCCTCTCTGTCCTCACACAGGCTGGTGGACAGCGCCCTCTTGCCAGGGGTCAATTCCTGGTTCAGGGACGTGTTAATGCCCAGCTCGGATGACAGCTTGCGCTTGATGGATGCAGCGCGTTGGAACTTGTCATAGATGTCAACGCTGAGTCGCCGCCGGGTCTCTTTGAATTCTGCCGACACGTTTGCTGTCCACTCTGCTGCGTGAGCTCGAAACTCCCCAACCTGCAGAGAGAGAGACTGAATATGAATGTCTGCAGGTGATCTATCTATCTATCTATCTATCTATCTATCTATCTATCTATCTATCTATCTATCTATCTATCTATCTATCTATCTATCTATCTATCTATCTATCTATCTATCTATCTATCTATCTATCTATCTATCTATCTATCTATCTATCTATCTATCTATCTATCTTTATTTAAAGCCATGTCTGCCTGGAGATAAGAAAATTGAAGAAATAAGTTGAAGAAAATACAATATACAATTTGGGGGCTAAAATTCTTATGTAGTTTTTTTAGCTCGTTAACCATCAAGAAACATATGCATCATTGGATTCTTTGCGGTTACTGGGTAACATGTGTACATGATGTGTGCAAAGACACAAAATAATCCACATTGTTTCAACCCCCTCACATTTAACTGAGGCCATTAAGTCCGAAAGAACATTTGTGATTGAAACGTTGAAATGTCTAAGTAGAATAAATGAATATGAAAGTAGATGGCAACTCTAGTATTCTTTGTCATTTTGTTCCTTTTAAATGGTTAATTAATGACCTATCACAAAAGCCACATGTCTGTTTGTGTCGTATAGAATCTAAATGTGAACAGTTCACAAATAATTTATGTAAAAAGTAAAAATGTCTTCTGAGTATGTAAAGTATATCAAACCAGGTTTCAATTGTGGAAAAAATAAGCAGTATTCTCTGCTCTGAAACAAACGGTCAAACTGCACAGTTCAGTAGGATACAGTTCAGTCTTTTCACATGTTTTCAGCTATTATTTTCAAACATTTATAATGTGTTTAGACAGGAACCTCCAATTGTAAATAATGGACTTCACTCTTGCGAACATGCCATGTCAACTGTATCGACTGCTTTTGAACAACTCTTGTTGTTAATGTCTTGGTTTCTTTTCCTTCTCTCTTTCTCTGCCTGATTGTTCTCACCCCCTCCCCCATCCCCTCCCCCCAACCGCCAGAACCTTCTCTCTCAATAAGAGTTCACAGCCTCCGCAGCTGAACTCCTAATTATGCCTGTGCAGGGACTCCCACTGCAGATTTCCATATAGGCAAATGTATCTTCTTATGTTATGTAGAATAAAGAAATAAGATGTGCATGTGGCCGGTGTATGCAAGAGATTACGTTGGTGCATGGATGTGTGGTTCCCTCCATCCTTTTTACATGTAAATAATGAACCTGCCAGAACAGCAAGGTGTCTTATTACTCAACAGCAGCCACTGGAAACACACCAAATATTTAATCCAACGAGATGGCATTTTCCCCACCGGGTGCAGCCAGGATGGAAATGTATCACTCCAGATTGAGGAGTGAACTGTAAAAGGCTTTGGGGTATTAGGCTACATTAACAGAAATCTGAAAAACGCCAGTCCTCCTAATCATTTGACTGTGGGTAGTACATTTGGGCTGTGGCGGTGGGGACCCCAGGGGACGCCAGACGAGGCGTGAGGCGTGAGGTGTGAGGCGGGCTGGTGGAATCAATTTGAATGTAGCCAGGTCAGATTTGTCAAGCTTTGGGAAAGTTATATGTCCAAAGGTAGTTTTGTGCCCGAAGGCTTGTTAAGTTTAAGCAGAAAGTCTCTGGTGTACTCGATCGTGTTAGATTTAAAGTCAACGTGCCAACAACCAGCCAGGTGAGACCACAGCACCACCGGTACAAACACAGCCGTGTACTCCATGTTACTGAACATTAACATCATTTAACAGCGGTGCGGGTCCACCAACGACAATAAAACAATGCCAAAGAAGAAACTTATCTTAACGAACGCCATGTAAACGAAACAAACAAAGGATGCCACGCAACTGCACTGCAAAGACAACAATGTAAATTTCTTCATGACTTTGCACAACTTCAGTAAAATATCAACAGAAGAGGTTTCTGCATTATCACCATTCTTAATCTTGTCACTGTATCTTGTAAAGGGCCCGAGTCTGGTTTTAACACACATACATTTGCTGTGTTTTAGTTTTTATTGTCCTAACTTGGAGGATATTCCTTAAAAGTTGTGTGGGGTTATTATTGCCCCGGTGGCACATAAAAGTAAATCCAGCATGTTTCAATGGAGATTGTTGATTTAATTTACATTTTAATTAACATGTTTTGCTAATATTTGACAAAAAGCTTTTTCTCATATTTTCTTTCTTATATCTTTAGAATAATTGCAGTTGGAGCAGTGCCAACAACAAGCTTAGTTCATCTGTATGAGACTTTATGAGTCCCTTTAAAGTCGCTTTCTTTATCTTTTTATTCAATTTGTGACTCATGGGGGCTGTTTCCTGAGAAGTAGTTTGATCACTAAGCAATCGAACGCTTGCAAGTTTGTGAGCCACATGAGGAGACACAGCTCTGTGCTTGTCAGGTTGGTTGAAACAGTGATTTTGGACTAAAATATTTTTGGTCTTTGGGAGAAAATGTAGTTTATCTGGACAGCTAGATCTTGATTAATTAAAAAAAATGTAGCAGGCAACCCTCGTCTACCATATTTCCGCTCCACTTTTCTGTGACAATCCTCTGAAGTGAAATTCAATGTTTCCTCCTTTTACAGGAGAGATCTCCCACTTGTATCCCCTCTGGTGTTGCATAACTCACAGCACATCAGCACATACCTCCTCTTTAGTTTTCTTGGAGATGACCCGGAACCAGTCTCCAATCATACTGAGCACAGCGGCAAAGTACGCCAGGCCCACCAGGATCCAGAACAAAACCACAGGCTTGTAGTAGTTCAGGAACTCTGGATTCTCTGGCCCACCTGCAGAACCAAAGGCACAACAAGTGGGTTACACAAGTCTGTCACACAACCCCTGGATACATGTGGTACTTAAAAGAATCATTCTGTGAGGAAGAACAAAAACAAGCAGGTTTGGCTGAAGTGTAAGTAAGCCTGATGCAGTGAGGTGAGTAGAATGAGTCTTTAACGTTCACCCTTGTATCATTTAATGAGCCTCGGTTGAAGAGAGTAGCCATGTCTCTCTGCTGTAGTGTTGCCTTTAATTGCCCCTGGGCTTTGACTCAACCCTGAGTGGACCATTATATCAGAACATATGGAATCTAAAGAGGGAGGCGATTGAGACGAATAAGTAAGAATAAAATGGCATCAATTAAGTAAAACATTCAGGGACTGTTATCTTTTCGAATACATCCATTTGTGTGATCTTGGTGCTCTAATCATTTAATAGATATTGTTCATTGAGCAACATTAAACAAAACAGTAAAATATTCACTTGGATCCAACAATATCTGTGAATACTGTAGATCAGGGGTGTCAAACTCATTTTCACTCTGGGGCCACATCAGCATCACGGTCGCCCTCAAAGGGCCGGTTGTAAATGTAAGACGGTGTAAATGTAACTACTCCGAACATATTTAGTTTTGTTTCCCGGGATAAGCCACGCCCCCTCTCTGGCGCTTCCAGTGCGAATGAACACAAAATAGCCCACGGCGAGACCGGCGCCGCAAATGGCTCATCTCATAATTTCAACCATGGGGATATTTTTATTTTCACATCTAACTTTTAATTTTTTGTAAAAAAAAAAAAACTTAAAAAAAAAACCTTTTTTTTTTTTTTTTTTGCTGGGGGATTCGCGGGCCACATAAAATGACGTGGCGGGCCGGATCACACGTATGTTTGACACCCCTGCTGTAGATGCTTAAATACGACATAATGTTACAAATACAGTGGTACAGTACATATATTTGTAATACGGCACTTGAGTTCCTACTGGATGCTTGTTATATCAGCTGCATGGACTTACTGTGCCTTACCGTAATAACATATGTCCTGTCCACATGTAAACACTACCTTCAGTTGTAGATAACCAGCCGTTACAGCACCTGCTTCCCAAACAGGCTTACTTTACGCCACCTGTGCCAACTCCAGTAGCCACAGTGGTCCAATCTATAATCATTAGGACCGCTCAGGGAAGTTTAATCGAGCAGCTAATTGTTTGGGGTTTTTCCCATCCCTGCCGTTTTTGTTTGTCGAGCCGGTCAAATTAAGCAAATACCACCTGCCCAACTATTGTTTAAATAGTTTGGCACCTGTTTGGCAGGGGATGGCTCTGATAAAAAAGGAAGAATTTATAGCATTCATTAAAGTGTTATTTGCCTAAGATCATTATTATTGTTGATTTAAAGTGCTATTATGAGAGTGAGTACAACATATGTTTGGGGTATTTCTTTGGCAGTAGTGAGTATTTACATTACCGGTTCAACAGATGGGAGAACTAAACATATTGCAGGGACTTAGGTGCATTTAAAAATAACTGTCAC
Organism: Lycodopsis pacificus; assembly: GCA_028022725.1. NCBI lineage: Eukaryota > Metazoa > Chordata > Actinopteri > Perciformes > Zoarcidae > Lycodopsis > Lycodopsis pacificus. The sequence goes on along the minus strand of CM051705.1, from coordinate 8,992,039 downwards.
AGAACACATGTATCACAATGTGAAGAGAATATAGCAGGCCAAGGGTTGTTGAGCCAGACTGGCTGAGGAATAACTCAATTATAAATACATTGATTCTAAACTAGCGGCCAGACTTAAAAATGAAAGAAGGCCTATAAATCCAAAAGAAAATCAACCTTTTTCACCGGCGACAAAGTCCCCGAAACCGATCGTGGTGAGGGTGATGACGACAAAGTAGATGGACTCGAGCGTGCTCCAGCCCTCTATGTGCTTGAAGATGACGACTGGCAGAGCCACGAAGATGAGGCACCCGAACAGGATGAAGATCAGCGTGGAGATGACGCGGATCTTCGTCTGGCTGACTTTCCACTTCTGGTGAGAGATGAAAGATGTGTTGGCACAGAGAACGGACGATTACCACATACAGAAACATGACATGCTCAGCAGGAGACCTGAAGAGTGCAGGTTGATGGTTTCGTCTGTCCATGCAATGTAATTAGTGGTGTAATATAGTTTGTTGTAGTTTTAGTCTACAGGTATCAGCTATTTGGACATGCGGCCCACTTCCCAGACCCTCATATCCTACAGGCTTTTGCTTTATATTTTTTTTGCTCGCTCCACATTGTGATAAGTCACTTCCTTCGACCTCCTTCTAGGGCAGTGATTCTCAACTGGTGGGTCGCGACCCAAAAGTGGGTCGCGGACCAGTTTTCAGAGGTGAATTCTTCAAACACTAATTTCTCTTTTTAGAAGATGAGAAAAATATAATATTATGGCTTTTTCCACTTCACCCTGAATGAACTGAGTTTAAAGCTGCAGGACAATTCAGTGAACATAATTTATCTAAAATTAGTTATGTTACATCATTTATTTTTTAATCCCGCTGTTATTTTACTTGAAATGAGAAAAACATTTATTCATGTATTTCTATGTATTATTTATAATCCATCCAGTTCAATTTGAAAAATGAGATTAATATTTGTTAAAATATAATTGATGTGTACTTTCTTTATTTGATTTGACAGTTGTTTACTACACAGAGACATTACTACTACTAGACTTCTTGAATATAGATATACCCAAATTATATATATATAATTTGGGTAGTGGGTCCCGGCTTGTCATTAAGGGGTGATGGTGGGTCCCGCAGTTGAGAACCACTGTTCTCGGGGATACATTTTGCTGTTTTCTAACATCTTAAACATCTGCCAAGCTCACGTGACGTAACCTTTGCTGTCAGATGTCACGCCCACCCGAGTTGCGGAGAGGTGACAAGTGACTTGACATGTAGACGACCTCGCATGTGCTGTAATATTGATAGGTCTCATCAAATATTCCACATGCCGTCACAGTAGCAGCTACTGTAATGGATTCATTGCAGTTACAGCCTGTGCCATCACTACGAGAATTCAAATTCCACAGCCCCTCTTTTGCATCACGGTTAGAACGTCAGGTTGTATTCGGCATGTTGCTGTTGTCTCTGCTTCCTTTTTACTAGTGACTGCTTTCAGCTGGTTCCCTGTGCACCGTCGTGCCCTTTTCCCTTCCAGTTATGTAAGCCCACAGCACAGTGCCTCTGGGGGGGGGGGGGGGGGGGGGGGGGGGGGGAGAGCAGGCAGACCTCAGATCGCTCAGTCTGTGATGTCTAATGTCCTCGCTGCTCAAAGCAAAGTGCAGTACAGTGGTATGCAGTTTGAAGAGACCGACAGTGAGCCTTACAAGAGCAAATTAGCTGAAGACAAAGTATGAATAAGAATCACCTTTATTGGTGAAGTTTGTGTGCAAACACAAGGAATTTATCATCTAGGGACAAGGCCAACAAAGATGAAAAAATAAAGGTAACGAGGAGACCTTTTGTATACACAAGTAGTTAATATATTCCAAAGGGATTTGTGAAGCTGAGGTGATTTCTCAGCCAGCATCTTTACTGCACAGCAGCTGCAGGAACTGCTTTCAGTCTCTCTATTTCCAGTGTTTCCAGCAAGCTGCCAACCTGTGTTCTTCTCCCCCAGGACGGTAGACGCGCAGCCAGCGATGAATCAATAGTCACAATCAACCTGTTGCTATCAAGTATCCCGTGTTTTGAAAAAAATGCTTGGCTTGTGCTTTTATACAAAAAAAAAAGGGAAATCAGAGATTGCTTTTAGTGGACATTAATTAGCATTTGATCCAACTTTCATCACAGCAGTGCTCGTGTTGCAGCCCTGCATCCATGAATATGTGTGCGAACTGCAGACACGACTGCACGCGGATACAAAACAGCATCCTGTGAAAATGACCTCTGGTAGAAATATTAAATGGTTTGGGGATTCTCTATTCTTTCATTCTATTCTACATGTTCTCCTGCCCACATGGCTCTCTGCATAACACTGTTTCCTAGAAATGATGTTTATAATATAGCTATAACAGCAAAAAGGGAAACAAAATGCCACCCAGGTATTTATCAACGTAATTAGGAAGCCCTATTAATTACCATATCTGGCATGTCACACAATGTTGATACTGATCAGTGAAATGATCATCGATAAAGTACCGAAAATATCTGCTCTTGCAAAACAATATCAGCTCACAGCAACAAAAGCTTTATTGAAACGGTTTTGTTCAGGCGCTCGTAGCACTCGATTGACGTTAGAGTCGTGGGTTTGGTTAAATAATTGAAAAAGTTAGTGACTTGTTCACTTTATTAGCATTATATCCAAAACATACATTTCAAAATGCAACACAAGTGTCTTTGTTGGCTAAACATCAGTTTCTCTCTGTCCGATCTGATCACAGCATGGCATTGGGGGACTCCGTCATCAGGGATGTAAAGACAGCTGATTGAGGCAACAACAACCCCCGCTGGCAGCATGAACTGTTTCAAATCACAGAGGGTCCGCTTTGGAAAAAGAGTTTCACTTATTCACTTATAACACAGGTCCACCGTCCCATTAGGTAACGCCATTAGCTGGTTGCTATGACTCCCCAGTCAACATACTGCATATGGGTGAGCGAGTGCGTCGACATTAACAGCTACTCACCACCCAATTAACTCTTCACACCCATGTAAAGAAAATGATGTGTAACTGCAAGCTTCTGTGCTGTTGTTCTTCATCAAAAAGCACATTTGGTATATTTTCTCTTTGCTCACTTCAGGAGAAAACCCTTTAACTGTTCATACGCCCCCACACACAACTTCCCCATGTAACGATGTGCATTAATACACCTTTGAAAAAAACACATTTTCCTTCATTGAACTTAGGATCTTATATTTCATCTATTTATCTAACACCTGCAACTGGTTTAATAATGTCATTTTTAATTATACTTGTTTCTATATTTGCATTTAAAGTATTTTTCTTTGTCTCCTTTACTTTGTATTACATTCATCTGTATGACTCTTATTCATTATTATATTTCCAGTGATCCTTAAGTCTGCACAGTCCTTTTGTTAAATGATGTATTTATAAAAAGAACATGTGGTTCTGGTACAGGGAAAAATAAATGACAGATTTCAATTTTTACAAACCCTTCATTTTCCAAGAGAAACACAGTGACCAGCCGTCAGCCAGACAGTCCAGCAGAGCCCATTATTTCCTCTGCGTCACACACTTGACTAATGGTGCGGTCTAACTGCTGGCAGAACTGTTACCAGCGTTTTTTATGCGTGCATGCGCGCACGGTGTGCTTGTATATGGACAGAATCAATAGTCAATGTGTGACGAGGTAAATAAACCATCGATATTTAAAAAGTGATCGATTTGTTTGCTGCTAGTTTATTCAGCCATGAGCAAGAAATAAGATAGAAACTTTTGAAATATTGCTCTAAAAAATCCTGCTATTTACTGTTCTGGGATTTCAGCACTAAAACAAACTGCCTGCATTATATATTGGATTCAAAAAAAGTCTGTTGACATGGCAACCACAGTGTTGAGTGCTGGTGTCTGAGGGGGAAATAAAATCGAATTCTGCACAGTTTACTGAGCTTTCAGGTGTATTGTTTAGGGGTGTTTACGCTGCACCGTTAACACTTAGATATTGCACCTCTGTATCGGAGCTGCTCAGGCAACATCACTTTACAGCTTTGGTAATTACGTCGTCAAACGTTGGCTCACTGCACACGTGTAAACATACAGCGAGCAAATGATTCAGAGACAAAGACAAGCTCGTGTAGGCGACGGAGCTCACCACAATCATCTTCTCTACTTTGGCGATGCCCTTGCCAAAAATGGTCCCCAACTGGTCCCCGACACCAGCCAATAAGAATCCGAATAGGGGAATCCCAAGCAGAGCGTAGATTATACAGAAGATCCGCCCGCCTTCCGTGTGAGGAGAAATGTTCCCAAATCCTGACGGAGAGGAGACACGGATAGTTCATTAGCTCATCAGGCAGCATATCATTCAAAATGTCAGTTTAAATTAGCTCTAACATAGCAAGGTAGTGTGTGTGTTGTTGCCCTTTGAACTGGACATTGTATACTCCTGTAATACTTATTTCAAAGTTTGTATGACACTTCTGGGGCTGTCATATTTCCTAATTGTTAAGTGTTAATGTAGGATTTGTACACTTTTCTATAAAAAAGATGCTCTGTGTGCTTATTTCAGAAGTGTATGTGCTGCACCTCTTTGCTTAGAAGGTATTCTGTATCTTATAAGTGTACATATTTCATCAAAACTGTCAGAAGAAGAAAAATGAGTTTGAACTAAACTGCCTGGACAGCAAAGCTTTCACGAAGCCTGACTGTGCTGTAACATCACTGCAGACAGATGCAGCACAACAGCTTTGAGACGTGTCGGTAGTAAGAGAGGGGAGTCGTGCTGAAGCACCGACTCGGACTACGGTTTATATTTCACAACCTCAGAGCAAGTCTGACGAAAATGAAATGAACAGTAGAAATAAAGAGACATAGTACGCTGTACGTACACACACACACACACACACACACACACACACACACACACACACACACACACACACACACACACACACACACACACACACACACACACACACACGCACTAGTGTGAGTCCATCACTGGTTCACTGCCTTTCATCTTCTCTCCAAACTCATCATCATTTGCAGCTTCTCAAAGCAGATGTTGCTTTGAGAACCTTGCCTTAAGTTATTTTGGGCTGACCTGACACATTGAACAATGTGAGTTTCATTATTTGAAGTTTCATAATGGTTCTGCATAATGAACTACATCCACTTTTCCTTTTATATACATGAATACAGTCATCTGTGTCAGGGTACGAGCTGCAGGGTACCCTCTAATGACTTCCTACTCTCACAATGGAGTGGGGTGACACTAAATGTGAGAACAAAATTGTCAATCACCAATTTCATGATTAGTTCAATGGGAGACAGGATGCGATGCCCGTTAGTATTTAAAGCCTCTGGGTGTCCCTGCAGAACAAACGAGACACAGCGGCTCCCTAATTTGAAGCTGAACTCACTTCCTCTTTCTTTTTTACCTGAATCAAACAGACTTATTCTTGTCTTTATTCTCACCTTATATTTGAATGCTATCACAATATTTACGCAAGCTCAAAGACTTAAGTGTCAAGCACTAGAATAAAAAAATGATGGCTTTAAGAGAAAATACACTGTCCTTTTATTCAAATGGGATAAAAAACCAACAACAAAAACACAGATTTCAGCACTAGAACATTGGTGAAATGTTATAAATTGAGAAGAAGGTGCATTTCTATATCATGAATTAAAAAAAAATGATTTCAGCATTTAGATGATATATATTTAACTAAAATTGATGTTAAAACTAACACTTTCTGATCATGTTTCTAATACATGGTCTAAATTACAGGTTAAACACCCAATTCAGTTGAATACCAATAAGTCGTTTAATTAATTTCACACTTGGACTTCATTGCCTGCATGAATAATTCATTCAACTTAAGATTTCCACTGTATAATGAGCTAAAGCCTGGAAATGGACCAACCTATTTGTCATTATGGGCCCTAAACCACTGCATTCGTGACACCACTGACTCGGTTATGTAATGATCACATGCAGTAAAGCGTCACGCTCTGTCTCCTACAGGAACGAATGCGATTGCAATGAAAGCTCAATGACTTCCTTCCAAGTGATGCTAGGAGAGAAGACGGCAGCACAACATTTCACTGATTGACTTTATTAGCTTCTGACAAAGACACACAGTGTTGCTTTTGAGGATCATTTAATTACGGAAAAAGAGTTGGTTAGTTGGTATTAAAGTGAGCTTATTGGGGAAACACTGTCTCGTTGTTCTCACTATAACTATACTCATATTTCCCATTTCCCTTTCAGAATCAAAAAAGAAAGAGTAAGAAATAGATGAAGGATTAATCTCACTTCATCCGAAACCTAAAAAGGAAGTACTGTTTATTGATAGTTGGTTTCCTTTTTGTATGCTGAATAACGATCACAAGGCGTTGGCAGTTGCTTCTGGCAAATCGCTGAAATTAGTTTTGGATCCTATCGATGACGAATCACAATCTGGATTCATGAGAAATAGGCACATATTTGATTGTATATATTGTAGATTACTCAGAGCTATGCAATGATCCTCTTTCTGACGCGGATGAACAATTTATTTTCAATTCACTAGAAACATATTCAGCATTATTTTAGCAAAGCAATTTGAACTTGGTATGCCACTAGCAACAGCTCTATTATAGTAAACCCTGGCACAACTCCATGATTTGATATTAAACTGGGGATCAGACACGGTTGCCTGATTTCTCTCTACCTCTTCCTCATCATCACGCAGCCTTTAACCAAACTACACAAGAAATTGTCATTAGCCAGCTATGAGATGACACCACTCTCTATTTCTAAAAGATTCTGCTCAGGTATATTGAGCTTTAGATATAATACATGTATTATGTAAGGCTTCTGGACTATATATATATATATATATACATATATATATATATATATGTGTGAATTATTGGCAGTGAAAGACTGACAGTCGCTCAATTTCAAACATTCTTATCAAAGATACAGTGACATGGTAAGTACTTTAAATTCAACCATAGAAAAAGCATAAAGGGAATATAATGAGTGCCTTTAAAAGGTAGAACTGTAATAATAAAAGCAGAGGGCATGTATAGGCTTACCTATGCTGCTTTACTATTTATTAATAAAACAATTAAAGACAGAAAACACGTTACATTAAAACAAACCATCATGAATACATAGGAGAATGGGGGCCTCAACTTCTTTGGATAAAGCAATTCTTTAAAAAAAAAAAGACGAGTTCAATTGTTTTTCAAATCATATTTTCTGAAACATTGCTGCTTGTATGGCCTATGAGTTTTACATTCATCAATGTAAAGTGAAACCTAATTGTCTTTAAAAAAGAAACGTAGCTAAATATTACAATAACTTCGACAAAAAAGCAAATAAAACTGCTCCCAATGTAATGTTTTATTCAAATGACTATTTATTTATTTGTTTTTTATGTTGAACCCTGGCATGTTTCATGTAGATTATTTTATTTTATATGTATTTACTCTCTTGTTTGTGCCGTTCTCTCCTCCCTTGTGTTTCTTGTTGGTTCTCTGGTTTTTCTCTCTCTTTTCTCTGGTGGCTCTCCATCACACTCCTGCTGTCAATCAACCTGCACACCTGCAATCCTTCCACTCATCACCACCTCACCAGTCAGATTCTTGCTCATCCACCTCCAGCTGAGGGCAAAGCCAGAAGAATAGAAGGAACTGTCTCTTTTCCTTTCGGGACTTTTCGTATAACATCAAAGGCTGATCACTGACAAAGACATTTCACAGTGGCTTTAGGAATAGCATCTCTGTGCAGCAGCAGTTACATTTTGTACCAATCAGGCAAAATGATGTTGATTGCCAACTGACAGCACAGCAATTATGTGCTGTTTGCACTACCACGCATCAAAGGTGATACATGCAAAACACCACCGGGGAGTGAGGTTTCTGCAGCAGACAGACAGACCTCGAAACTGAAACTTTCTCTCAGTTGTTGTACGCACCTGGCAGACTCCAGACAATGAGCAGATCAAGACAGCCTTTGTCAAAAGACCTACACTCCCCTATGAATGCCTTATCTAAAGGCGTGAACCTCTGGCTGCATAAAATGATGTTGAATGTTGAACTTAGTCGAAGCTTTTACCACAGACTGCTGAATACTCCGTTGTATACTCTTCCCTTGCAAGCGAATAAACAGAACAAGACGTCTTTGAATCTTCTGAAGACTTTTTTTTATTGATTTGTGAACAAAAACTCTCTTCTCCCGATTAACTCAGAAATCTTCCACAACACAACTTGGTTTCGAGCAAGGTCACGAGCACAAGTCAGTCCAGCAAAATGTGGAAAAGGAGCTGGAGCCGTGTACAATTCCATGCCAAATATGCATCGGCATTGCACACTGCCTACACATTAAGCATGTGTAATCTGTGTGTGTGTGTGTGTGTGTGTGTGTGTGTGTGTGTGTGTGTGTGTGTGTGTGTGTGTGTGCTGTTTTGCTCAACTGATTCGTTCGCTCTTTACAGCTGGAGGTGACAGAGAAAGTGTTACAGGCTGATACAGTTGACATCTCTTCGATTAAATAGTAAGTATATTAGCAGTCTTTGTAAATAAGAGCAAATGACCACAGGCAGCTTATTCTTCTGTATCGTCAGATCAGTTTAAGCTCTTTAGGCTACGGTACTCTTCCTGTTCAGTAAACCGTTTTTTAGAAAGAAGAGTCCCCATTGAGGAGTTATCTCAGGGAGCTTAATTTGTACTTGCTGTTGGCTATTGTTTGTCATTTCTAGTAAATTTCACACAATAAAACATGCGTTTTGTGTTCAAAATGTAGGCTACAAACAAAAGTATCACCCATCTTTGAAGTGGTTAAAGTTACGCCTCCAGTCTGATCTCGAACGCACAGCTGATAGGTAGGCAACGTGGTTTGTTTACATGACAGAACAGATTCAGTGAGGACCGAGAGTGTCCTTTGTGATGATAAGTAAATAAAAAGACCAGAACAAGTTATCTTGTTGGTTTATTATTCTGTCAATAAGAAAACACAACATGTAAAATATTCAGCAGATCTCATTTTTGCTGTTTTGCATTGCTAAGATAAAAAAACATTTGTGCTTTGTTGCTGATAGAGTTTAGTTGTTTGACACTGTGTAAACTACGGGTGCATGCCAGTGTGGTCAATCTGTTTTGCAATTTTGGTGACTAGTAGACTGAAAGGAACGGTGCATTAAAGCAGCTGAAGCAGATTTGGTGTCAGAAAGTGTAATTTTGGTATGCAAGTGCAATTTCATGCTAAAATGAACACCAAAATGGCAGCGTGCCTCTGACAGCTTTGGGATAAATAGACAGTGCTTATAAAGCCAAACACGTTTCCACATATAAAAAGTAAATGATTTTACATCTTTTTTTTAGTATTTTCAAAGCATTGCATGCAAGCAGAAAGTAACGAGGACTGAGATGAGTAAGAGTGAGAGACCACGTCTCTTACCGATAGTGGTGATAACAGTCCCGGCGAAGAAAAAGGAGGAACTGATGTCCCAGATGCTCGTCTGATTGGATGCTTTTCCTGAAGGGTTCACACCGGCTCGGACTGCTGAGACCACTTGCTGGAGTGGAAAGAAAAAGAAAAAGTTTGCACATCATGCAGAGTCTCCCAGTGGGAGTGTGGTACGAGGTGAGCTGAGGAACAGAAGGAAATTAGCGGTGCGCATCAATTTTCTTGGGGAAAAGATGACAGCCAGATACACATTAAACCAAAACCCAATTAAGAGTTGAGACAAAGATTAAGAGGTATCTGTCACCTTCATATATGCAGGTTTACATTTTAAACACCTGCTCTCTTTATGAAAGTGCAACGTCTGTCACAGTAAAATAAGTTGGTTTTTTTTAGGCATAGGTGCTTATAAAAGAATAATTTGTGCATATTCTTATACAAACATTTACCAACACATGATTTACACATTCTCAAAATATTTCTACAGTTACACATCAGTTACATCTACATATTAATCGTTTTTTCATTCTCTAAAATCCCTTAATTATACATTCGTTGCTGAACTTTATTTTACAAGCTCAAAATCTAGACCCTAATTTTGGCCTATATACGATATATCATAAATCCTATATATGATTTTGAGTTTGATCTTGACTAACCCCGTGACTGTGGCTGTGTTACACCAGCTGGGTCAGTGTTATGGCTGTTAATCTTGCCCAGGTGATTGGTTGACTATGTGTGCATGTGGGGGAGCACTGGTGTGACACGACTCCCCGCCGACTGTGACAGGCTTTCAGACAGCCGCCGGTTGTAAAGGAAAAGGAACTGTTTTCTCACTCACTGCTGTACTTGCATGACAGGAGACAAGACGGGAGCAGCCACCAGTTGGTGGGGAAAAAAACACCACCGCACGCCTTTTCACACCCACCCACGATCACAAAAATAGACGTACGTGAGGAGCAGTGAAGTGAAGAGCCACACACTGACTGATGTGCATCCACACTACAGGTACAGTGGGTTTGTACCATAAACTGTAAATGGATAAAATGAAGTGTGTTCATATGCGTAAAGCTAATACGTCTGGCTAACTAACTTACTACCAGTTGTAACTACTGAGCATTACTGCCAAAGAGTACATCATGAGCAACTAAAGTACATGAATTTGTGGGTCACAGGTGTAAAAACAACAACAGCCCTTTATACAACCAGCACATCCACTGTGTATTAGGCTAAATTTAGCAGCTCTGACCTGGTGGTTATTGGTTTTGGATATGTTGACACTGGTTACAAGCCTTTTCCCTTGTAATATTAAACGTGAAAACATGGCTTTTGTCTGGGACATTCAGCTTCATCCTCAGTCTCTTCTTGTATGTATACTGCCCAGAGGTTCATACACATCAACTGATCAATTGAACACTTCTGAACACTTTAATTCACTTGAACATGAATATGAACACTCGGAACACTTTAATTCATTCACCTGGTGCAATATCTAATCCGTGCAATCCTGTGCAATATCAAATACGTTTAAGTATTATCTTACATTTTACTCCGTCTGTATATACTGGTATATTCTTCTTTACTGTCAATCCCGTGCAATATTTCGTGCAATATCCAATACGTTTAAGTATTATCTCACATTTTACATTTTTACTCTGCCTGTATATACTGGTATATATTTTGTATTCTTCTTTACTGTCATATTTTTACTACTGTTTACTGTTTAGTCTATTTATACTACTTGGTTTTTTATCTTCATTCTATTACTTGTGAGCAATGCTGCTGTAATCCTGTAATTTCCCCACTGAGGGACTAATAAAGGATTATCTTATCTTATCTTATCTTATCTTATCTTATCTTATCAACCGTGCATCATTGATATTGGTGACAAGAGGTGCCTGCGAACAATATTATTAAAACCCCAGCCACAGCCTGTTCAACCTGCTGAGATACAGAAGTAGCGGCTGCTGTACCACCAGACTTCAGAGCAGCTCATTCCTCCTCCAACCTCCAAAATATATTGTTTTTTCTTTTCTTATATCGCAAAATGGGACTACAAACTACACATTTGATGCACAATCCTATTGTCCAATGACATGAATAACATTATAACCTTGTTTGTAACCCTTTTGCAAGGTTCTCCTTTGAAAACGGGTCAGTTGGAATCCTTAAGTATGCCAGATATGTTCAGCTTCATTGGCTATCGAGCTACAGTTGATGAAATTTGTCGGCAACAGTTGTCATCACTAATTGAATTGAACTCTGAAGGCTGTATCAAACCTATCTCACTAGGCTTTTTCAGTTCACTGCAGTAAGACAAAAGAGTTCTTGGCCCAAGTGGCTTCTCAAGATATAGAATATAATTACTAAGACAAAAATAAGAGAAAAGCTTTGAGATATTCTGGGAGTAGCAGACACTGCCACCGAGCCGATGATAATAAATCACAGAAGAATACTTTATGGACTAAAGCTTTAATTCCACTGTGTATATGTGGGATTTTTGCCAATCGAAAGCAATAAAACAAGGCCACCTTAATGAATGTAGGACTTGTACTGGGGGGGGGGGGGGGGGTCTCCATTATTTGTATTTAACATCAATACACCTTCAGGAACAGAGCAGTAAAGCTACAATAATCTTGTGCAGCATATAACACTGCCCACAGTCCTACTGAAGCAGCACAGTCAGCTATTTCTGCACATGCACACACAGTGTAGGGCCACTGCAATGTCAGGGTGTTGCGATTCATCTTCCTCAGTGAAACTGAGAGAGCCTTCATTAACCTTCGACTGTGATGACTGCGTTGACTGTGATAAGGCAGTAACGGCAGAGCTGAAATGAATGAATAGTGGATATGAAAGTGAGGGAACAACGGGCACTAATGTAACGACACGAGAGTTGACATGTCGTGATGTGTCAGAGGGTGGTGAGATATAGGCTGCAGTTGACAAACGCAGCTTAAAGGGTTCACTCAAATGACAAAAGAGCATATTCATATTGGATGATTTTGAACCTTACTTTTTGCCAACGTCAAGTGCCAAGGCAGGAAATATTGTGCGGTCATTTACAAGTGCGAGGTGAAAAGTAAGGGTGTGGAGTTTGCATCCAAGCACAGATCTGAAAAACAGATCAATTTACTATATGTTGCCTAAAGCACGAATTATGCTTCTGTGTTAATACAGGTAGAGTCTTTGCGTAACAGTAGGTCTCAACAGCACATAAATAGATAGTAGTGGTTTATTTACGCTGTCCCTGCAGTGAAATCGATTTCCATATCTGGATTTTCAGACAGTTGGGTGAAGCTTAATTCCAGCTTCATGTAAAATGTAACTTGTTGTAGTGAGGAACTCACAGAGAATAAGCATCTGACTCTGCAGGTTCCCTTAGCATTTAAGAGCATTTTAGCTTCTTTCAGCTCATTGTTTTGGTTGTTCAGCCGGCAACTGTTTTGGTTCCCTCTCACCGCTCTCATTGCAGCAGACAAAAATTAAATTTCAGTCAAATCCTTTGATTTAAAATAAGTTTTTTTTTTTTTTTTTTGCTAATTTCTTGTTCACTACAGAGGTTTTATTTTGTGAAAAAAAGTTCTTTGCACTGCACACAACCTGCCACGACAGACAGTCAAGATTGGTGAACTATAGTGAATTGTAGAGCATTTAGCGGCTAAAGAGCCTGATATTTCCCTCAGCGGTTGGTTCAACTGTATCAAGCAAAAGCTACTTCTAATATTTTAAAATTGTGTTAACAGTTTGTTTCTCTGCTCCTTAGTGGGGACTAAAACCCAAACAAAAATAAAGAAACAAAAAAAACAAAACAATGGACGCATTTTTTAATCGCTGAATGAGAAAACCAAAAGGCAAATTGTAATCAACTCATGCATTGACAAATGTATTCACAGACAAAATACACAACATAATGTATGAAAGCGAATTCATCAACAGTTCAGTGTTTTTACCTCTTGTATCTCTCTATCATTTCTAAATTCAACAAAAGAGATGGTTCAAAGATACAATTCTGAAACCCAGCGTCCCCTGTGCTTCTAAAAACACAATTTAACAAATCAAACAATCAGATTGGCTTGGCGCAGTCAGCCCCTTTGTTTCCCGGCCAAAGCAGCCACATTAATTCACTGTCTTGGCAAACCAACAATGGCCATGGGAAATGATAAGACAGGATAATGTGAAACCACACTGGTTGTCTCCCAGCTGAGGCAAACAGCCAGGAGAGATTGAATCGTCTGAGCTTTTTGACATCACTCACTTTTTTAATTACTCCCTCTGAGAGCACATCTCTCCTCAATTCTCTACCGACTGGCTTTTGATCAGTGGGAGTCTACAAGTGTGTGTGTGTGTGTGTGTGTGTTGCGTACATAATTCAGTAACAAATGAGTGGGGGACACCTGCTTTTATCAATGAATAATGAAAAGAGAGAGTTGTTTGCAAGGCTGCTGAGCTCATCAGGGTACTGACTGATGGGCAAATCTGTTTAGTCGGACGGTACAAAGTAGGACTGGTGTAATGTATATACTGTGGCAACAGTATAGAATAATTAGCCTTACAGCATTAGGAAAATATACTAAAGTGATATTAAATGCGTCCAACGGGCAAATTTCCCAGCCAATAGTTAATTCAGTTAATTTTGTAATTTGTTTCTGAGGTCCAAGACTAAGTAATTTGTTTTTTTGAATCCGCAATGAGCCCAGACTGATTCAGTGGAAAGATCGGGGACAGAGGGAGTCATACTTTGCCTAAAAACAAACTGTCATTTGGCTGAAAAGACATCTTTGGGACAGAGGACAGTTTCCCCTCAATTGACTTTTGTTTGTTTCTGAAACGGAAGCCTGGAAGGGATTTTGAATGTTCGAAAGGGCGAGTAAAGTAGACATGGTTGTTAGCAAAGGTAAATTACAACTTTAGGCTAATACTAAAGGGCAGACACTATTGTACATAGGCAGACATGTAATATAATCTTAAAAAGTATGTTTACCTTAGCGTACAGTATAATCCCCTGTAAATAAGAATCGTTACTGAAGATTGAGTCATTTATAACTGCATACGTTTCTACAATAGCTGAAAACAAAGAAATCAAATACTGGCTCTGTAGAGAGGGCCATTCACGTCAGCCAGCGTACTTCTGCAAGCTCGGCAAACGGAAGAAGTTTCAGTTGGTTGCAATCTGCAACCTCAGCGCAAGATGCCACATATTCCTACACTCTTGACCTTTTAAAAAAAGTCTGATTGAATATCATAAACAGATAGCGACTCGCCTTCACTGTGCTTTGAGCTAAATGCTAGCATGCTAACATGCTCACAATGACAACACTAACATGCGGGTGGTCAACAGGGATAATGTTTACCATGTTCACCATCTTAGTTTGGCATTTTAGCACGCTAACATTTACCAATCAGCACTAAGCAGATAGTGTTTACTTTTATTCTATTTTACTGTTATTTTATGAATCTAATTTATTTAACTACTTTCATGTTTTTATTATAGCTTTTAAATGTATTTTATTACATTTTCATCATTTTGTCACACTTGCATTGGTCTCAAATTGTGAAGTTGTTAAATTGCTGACTCGCTCGTCTTTTGTATTGTTTTCATGGTCCACACTTGTTCTGTCTTATCGTTGGCTTTTCATGCATCTTCATTATCTCTACTGCCTCCAACCTAAACGATCTCTGCCAAGTCAAATGTTTTCACCACTAGCCAAAAGCAACAGTAACAATTACGGGGACGGTTATGCCAACGAAAGGGCGGCCAAGTGGAAGGAGTAGAACGATGAGCAGCAATAATCATGACACCATATACTTGAAGTATCATTTGCTTTGAAGTATCTACTTCATTTTTTGTGTATGTTTAAGCTAACATAAAATACAAGATCACTATAACAGTCAAACAGATAGATGATAATCTCAGGACAGAAAGCATCATCATCATCTCTGAATATTAACTCCGCTTCTTAAAGTCAAATTAACACCATCTGTTACCAGCCCTTCTTAATCGAAAACAGTGTCATTTACATACACGTAGGTGGTAACAATTAGTCAAAATGAAATCCTGTCAGCTCTAGTCAGTTTTAATATGTAAGAGGCTTGTAGTGATACTGAAGGCAACACAGTGGACAACAACTGCTGAAACTGTTTGAAGGAAACCCAGAAGATGGAAACATTGATACATAATTCAGAGATACCGCATTATTTTCCGGATAACGGTGAATATCCATGAACTGCATTTGTCCTGAGCTCCAGTATGTCGTTCATACTGGAGCTCAGAAATGCAACAGAGAGGACAAAATATTCACATAGTGTCGACCTGGAGAGTCTTTTTATAATTACCAGAAAGCATAAAACAAGAACCCTTGCCTGTTACAGTCATGGCTTTCCTTATCCATATCAGTAACTACACAGCTCTGCCATGAGAAACACATCTTGAAAGTCAATGTGATTAAAGAGGCTTTACTGTAGTCTGAGATGGCAAAATCCCACACACAGACTCGCTTATTGATTAAAATCCATCCAATGTTAACAACAGCATTATCATGGTGTGCATTTAGTCCTAAAAGGAAATGTTTTCAGGGAAGTGCTCGTTCTGTTTATTTCATGGGTTTATTCAAAGACTCACATTCAAACAATGACTAAATGTGCTTTTAACTTGAGGTTTTCTCATTATTATGAAAATATTTTTGTCTTCAAGAGATCTTTCTCACCTTCTTAGAACAATAAGAGATGTTTTGTTATGGTAACGAGGTACGCACTCTTTCTACGTGAGAAACTATGACAGTTCTGCACCGATGTTCATCTGATGAGAAAGTTGTAAGAAAGGAGATTTTGGATTCTGACATGAGAGCTGTTGATTTACAGGTAAATTAATGTGGGAGCAGAAAAAGATATAAACGGACAATTATTAAAACACTTTCTGGTTAATGAGTCAAATAGCTTTTGTAGTTGTGTGACATACAGGGTAGTAATGGCAGCAAACATGAATGAAAGTGGAAAGTCAAAGAGCACAGGCAAAATTTGGGAGGTTGTGTTTTTTTTTTTCCACTTGATCCGGATCCTTTAATATCATTTGTCTATATGAGTCCAACACGACATATAGTCATCTTTTATTTTCTATCTTCCATACTAGTTCACATTTTGGCTACAGTCAGGCCTACATTACAAGTAAAACAACAATTCATCTGACATTTGAGTAGCATCGCTTTAAGAAACTACAGGATTCCTTTGATAGTTTCCTTATCCCACACAGTGCACTACAGTACTTTTGAATATTTGTGGAGGGAAATGTAAGTATAGACAGTAAAACTTTGGAATAAACAAATTCTCCTAATTAAACGTTAGAATACATTGTCTGTAACTGACCTTTAGAATAACATCTGATCATTTTGCTGTGCCTTCAAAAACAAAAATAAATACATTTTAAGATGTGACAACGCTATGGTTAAAGGTTTGGTTATAGGTTTAGGCACAAACAGAACTACGTTAAGGTTAGGCTTAAAAAATGTCAAGGTTAGCGCACAGAACAAGTCAAGCTAAAGGCCTTTCTGCCAGAAACGGTTTATTTTACCCTAAACATGATCTTTTCCTACCAAGTAGGTTTGTTGCCTGAAGAGATTCCTGGCAGAGAGAAAAACGTGTTCCGTGTTCTTAAGGTTAGAGGACCTTCATCATCATGGTGATGAAAAATACTAAACACGTGCACCGGTTAGCAAAGGATCACGGTCTTGCTGAACAGTTCAATCAACCGTGATGTCTCGTGTCCAAAGAGTCCATTCCTCTCTTAAATATCCTCAGGTGAAAGCTCTGGCAGTTTTTACTCAAAATCATTGTGCCATTTCCACAATTCTCCAACAAACAAAGCTGCCAAATACCAGTAATAACCTAGAAAAAAACTAGATTATTGTCGGTCATCGCCAGGTCCTGCAGAAGAGAAAGGATTTTACATATAAATAGATGTTGATGCACCTACCTTCACCAAATCCTCCAGCTCAGAGGAGTTCACGCAGGTGTGATTGGCCAAGAATTCCAGTTTTTGTGTTAGAATAGCCAGCTTCTGGGAGCTCTCGTGAGGCTGCTCCAGTGCTTTGAATACCGTCGCCCCAATAATGAGGTAAAGCACCACCAAGAAGAAGATGGCTGACACAGTTTTCCACCTCATGACCATAGTCCGGGTGTCACACTCGTCCTCTGGAGTGTTCAGCACCACTGGATTTACTGAGAATGACAGGCGAGGTTTGGAGTTGTGGGCGGCAGACTTCGGGTCAAGAAGGTCAGGTGCGGCCACTGTGAGGATGGAAGTGATGAATGTGGATCAATTTCTTTCCATTACAAGAGTCTCCCCCTGGACATACTCGTCTTAGTCTAATTTGTCCCATCACTCTGTTTTTATTTCTAGCCATTTATCTACCTACCTACATACCTCTCTAGATAAAGACATAAATAACCATCTGGTTCATACAATGTAAGTGTATGACTGCTGGAAACAATAATTTGCATCCTGCACTATCTTAGGTGGTTATTTTCTCGATAAATCGATTAAAGGTTTGGCGGTTTAAAATGTGAAAGCGACAAACAAACTGAAAAATAACCATAGAAATTTCCAGAGCACAAGGTGAGGTGTTGAAATATCTCATTTTGTCTAAACAACTGTCCAAAAAAGATGTTTGCATTAAAAAGAAAGCCGCACATTCTCACATCGAAGAAGCTGGAAGCAGATACAGTTTGACCTTTCAGCTTTAAAAGGTGTTAAACACTAAATTGATTATCAAAATTGTTGTTATTTAAATAAGCTCATCTGACTAATCCGCTTATTGTTTCAGCTCGATATAAAACAATCAAAGTAAATACATTACGAGGCAATAACCCTCTGGAGAAAATAGAGCATACTTTAAACTCTATCATTGATGGTGATTACAATATATTCACTACTGCCTACAAGTCATGGATATGAACTCATACAAAGTGTTCCAGGACTGATCTAACGCATGCACTATTGTAAAATATTCTTTTTAGTAACCTTTATCATTTCCACCAGTCTAGAAGACAACTGAACTGTTTCCATGTAGCAGAATGAGCTGCATGCAAGTGGAGCAGTTTTCACTCAATGCAGGTTCTGCGTCACCTGTAGTTCTCCAGCAGCAACATTTACAATTATATCTGTACTTAAATGCATGGACTTTCATATCTTAGCTTTCTCTTCTGAGCCGGATATTTGAGGGGAATCCTGGATTCAACACATTAAGGCTTCTTAATAATAGAGTATGTTTGTACATTCAGTGTGATAAATATCTGTGATCGATAACCACAACTTCTAATAGGATATACAATCTTGCGACAGTGGAACAGGTAACACATGTGTCTCCCTGCAGGAAATAAAATGATGTTTTTCCTTGCTCTTGGGCACCACAGTACAAATGAATACAACGACTAAATGGAAGCTCATTAAAAATTAAACACTCTTTGTCACAATCCCGTTTCCCCCAACAGCTTGCTGAAGTAGATGCAATTACATAACCACCCCATGAGGTCTCAATAGCCAGTATTTTACAGTAAACAACTTATGGCGAGGATCATTCACTAAACTAAGCTGAAACCATGTAAAATAAACTCATAAATAAATGTCTTTTTTTCCCTTTTTACTATATTTGTTTTACATAACTGCATGAGTATTTTCTTCATCACTGTCGTTTTGAATTTTGCACCAAAATATTGTACATTTATAGCAAAAGCTACAGTTAAAGTATCACAAAGAGATAAGATCAAATACAAATGGGAATGTGAAGCAGAAGAAAAGATGCCACAATTAATTTAACCACACTAGAAACTCACAATTAAACAATTCATATAACAAGGTAAATTGTTCCTTTGCCTTCATATCCATCATAAGGTGCACAGCTATGCAGATAATCATCTAGAACACTTACTTCTCTACCATCTCGTCTCGTTGTTTCCTCATCGACGGATCGTTTTTTTTTCTCCACGAAAGCGCGCGATGATGTCCTGTTATTGTCGCTTTACGCCTCCGGTGCTCGCACCAAGGGACGTGGCCGCTCTCCACATGGCTTCTTCGGCTTCCATCTACTTTACAATCTCCGCAGAAAACACATGCAGGGCATCGCGTTCCTACCAGAAGAAGCGCTAGGACGGAGCGTAAAAGGAACTATGGGAACGGATCGCTTCCATGAAATCCGTGCGTGTGTTTGGAGACATCGTTGCGCTGTCAGGCGCCTCAACGGGAGGACGCAGCGCTTTGGATCGTACCGGTTCGAGGGGGTATTCACCAGTGTGGCACGCTGGATGCGCTGTGCTGCACTGGGCAGTGTGGAAGCAGAGAGAGGGGCTCTTCAGAGGCTTTCCATGCTGCAACATGTCACACAACAAGAACAACATGCATGAACCTGTCTCGCAGCTACAGAGTGGTCATGCATTATGGAGGACAACTCCTGTTCTTTCCAGCATCATCCAAGAAGCTGCCTGCCCACTGCCCCTCTGAGCAGCCATTGAGGTTTACAGTTTTGCTCAATCGCTTTGGCTCATTTTTTGAAATAGTTTTAACATTCTCTAAACTGTAAATGCAATCGTCACACATGTGACACCACAACTCTACTGCATGTTTACAAAAAGGTATACAACTCACCCAAGATATTTTGTTCATACTTCAAAAACCTTTTTATTGTGTCAGTAAATTGGCCAACGTCCCCTGATGCCTGGCTCAAGAGCACACTGACAAATGCTGCTAAGAAGACAGAGTGTTCTCCTCTTTCATTAAGCTAAAAATACATTTGAATGTCATCAATTTGACTTTTAGTCTGGGGGTATAGGTACGACTACCCTTGTTTCCCCCCCTGTTTCCTCAGGGGCATATTCATCATGTTTAAGGGAGAGAAGAGAGAGCTTTTTCTTGTTTTGTCATTTAAACTGTTCACATCCCACATGCAGCCAACAGCCTATCAGTAAGTAGGCAGACTTCAGGTTGCACATGAAGTCAGTGCGGTAATTCAATTTATCTGAATTTGTGAAGGAGTCTGTGCGGTTTATGTCCCTGATGTAAGTTATTATTCATCATGGCATGCAGTTGTCAACATTACGTTCATTTAAAAAAAAAAACCAAGGCTGACAGGGCTTTTCAGTCATTTGATTATCAGATGAGGTTCCGCCCTTTTCTTGTCCTTGTGAAGGTGTGTGTGTTTAAAAGAAAGGGTGTTTGTGTGTGTGCACACTATTGATTTATATGAGCTCCTGCTGCTAATTGTATTGAGAGACTTGCACAGCTGTGCTGTTTGGTGCTTTGATACACACAGACACACACACACTGAAAGATGTGTCAATGAAGCTACAAAAAATAATCTTGACTGTAAGTGCACAATGAGAGGTAATGGTGACAACAACCCATAATCCACACTTTTGCTGACACTTCAGTCTTCCAGTAGCTGCAGTCTGCTGAGGAAAGAATGCCTCTTCTGCAAAAGAGAGACGTAATACATCGTAGTCTGCAGTAGGACAGTAATACATCCATAAAACAATTCCACACATGCTTGTGCTACACTTCTTAAAAGGCTTTCAATGGATTGTGTCCAGATTTCAAGAAACCGCATGGTCCAGCATAAATCAGCTGTAATTGTTTTCTACTTTGCCCTTTCCTATTTCCTTTCACTCTTTTCCTTTTCTGCCCATGTCTTCCTCTCTCCTTCTTCAAATTACTTTGAATCAGAAGAATCCAATTTGCACGAACATGCTCAACGACTGGCAGATTAATTTTGATAGCGGGGCGTGACCGCTTTTCTCAGATGTCTCCATCCCTCAAGAGGTGGACAACCTCTTCCTCCTTCAAATATTCTAATGTTTGGGGCTTTTTGATGCAATAGTTGTACAACAATGCTGAATTATTTCTGTGATCAATTTAAGTCTTCGCTTGTTCTCGTTATTCTTTTTATAGTCGCACATTATTAATACAAAGGGCTCATGATGCGCTACACATCGTTGTTGAATCTCCCCGTTCCAGCCTCAGTCACATCCAGTCATGTGACCGTGTGCTCAAGAAGTCAAGTAGATGCTTTTCATTTGTCCAATATTAACTTTAATGTCATCCACAGAGCCTATATGTGGAGCCTATATGAACCTCAAATGAATGATCGGTTGCAGTGCTGGATTTGCTCATGTTGCTATGGTTACGGTTCTGCTGTAACTGCGGCATTGGATGCTGTAGTTACATATTCACAGCGACTATTTCTTTTTATTGTTTGCAGTCCTGCTGTTGCAGCCACAGCTCATCAAATACCAACGCTTGGTCGATGCCCCTTCAGGGTCTGATATCACGCTCTCTCCCTCACCCCGACTAAGTGGCTTTGTTGCCCCAACCTCACTTCTTGACGGAAGCTTTTATTTTGAAAAGACACTATTTAACAAGCGTATATTGACACATTACCAAGAGACAGGCGAATCATTTTATACACATGAGCTCTAATAATCCCCCTGAGAGGTTGGATTTTCTTTCTGCTTGATGTCAGAGGTCAGGTCAGAGGTCAGGTTAGCCAGGGAAGAGCAGGATTCATTAGCACTGAGGCAAGATGTCTCGATCGGAACATACTTAGGCTACATCCACGCTTCGAGATTTCCATTTTAAAACACATATCTTTTGCTAGGTTCACACTGAGCGTGCACACTACTCCGGAGTTTTAGAGCACCCGAAAACGAAGGAGTTTAGAAACGCTACCGAGAGCTACGAGTGTGACAACCGACAACAACGAAACCGAGGGGAACCGAGTGAGAGACCAAATTTATTGACTATGATCTAGTACACTTTTATTTGAAAGTGTTTAAAGTAAATTCGATGTGTGTGTGAGAGCGAGATCAAGACCTGCAGCCTTCCACTGAATTTGTCTCTTTGAGTACATAGAGGACGATTTTAGAGGAAGATCTTAAGTGTCAAAGTATTAAAGACTACTAAAATACTCTGTCGTGTTTCTGTTTACACCGGCACCCGCATGCCCAGTGTGCTTGAATAGTCATGTGATATTGGTTTTTAGGCGTGCTAGTATGGACGGAAATCATTTCGCAAACAATGCTAAATCTAGTAGCGTGGTTATAGCTTCCTCCCATTAATCTGTCATGTTTTACCGGCAGAACTACAAGACGTCTGCAGTGCCCACGCTGTGAGAACATGCCAGTCGGTGTTTTGCTTCAGGGCTGTTGTGTAACTTTTGCATACATTCATCTGTTTGTGTCACTCTATGCATCGAGATGTTTTTAAACCATTTGAACCTATACTTTTGCTGGAAAGTCATGAATATGAAATGTTCTCTCCGTAATCTTTTTTCCTGTAACTTCATGGCCTGTCCTTTCATCTTTTTGCTCTTCTAATTATTTCCATAATTTAGAGTTGGACAACACAATTGCATTTCTCATCGAGGTCAAAGTAGGAAGAAATCAATTGAACGGCCTCTACTTCTATTAAAGAAGCTATTACAGCCTGTGCCACATACGGCATGTAATGAAACACGAGGCTTATCTCTAAATAGTTTGCTGTCTCTTATAATACTGTGTGTCGAAGTCACACACAATGGAGCGGAGTGTAATTTGCATACATAGTTTTACGACTTTGAAAGCGTCTTATCTATGAATATGATGTATCCGTGCAGAATTTAATTAGACTTAACTCAACCTGACTGCTGTAAAGGAATGAGCGTTTGAGTGAGGCTAAACTTTATTAACCCTTCAGATGACACTGTTACATTGACGTGTCTTCAACTTTATCTGTCCCAGGAGGAGTCTCATTGAGGTGTTTTTGGACAGAAAACAGCGTAATGAATGTATTTGTCTCCTTGTCATCTCATTAATAGTCTCCTCCTGAGCTATAAGCTCATGCTTCTGCTTCTCTTGTCCTAATTTGCGGAATGTTTCTCACAAACAAGGACATCACCTGCAGCAGCAACATATGGCTTTTGTTACATGACAGTAATCTCATTATTGGTGACGTTGTTTTGTTCATGGATTATATTACCATTGTAATGTCCCTTAATGTCACAGCAGAATGCCAGACATATCGTAGAGTAAGCCGTTTTACAGCTCCCCTGTGACCCGTTTGACATCAAGGTGCTTACAAAGTGGTTTCTTCCAGAAATGTGATGTTAATTAGAATTTTCTTTCTAAACTTTGTGGTTTTAACTTAATCTATGAATATATAATTTTGTATTTATTGTATCTCATGATCAGATTATTGGAGAACATTTTCTAAATGCTTTTATTCTCAATCTATTGCCTTACTTGTTCATAAATGCAAAGCCACACAAACTGGGATATTCCTCGTCAAACTTTGCTTGAAAAAGATCTGCGACATCAGCAAACAGAAATGCTGAAAGATGAATGTGATTAATATGATTATCATGTATATTTTATACAGATGCCTGCAAGCTTGCATTGTAGAGACTGAGGTTGCATCTCGACACCAAATCCTGCTGAATCTACCTGAATCATTTCTGCTGAAGTTGCAGTTTCTTCCTCCAGTCAGAGAATTATCAGCAGTATTTTCAGCATGCACCAAAGAGGGGCCTTTGGGGAATATAAAATTATTACTTTTAGATTGATCTATCATCTGTAATCAATACTGACATACTGTATGTGACTGTGATGTACAAGCCTAATACATCAAATATTGTAAAAAAGCAGACGTATCTTGTTTGCAAGATTTAAAGAAAGGTTATACTGACACTCATGGTGCAACTTCACTAAAAGTGAAGTTCTTTTCTCAGCATAAGTGTTGAAAGGATGGCTGTAAAGATAACTGGTGCTGGTCTCAAGCGTCTCCCTCATTAAGCATGTGTTCAACAATGCGCGTTCAGTGTCAGCTGTGGTTTTTCCACTCGCTGCTTCTCAATAGATGACGGAGTTCAAAAATAATAATTGTGGTTTCACAGTAGACAAGTCTTTCATCTAGTTATTCCACTGAGCCCTGCAGAAATCAATCATTATGAACAACTGAGCGAAATGAACTCATGTGATATGTGTGTAGAGCACCTGCAAACACACATACCATGCATGGTCATTAAAATGTGAACCTGCTCTTGTTCCTGTGGTTATATTTGAAGTACAAAAGTCTGGAGAACAGGGGAGAAAAATCAGCACTTTGTGCAGCAACAATAGTTACTTAACAGTCTTGAATAGGTATTCATCAGGCAATCGAGGACAGCTTTTGCAATGATAAACAAAGAAAAGGTCAACAGTAATTCACTCGACTATTAATTCAATAGATTGCTGCATCATCCCCTCCTGACAAACACACATCAGCGCTAATGCTTTGTCAAACACTTCTCTATAATAATAATAATAATAAAAACAATAATAACTTTATTTGTACCGCACCTTTAAAAACAGAGTTTACAAAGTGCTTTGACAGACAAAGCAGCAAAAGTGCAAAACTGCATGACAAAGATGAAGCTTGTCATGCAGCAGAGACGGGATGATGGTGCTGAAGGCAGAGCTGAAGTCCACAAACAGGATCCTGGCGTAGGTTCCTGGGGAGTCCAGATGCTGGAGGATGAAGTGAAGGGCCATGTTAACTGCCTCATAGATCTGTTGGCTCTGTAGGCGAACTGCAGGGTGTCGGGTGGGTCGGTGAGGGTTTTTAGGTGGGACAGGACAAGGCGTTCAAAGGACTTCATGACCACAGAGGTCAGGGCGACGGGCCTGTAGTCATTAAGTCCTGTGATCCTTGGTTTTTTGGGGACAGGGATGATGGTGGAGGCCTTGAAGCAGGCTGGTACGTGGCATGTCTCCAGGGAGGTGTTAAAGATGTCTGTGAACACCGGAGACAGGCCATAACTTACGTTGTGGCCTTTATTTTCATCATCATCATAATCATATATATGAGAACTGCATCTATCTAAGTTATAGAAAATGCTTTTTCCTAAAATGTGCTTCTTAGGTGTAAAATACTATAGAAACACTTTACAAAGTGCTCGACATTGAAAGTGTCTCAATAAAACTAATTAGATGTAGAGATCCTGCAATGAGAAATAATATAAGCAAGTCATTTTCTTTTGTCATTTCCTTTAACAATGGAAGGATGGCAGTGAAGAGGCTAAACTAAACTCCAGGCAGAGAATGTCCCAGTTCCACTGACTCCATCAATGGGTTTAGACATGCTGTGGGAATTTAAAAAATGGAAAAACGACTCTGGTCTTAGAGACGATAACTGTCCGGATGTCGTAGTTAGTTCTCGATACTATAAATATATCATCGCCCTGTACAGAAGCTTTCTATTGTCTGGAAGAGGTTTGAAGTATTTCTTGGCAGTGGATCTACTCTCCCCTCCTTTTACATCACACTCTCATGTCCCCGTGATCTGTACCACCCACTGAGATGTCAGTGTCACCTATCCCACCGGTACACCTCGGTAACGGGGGGTAAATGAAGATGAATGTGGGGGCTGACAAGGGTATTGCTGACCAAGCAGACACACATCATACACACACAATGCAAGCTGGTGAGAGGAGATAAGATGGGCTATAAGTGCTGAAGGCATGTATCCCTGAGAGTGTAATTCAAGCTGAAATGCTAATGTTCTCAAGTGTTGCGGATTAGATCGTTCATTCAATCGCAAACCACAGAGGGTCCATGAACTACAGATTTGAGCTCAGTATTGTGTGCAGCTTGTCTACACATCATCCTTATTGCTGAAATGTCTGTTGAAACGACTTTGTTTTTTTTTCTTCAGCGGTATGATGTCATAGCACGACTGTGCAATAACTCCATGTAATAATGCCCGCGATTCACAACACGACAAGTTTATACTCTTGGTTTATCAAACGAGCAAAGCATTGGAAACGTGAGGAGGCTTCTCTCCAGAGAATAATCATGATTTGTGTTGTTAATTACAGTGAAGGAATACCGGTACAACTGTTTGGTTTCTTCTATATTTATTGTTCTGTTTACCGCTTGCACTCTCAGATTTGTATCTAATGTCTTTCTGTTGATCTCTGTAGTTTTACTTGGTTGTCTCACACACACTCACACACACACACACACACACGGCATATTACCAGGCTATTGTTGTATATATTTAGAATTAGAGCATTGCTCCAGTTTTAAATTATAGTGCAGTTTCTAATTAACATTTAAGTAATTTATTTTCTAATCTTTGTGTGATTTGGCACAAATAGCAGCTCACTATTAATAATACTTATGACATTATTCATTTGCTGGTCTATTCATGATGATAATAGACAATTTAGGCTCTTTCTTTGTAACCAATGTCTCTGCTCTTTTCAGCCTTTTCCAAGATTATTTTCTTGTCACGAAAAAAAATATGAAACCTTTCCTAGGGGTTTGCTTGTTTGACAGGGAGGTTTGCAGGGTGTAAGACGCACGCACACACACACACACACACACACACACACACACAATGTCGGCGGTAGCGACAAACAACACAAGGGGGTGAGCTGTTGAAATAATAGCCTTCTGTGTGGTGAAACTATGGGTACTATTCATAACACTGACAGAATGACATCTTCATTTAATGGTTTGCTTTTCATTCCTGACAGAGGATTGATTCCTGAATTAAAAAGGTGTCTTTGGAACAGAAAAAATAGGTTCAATAATTGTTCGATTTTCTCCACATTCTGTTGGTATTCCCCTGCTGTCTGTCACTGTTTTAGACACACACACACACACACACACACACACACACACACACACACACACACACACACACACACACACACACACACACACACACACATCTTCACATTGCTTTTAGCTCACTCGTTTGAGCGCTTGCTTATGACATCTTATGCCGGTGACAAACAGGTGGTCGTAGACAATGACGGACTACTCAATATCCATCCAAGAGCTTATTTGGGCACTCATATTCAACTCCCTTCACGTCCTACACGTCCTACAGACGCAATCACTAAACAACAAACCACAGAAGCTTGCTTTTGCTTTTATGGTTTCTTTTGATCTTTAACGAAGAGGATGACGCTGGAGAGACAAATAGCAAATGTCTATAGAGACACACTCGTGTTTTTAGACGTGCGAGTGTGCCGTAGCATGTAGGTTTTGTGCCATGCATGAGAAGCTCTCGCCCAAAGACATTATTATGTGGTGGGCTTTGATAAGAAAGCCCCTCCTCTCCTCTTATCCAGTGACTCTATGGTTACCCTTTCTTTCGGAGCTTTCAACCCACAGCATCCCAACGGCTCATTATCTGTTGGATGACACACTCATCTTGGTGATACTATACTTGGAAGGTGGCTTTTGTATGCATGTGTGTGGTTCATCTCCAGGTGTTATAAGGCAGGGAACGGATATGGGCTAACCTAGATGTTAATCCACTGCCTTCTGTTTACCTGCGAGAGGCAACATGCGATTGGCAATATCTCTCCTTTGACGCGGTTGCTACAGTAAAACTGTCTCATCAAAGAAATGACAGGGTAAGTGTGGTCATTTGTGATCTAGTTAGTGTCACGAATAAGTAGTATCAATATCCCCATCTATATTTTGCCCATTAGATTATTTTCTCTGCATTTATTGCAATCTGTTATGCCCCTGTAGGGCTGTGTGTCTCTCTCATGCTGTTGAACCTGAAATCGTATAGGTCCGGACAGACCAAAGACACAAACTACTGAGTGTTTGCTGGGTTTCTTACAGTGAAATTGTCATCATAGTCAAGTGATTGAACAGCCCAAAGAAAAGGTCCTGGTTGTTTGACACTCAAGCTCAGTCAGAAGAGAGAGAAAATAAAATGAAATGAAAAAAGCTCTGTTGCTACTGAAAGTGCACTTCATTTTTTGGATTGCGGTGTACAGTAGAATTCCCGTAATAGCAAAAAGAAGGCAAATTAATTGCAAACCCTCATCTTGCTTCAACACTACACACACACACACACACTTACACACACACACACACACACACACACACACACACACACACACACACACACACACACACACACACACACACACACACACCAGTAAAACCTGCTCCTTGCGATGCACCTGCACTTTTTAAAAGCTATTTCTTCCTCTTTGGCTCGTGGTATTATCTACCTACACAATAAGAGGAAAGCTAAGTGGAAGTGTGAAGCTGTCGCACGGTGAGGACACAAAAAGCTTTTCACATTTTGATAAGAACACTTAGAAAGAAGCAACTAGTGATGCACAAAACACAGAGACTCAATATTGGGTGAATGAAATTGGTACGATCTTCTCTGTGATGATGGGCATTTCAAATTTACCTCAAAAGAAAGAACGTTTCACATATTCTGTGATGAGCAGAACAGTCTACAGACCAGTCTTTCATCCAAAGCTACTTTGTTTCTTTCTCATTGCTGCGGTTCAAAGACCAAAAGTTTTTCTCAACAAGCATTGCGTCGAGGATGTACAGCTCCCTCCCACAATCTCGTTACGCTGCTGTGAAACATAAGTGCTCTCGGCTGTTCAGTCTTTGTAAGTGTGTAGCTGTCCACCTGAGGAGCAATAGGACCAGACGGCTGCAGCAACAGATATTTCAGGGCCAGAAGAACTTAGTAATTCTCAGAAGGGCTCCTTCTTCATGCCTCGGGTGTCGCTTGATTAGGTGTTAGACAAGACATTTTCTCGCAGCGATACTTGGATGATATTTACAGCTCTGCAGGTAATGTAGCTGTCTCGCCATTTGCCAAAGTCAATTTCCGGGAGAGAACATGGTTTTGACGATAATTGCAAATGTTTGTTCCCCAGACACAGGTATATCAAGCTCCATTAGCTCAGCAAGAGCACGAAGAAAACGAAGGGGCAGTAAGGGAACCGCGAGGCTCCTGGCTCGCTGGTAAATGAGACTATTATTTAAATTTGTGTTCACACTTGTGGTGAACCAACAGCAGTCATTTGACACAGGTTAGCGCAATGCATTCTGCTTGAATGAGTTTGTCATTATCTTCCAGTTTTTATTTTTTATTATGGTTTAGGAGGTAGAGCAGTTATGTGGTCCAGTAATCGGAAGATGATATGTGCATCGGTATGTGTGTATGAGCATTTAGATGAGATACTGATGGGCGGGTTGGCGACTTGCATGGCAGACTCTGCCATCATTGTACAAAATGTGTTTGTGAATGGGTAAAGGTTGACATGTAGCGCAAGACTAGACAAGAAACACTAGAAAAGGCCTCGTTCTCATTCCCACGGCGTCAAAGTCAGACGCTTTGTCACACATCTCGGCTACAATGCAAAGCCATCCAGGTTCATTGTTGAGACATAGACATAGAGTGATCAGAGAAAATGTTGCGGGAGTGTGAATGGGTCAAACAAACACAGGACTTTCAACCAGGAGACTGGAGGTTATGTCCCAAAGTGATGTTGAGTTATGTGTTTTCCGTACCCATGTTATATTGTTTACGTTTTATTTATTTTACGTACTTATTTTTGAGCCCAACCGTGATGATTTTTTCCAAATCCAACTAATTGGTTTTGTTGCCTCAACCAAAGTACGCAGGTTTCCAATAAAATAATTTAGCATGTTATCCACGTAATCATTCAGACCCTTGAGATGGAGAGGCCTTTTATCCGAGCACCTGGAGGGTGTCAGTGATTTTAACACTAATACAGTTTGTGCGGTACAAAGAGAATCCAATGATGCTGAAGACACTTGGATGTCTTGCTGCCACCTGCCTCCAGTCACCACTGCACCGAGGCAAGCCGAGGTGAGCTGGAACACCAGACACGGTTCATCACGTCCACGATCAAAATGACTCAGACAATCAACTTTCAATAAAAATGAAGATCAGTCCAAATTAGCACAGGCGGCATTCCACTCGGTGCTGTCTGCTGCTGCTGGCCCATGACACGGCCGAGGACCAGTCGGTCCAACTGATGCTGACATTACAATTTGAAAAGTAAAAACTTTGATCAGTGATCATACAGGCTGCAGCACAGGTTTGTTTACTTTGTCTCTCGCTCCTTAAGCCAGGGTCACACCACACGGCGACAGGGGGTCACACATCACAAGAGGAATCCCAGATGTCTGGTCTCCAAACTACGTTTTGACACGAAAACACACTTGAGAAGACATTAAAGTTCCTGTTGTTACAGCCGAACCCTCTACCAGGTTTCCCCTCAACCCTTGTCTTGCCATCTCATTTGCTGTAGATCGACAATACGCCTGCTAGATATCTGGGATGCGTCTGCGATGCATCGGTGAGTCTCTTGGCTCGTGTCTTTTACACACAGCGCTCAGTTTGCCTTTGATCTGAGACTTTTGTTGGAGAGCTCCAAAAACAGTCGGCAAGTAGATAATCAGGGCTAAAGTCGGCATTCCAAGTGGTTAATTAGGTTTTTTTTTTACTCTATTAAAATCATATGATCTACACATGCACGGCACAAAACATGCAGAGGCAGCCCTTAAACATGCAACATTTCACTTTGTGTGTTTGTTTCATAACCTTCTCCCCATACACACACTGTTCTTTCTGCAGCCACTACAATGTAGCAGAGAGAAAGTATGTCACACTCACTGTAAAAACAAAGATCTTGATATTAAAAAGCAATCCTTCATTAAAATCAGATTGAGAATGCTTGTAATTCTTTTATTTTGTTATCTTATCGTCTATCATGCTGACAAACACATGACAGGAGGCTTGCATCTGCAGAGACCAGAGAGACTTGCCCTCCATTTGTTACCATGAATTACCCCTGAATTTTTGGGAAATAAAATTACCCTTCTCTTCTATCTGAAATATATTCCTTTATTTAATTCAAGAAGGCAATTTTCATTTACTTTGTCTCTTGCCCGTAAGCGGTCAGACAGGCTCAAAGAATGTGGGGAAGGTGAAATGAGCACCAATTCAGAAATTGACTGACAGCACAAATGATGTGAATCCATGTCTCCTCAGTGACCTTTGATCTCTCTCATTCTAGGCATCCGATGCTGCTGCTGTTGAGGAAGGTTACATTTGTCCTACCTCACTGTTAAATTGTTCCACATTGCATAGTGACAATAGAGTGCTGCAGGGATTTAGGCCAACCTCGTAAGTTAGCACGGCACATGGTTCCCTCGACAAATAGCCAACGGGATTTTTCCATTGGATTTTGGATTATTGCAGCAAAATAAGCTCCGGGGCAAACACAAGTTTACGACACACGTTTTGTTCAGCAAGAGAATCTTCACAATGAACGCCACTTTTATGACTTTTCAAGCATGAATGCAATCAGCAGAAGCAAAAGGGTGACGTTAGTCGATAAATGATCTACACCACGGTCGCATGAACATAAGTATACACAACGAGGCTGTGGAGGTGGACTAGTTGGCATGATGATGATGTTGTTGTCTCATTTAGCCACTTCTTAGCAACCGTCTTTTTTAAGACACGTAAAAGGTTCAAAATCTCACAAGAGAGGTATTTACTGACATGTTTCATATAGTAGAAAATAACTTTAAAATCTCTTAAACTTGTATTAACCACATACATTATTTCAGGCGTCTAAACAAAAAACGATTAAAAAAAAACATTTACTTTGAGACGAGGGAAAATTACGCTGGTCTGTGCCGATGACAGAAATGGAGCTGTTAACAGCCACTTCATCAGGTGGCCTAATCTTTCCCTCTTGCTGCACGTATGCTAATTATGGGTCTGTATCTGCATCTCTCTTTTCAGATGTTTAAAACAGCAGCTATTGTGAAATAACTTTGATTTGAGTAAGTCCTTTTGATTTGTTTGCGTAAAGCGCAAGTGAACTATTCAGAAACTGATTCATTTTGCGGTACATTTATCCAAATCCAAAAGTCAGAAAGGCTATTCGTTGTTAGCCATTAGCTCTAACGTTCCAACGTTGTTGAACAGCTGGTTGAGTCGGGGGTTATTCACATTGTGTGGAAAATGGTAAATTATTTGACTTAATTCATAACAATTCCGTCAGCCTCTGTTTTATTTGTTTAATGCATTTGTATGCATGTTTGGAGGAACATGATGAATGCAGGTGCTTCTAATCGGGGAACGAGGAGTCACTGAACGGTTTGATGAGGGAAAACAAGGAGAATCACATGCTCTTCACCAAATGTCAACCGGGTTTAGGGGAATTATGTGAGAATGTCCAGAGACTTGTATGAATAATCTTGATGGTGTTTTTTCCTTTAATCAGTCACCGATCTATACATGTACATATATGTACTAATGCCTTATGAGGTCTTTTTATTGTATCTCAGTAGTTTAAGTAAGTAACTGGGCTCGGAGAGGAAAGCTTTCCTTTACACATCCCTTCGTGTACTTTTTTCTTGCTGCACTTAAAATAAACCCATCGCTCACCTTTCAATGCTTCCATTCAAAGAGTCGCATGTTCCTCGAGCTCAATAAGCTCCTTTAGCAAAGCACTCGCTTTGTTCCAGTCGGGCACTCAGCCAAAGGATAGGATGTTAATGTTGATGAATATGATCCGAAACATAATGAACATTGTGTCGACTCAGCAGACAACCTGTCACCTCCATATAGACCGCGCTCTGGCTTTAGACATGTGGGAACAGTTGAGAGCAATTTGACTGTGACAGAATTAATGTCCAAATTGAAATTCATGAATTCAAGAGAACCTTTTGCTCTCAACTCACTTTCAAAATTGTAGGTGTGGATTAACAGAGTCTGTGTTTAGGCTATGTAAGAAATGACATCTGATCAAAGCTGAGCATTCATGTATGTGTGTGTGACGACTACCAAATCAGGACAATATCTCTGAAAAGTATTAACAATTGACCGGTTTTTATCCGCACTAACAACACGTTGTCTGTAGGGACAGCAATATCAGTCTGGCGGGGTCAGTCGGTCTGCCACTTTGGCCAGAATATCTCTCACTATTGAATGGACGGCCATGACATATGGTGCATAGTATATGCATAAGTTCCAGAGGATGGAAAATAAAGATTTTTTTTTCTATATTAGATGGATTGCAATATCTGGTTCGGACATTCCTGCACCCCTCAGGTTGAATTTTAGCAATCATTTCCAGGCAGGCTTTCACAATAAAAGCATCGCAGCATGTTGCTCCTTATTTGACTACTGATTCGTTTTATTAACTTTGCGTTCTTGAAGTGGACCCGAACCAAAACAACCTTTCTAGAGTAGAAGTGGGGGAGAAAGAGAGAGTTATGACATGCAACAAAGGTCCCAAGGGCAGAATTGAAATCAAGATGTTGCACTCATGTGGCGAGGACTCCAACCACTCGGGAACCAAGGTGCTTCAGTTTTACATTTTCAAAATTTGTAGTATGAATTTCAATCCCTGATTATTTGTTGTACGGGTTATAAATGTATTCAAATAACTACATTGAGGATGATCTCAGAAGCACATTTGACTTCAAAGATTGCATTTTACATTGGCTCACGTAAGGAAGCCATTTATAGGCTACCCAGCTTTAAAGCAGTAATTAGTGTCTTGCTGCTAGGAATAGTGATACCCAGTGGAAACTGCTTAATAGTCCAAATAGTAATTACATGGCCAGGCTGCTTGAATGGCCAAACACATGCACACACTCACACAAACACACATTCATCTTGTCAATGTCATTCTGTGGAGACAGGTGAAAAAGAAAGCTTGCCACTTTGATTAGCACACAAAGTGGGCGGAGAGAGCAATAAATTAAAAGGTTAGAGTGGGAGGATGGAGCTGTGGTTTGACGTGCAGTCTGAGGGATTATTGACTTCCATCGCTCACCGTCAGTCGTGAAGAGCACCAGCGGATCCTGGTTTCCATGCATCAGCTTTATACCTGATGCAAATATCCATTCTCTGTTCATCACTCCTTCATTTGCTTTTTCACCTTCATCTGAGCAGGGAGGAGACTATTCCCTCTCCACAAATGGCCGTGCGTTGTTGCCATGGCTACCCGGTCACTGCCAGTATAGCTACAGGCAACATGTTATTCGTGGACGAGTGTTCATGAACTCACAGCATTATGTTTATGTGCAACTGAAACATTTGTCAGTTCTCAGAGTGTACGAATCACTTTTGTTGTTGTTTGCTTCGTCGTCTTATTGTCTTTTTGCACCGGGTCACATTGTGGGCCTTGGCTTTATATTTTTTCAACAATGACAGACTGAACTGAACAGAACTACACTGAATTGGACTACACTGGCTCATCATATGATATAACCTTCAGCCAAAAGAGAGAAGCCCACACAGACCTTCATCCAAGTCCCGGAAGTGCTGCATTAGAAAAACATAAGCAGAGTTATATTAGTTGCTTGTCTGTTATTTTGCATACGTTGTACGTGTATAAGTTCCACAAGTCACAACTTTTATGAAAGTTGTATGACATTCACTGTGTATGTTCTCCATCATCTGACTGCCCCCCCACCCACACACTTGTTCCCACTTCCCTCATCTGCTCTGCAGACATCCAAAGAGGAATGTTGCCTGACCTGCCCCGCCCACCTGCTCACCTGTTTCCACGTTGCCTCGTCAGCCATGCAGCACTTAAACAGCCTATTTCCACTCCTTCCTTGCCAATTTGCCAAAGCTGGAACTCTCATGTCTTGCCACGTGTCTCTGCCAATAAGCCTCTGTCCCCTTAATATGAACCTGTGTCTGCCTCAGCCCATAGAGTATCTTAATTGTGGCAATACAGCTGTATTGTCTATAGGTTTGCTTCCAAAACCTGCATTTTTTAAAGTCGTGACATGTGTTTGTGACCAACACAGTGAAAGAATAAGAAGGAAATCCATATGAGGTCTTGATTCATTTTAGAGTCTGTGTAGGCAAACCAGTTCAGTGTGGGAGACTTGAGGTTTTCACCTTCCTACAGTGTCAAGCTAATTAGCAGGATGTACAATGCAGTGCTTGGAGCCTGCAGATAAGATAAGATAAGATAAGATAAGATAAGATAAGATAATCCTTTATTAGTCCCTCAGTGGGGAAATTACAGGATTACAGCAGCATTGCTCACAAGTAATAAAATGAAATGAAGATAAAAAATCAAGTAGTATAAATAAACTAAACAGTAAACAGTAAACAGTAAACAGTAATAAAAAATATGACAGTAAAGAAGAATACAAAATATACCAGTATATACAGACGGAGTAAAATGTAAAATGTAAGACAATACTTAAACGTATTGGATATTGCACGGGATATTGCACGGGATTGACAGTAAAGAAGAATCTTAAATATACCAGTATATACAGACGGAGTAAAATGTAAAATGTAAGATAATACTTAAACGTATTGGATATTGCACGGGAATATCTAGATAATATAGATAATCTACTATGCTAATACAGCTGCTCTAATTCAGTGTGAAAAACAATGAAGTGTGACTAAGCACATTTACTGTGTGATGAAGTGTGTGTGATGAAGTGTGTCTGATTCAGCATTTACATTCACAGCACAAACAATTGATTGACACTTGATTACATTCAACTCTTCAAGTGTGAGTCATTGTCACGGCTCCGTCCGGCTCAAGAACATAACAAGAAGTGGACAAAGAAACACCAAGTGTGGTTGAGTGATTCCACTCAAATAACCAAACAGGAGCTCCTGTGAGGTCAGTGTGACACCAGGAAAGAGTGAGTAACAGAGCACACAGATTGACGAGACGTTTGACTCAATACTGATGACAAATGCGTGTTTGATTGTCCACAAAAAAAAAACAAGTTTCAAAAACGTGTTGTTCACAAATGCATTTTCCAATCCAAAAGCATATACCAACAAAGAACTAGTATTCTACATATATATTTCCGAGTTCATTTACCTATTTATGTTTTTATTTTATTGCATATAAATGTCTAGAAATTGTTATGATTTACTAATTTAATATAATGAAATATTATTGTCCCCAACTAAGAATGTACATCGTCAAATCTGATTGGTCCAGTCGTGCCTATTTACCCCATCATGTCTTTTTTTTGCTCATTGATCTCCCCTTTGTTTAAGCTCTGTGTATCTATAGATAATAGCTGAAACAACAAAGTTATTGCCCAATAGGTGCAGTGCTGTCCAAAGTACCGAAACAGAGCAGAGGAGCTAGTCAGACAGACAGACTATATATATATATATATATATATATAAACATTTGCACTGTTTCTGCAGAATTGTTCATAAATCAAAACATATTTAACACTCTGATAGTTTTACGTGTACTGATTTATAAATGTATTCTTTGATTTTCAAACAGTCACCTTATGTTGTTATTTATTCTCTCAGTTTCGCCAAGATGCTCAATCAGGGGAAGCAGTGAAAGCGACAGTATGGATAACGCAATCGACAGAAAGACACATCCCTGTTTACGCCATCAGCAGGGTGAGACGAGGGACACAAAGAGGCTCCACATTCATAAAACATTCATTCAGCACTCCATCCTGCTGGAGAGTTCCCACGTTGTAAAAGCAGTGAGGATGTCCAATGCAGTAAATGTTACCGTGTGATGGTTGGAAAAAAATTTGGGTTAGGCTTCGAAAATATTCATGGTTAGCAAAATACTTTGGGTTTAGTTGAGTTCAAGCCCATGACACTATGGCGTAACATGATTTTACAACAACGGGTCACTAATTTGTTGTGACTCACCAGTTAAACAGCTGCAGTTAAAACCTTGAGGAGCCTGAGGTCTAACTTAACCTTTACACTCATCAAATCAATCGTATTATCTGTCTTTGTGATCATACAAAGAGTGTAAACAGTTTTTGAGTCCATTGGAGGCAGAAAATGTGTGCATTGAGTGTCCCCATGTCTACAGCTGGCCAGAGGGTATGTGGACACATAGGGGCTTCAAGTGGAGACAAAAATCTTTTCATTCAATCAGTCTTCATCTTCATTTTAGATTAGAGCTAAAAAAAAAAAGAACGTTTCTAAGAATCGGGAAGCCAAGACGTGTTTGCTCAGGACCCATTGGTGCTTTTGTTTTTGCTACGCTAGCCGCGTGGCTAAAAGGTGGTCCATGTTTGTCTGTCAGTTGGTCTGTCCACCGCTTTGGTCCAGACTGAAATCTCACCGACTGAAGCGATTGCGATGATATTTTGCGCAGAGATTTAAAGTCCCCAGATCTAATCTTTTTCCGCAGCGCCATCATGAGATTGGCTTTTCTGGTTTTGAGTGAAATATCCCAACAACAATAGAGAGCGCTGCAGGGATGACGTATTTTTGTCGGCGACCCCGGAAGTTAGCATCGCACTGGTTCCCTTGACAAAAACACAATGGGATTTCTTCCATTGGATTTTGGATTATTGCAGAAAATAAGATCAAGTTTTGTTCATCAGGATAATCTTCTTTGGTGATTTCGGTGAAATCTGTGTATGTTGACATTATACCTGCTAAACATCAGCATGTCAACATTACCACAGTGAACATATTAGTTTGTGAACGGCTCAAAGCGCAGTGACTCACAGAGATGCTACTACGCCAGACACTCTGGTGTCTGCTGCTTTCTATCTATGTGTTAAATTGTCTTTCTTCTCCTGTTGCTTTTGATTTGCACTTCTTCCAGAGAACTCCCCAGGAAGAACAACTTATTGAGGCTGTTTTTTTGTAACGGCTGCAAGATGCTGAACTAAGCTGTGTGTCGGCTTCAAAATGTACTTTTGTTATGCTTTGTTGCGTGTAAGAACAAATTGCAAGGCTGAACCAAAACAGTTTAATGATGAACATCTAGAATACGGATAAGAAAACAGCTGAGGTACTGCTTTATGTTATCTCATCAGAAGCCAAGCTTTGGTCTTCACTGAGCACATTCGGGTAGAATCTGTTTTGCTGATTACATTTATTGCATTTTTGTGATGACAATATGTCATCACAAAAATATGTCATGACTACGGTTTTATTGTTTTGGCACCACAGCCTTTCTGTTCGTAATAAATGTCTATCTTTGTGCGTCGTGCAGACCTCAAATATTCTCTTATTTGTATTTTTGAGAAGTGATGGGAAAAACATGTCAACATCCCTAAATCACTTTGTAACAATAATGAATCAAAGGGAGCTTTTATTCTGACACTTTTTCAGTAATTAGACATACTAATTCAGGGGTGTCAAACATACGGCCGCGGGCCGGATCCGGCCCGCCACGTCATTTTATGTGGCCCGCGAATCCCCCAGCAAAAAAAAAAAAAAAAAGATTTATTTAAAAAATTTTTTTTTTACAAAAATTAAAAGTTAGATGTGAAAATAAAAATATCCCCATGGTTGAAATTATGAGATGAGCCATTTGCTATTTTGTGTTCATTCGCACTGGACGCGCCGGAGAGGGGGCGTGGCTTATCGCCCTGAAAGCCGTTCAACTATCCGCCATTAACCATGGAAAAAAGAACCTCTATTTCTGCTAAGTACGTGTTGTGGAAGTCACAGATATCCCGGGAACCTAAACTAAATATGTTAGGAGTTGTTACATTTACACCGTCTTACATTTACAACCGGCCCTTTGAGGGCGACCGTGATGCTGATGTGGCCCCAGAGTGAAAATGAGTTTGACACCCCTGTACTAATTCCTTCTTGGAAATCTATTTATTTCATCAGAGGTAAATTAAATAGAGCAGGCCTCTTTGATGATCTTTATCTATTATTCAGTCATTTTTCATTTCTTTCTTCTCTCAGAGAGATTTCAGGAGTGCTTTTCAAAAGAATATTGATTTTAATGTGAACAATAACAATCAATTAAACTTGAGGACCTGTCTCTTACTCCAGGGATTGTGTTCCATCCTCCTGTTGTACATTGAGTGGTTTGACTTGGACCGATATCCCACTGAATATCAAAGGTGTTCTTCTCTACTTAATCACTCTGTGGGTTGAAAAGAAGCCGTATTCTATAATAATAATCAATGTGAGGGTGAGTGTACTGTTTGTTCTGTGAGTGTGTTGATGACATGTAGCCAGTGTTGCTTGTCCAACTAAGA
This sequence comes from Lycodopsis pacificus, assembly GCA_028022725.1. Lineage (NCBI taxonomy): Eukaryota > Metazoa > Chordata > Actinopteri > Perciformes > Zoarcidae > Lycodopsis > Lycodopsis pacificus. The sequence continues at coordinate 8,952,760 of CM051705.1, read as the reverse complement.
TACAGTTTGTCAAACCTCTCTTTTCTCACTGACATGGTTCCACACACGACACACACCACACACACACACACACACTCCCCGTGGTGTGACGGTTTGGGATGAGCACCACTGTATGTGTGAAATGCTGTTTCTGTCCTGTGAAGCGGAGGTCAAGGCAGCTGTGTTCTCTGGAGACACAAACAGCACAGCTAAACGAGAAGAGGGGAAGGAGGGATGCAGCCAGAGGAAGCTCTGCTGGGATTATGATACATCTGTCAGCTTGATGTGAAACACAACAGACCAGCTTGAACCCCAAGACGTCCGGCTGACACACAGTTATGATTTTAGCTCTTTAAAGGCCGTTTTTAACAGTCAAATTAAAGTTAGTTTTATGTGTGATTTGTGTTTTCCGTAAATCAAAGGGTTGCTCATAGATGACAAACCAACAAAGAATTATCACCCAACTTTGCAATTTCCTTATTGAGCGTCTTTTGAATCATTGTTTTTGTTTTCCAGTCCAGAACTTTACTGTTTCGATTCACTCTCACTGCTCTCATTAAATCAATCAAATCATGTTTATTGAACACACATACAATCATGTACAGTTCAACGTGTAGTGAAAGTTGTTTGTGATGAGCTCCAGAAAGCAATGTATCGGTGCGTTTTCGAGAACAAAACATTGATACATTGAAACAAAATGAGTTTCAGAAAATTTAAACAATTAGCGTCATTTCCAGGGTTCCAGCTAAAAACCTATAAACGCTGCAAGAGTGAATATTGGACCACTTGGCTAAAGTCAGGACTCAAAATGTATAATGTTGCTCCGTATGCGCTGGATGTGTAAATAGGTATCTGTTTGCTAACCAGCTGGCCAGATCAACTTATGAAGGTGTGTCCGTGTTGTCTTCCCAGCTCGTTTCCACAGCCCCCGACTGGCCATAGAATTAATTAGTGCAGTTCAATTTGCAGTCAACTCAAAACTGTGAACAAGAATGGTTGACATAGTCGCGAAGCATGTGAGCAACAATATCAATTAGTGATTGATCCTTTGGTCATGTAGGAATCCAAGTTTTCTGTTTGCCATCATTTATTTTGATTGTTCACTTAGAAGATGTTGGACATTTTTTGATCTTGATATTTTAAAGATATTCAACATTCTATCTAGCATCTGTAGGTAGCTGAACTGATTCTTGCTCGCGATGAGTACAATGCATAGAGCAGCCTGTATAAATGAAAGGACATTAGTCAACATACCCCTCCACGCTGCAATGAATCTCCTCTCAGTTCAAGGCAGTGAGACAGGCAGCCGCATGCTTGATGAGCCTGCCAACGCGCCACTGACATGGTAAATGAGCGCCGCTGATGTTTCTGAAGTGGACCGTAATTAGTTCTTGCTGCAGAGGAAGGTGAAGCCTCAGGTTTTTCTCATAAATCATTCAGAGAGACATTGGAGGAGGATACAGTGTTGAAAAAGGGATGCCTTGTTATGTTTAAATTACCTCTATTTCATCTCTGCTGCCAGGAGTAAGACACCACCACAGACTGACTCCTCCGTTTGACCTATGACCCCCTTCAGTTTCAGATGATGATATCCGAAGCTGTTATCATCAAAGACCCGTCTGTGTTTGTCTGAGCCACCTCTTAGCTGTTTCTGTCTTTTAGTTTAGGTTTAGTGTCCTTGTGGTGCACTCAGGTAATAAGGTTGATACATGATACCGAGGGGAGTATAGTGACGAATAGAACGGATTAAGTCTGGTGTCTCTTCAGATTTACTCAAGCCGGAAAGCTTTAAGATAGACCTTGACATCTATGGATGTTTGTGTGTGTGTGTGTGTGTGTGTACACAGTATGAGGGATACTGAAATCTGATGGAAATGGTTGCATCATGCCCGGTGGAAAGGTATGTGCTCCAGATAAATATCCCTCCAGAGAATGGTGCAGACAGGCGATGCCTACTGACTGATATTGACTGATCGATTGAGACGGATACTCGGAGCCTCTCGCATCACAAATAGACGACGTGAGTTATGATGTGTATTGAAGCAAAACAATTTCATTGGAAAGGATTAAGTGTGCATGTCACACTCTTGGAAACCATGAATCCATCTGTAATCATTAATCTGGTTTTCTTTATAATTAAGTGGATATAAAGCATTTGATCAGAGGTGAATCTGTTACATGTATTTATGTTGCTGTACTTTTAAATCACACAAGCGTCTAATAGGCAAAAGCTCCCTTTTCTCTCTGTACTTATGAGTATGTTTCTTTCCAGAATGTCATGTTGTGACATTTAGTTCATTTTAGTGTCTTTCAGCCTTTCAGCCACAGCTCTGAGCGCTCACTCCGTGATGTAAAGTGAACCAGCAGTTTATTTCTGTAACTGCCCTGAAGAAGCATGGATCATTTATTGTTTAAAAAGAGAGAGTTCACTCTTGTGCTAAAAGATATATGTGTCGATACATGCTGGCTCATCTCAGGTTTTATTAATTTGATTATTGATTGAGGTGCAGGTGTCATAGTTTGATTAGCTGTTGGTTTTACACACACTGTATTTGTGTGATCAAAATTGTGTGAAGGTTTTCTCTGAAATTTCTCTGAAATTTTCAAAATGGAAAGTTTCCTGGAAAGAACATTGAAATTAATCCAATTAATAGATTCCAATAAACTGTTCGTGTAACCTAGAAAGTCTTTTAATTGGTGCACAGCAGAAAATGTGAGATTTGTTTACTGGCGCTATTTACTTTACTTCGTACCAAATTACATTTGGTACGAAGTATTCATTTGGAAATTATGATTTTGGACTTGTTCATTATTCTGTTGTTCAAGCAACATAAACCATCGATTGGAAGAGATTGTTTAAAACGGAAATAAAGATATTCTTTAAAAACAGACATCGAGATGGGTGACAAATTGAAGGGGAAACCAAACATAAAGGTGTCGAGCAATAGGCAATAACAGCTTTACTTAACAGCTCCCTGGCGGAGATTAATCCAAGTTTATGGAACGCTACTGTGTGGATGAAACACAATTCTTCCTCAAAAGAAATTCCTTTATTTGGTTTGTAGATGAGCAAGTCTATGACGTCGGTCTGAAGTTCAAAAGGATTGAGATCTGGTGATTGCGGAGGCCATAGCATCATTGTAATTCACATCTTTTTCATACTACTCAAACCATCAAGTGCCCTGAGTCCTGTATGGAAGCATCTTCATTACGGCTCATTTAATTATCTTTTTAATGTCTCCCATGTGACTATATGTGACTGAGAAATTACAGCAATTCTATCGAGCATGAAAAAGCTTGTCTTTCTGTTCCCACAGAAATAATGTTCCAGCCACGGTAGACATTGGAGCTCTAGCTGTTTGTCATGGTGCACCTGTCCTGCAAGCCACGTTACATCATCAAGCAAATTCTGCAATTTCATTTAATTGTCCTGACATGAAATCATTTCAAAAGGCTGAAAGGAAAACATGATTGGAACCAGGCTGACTAAACTGCACACAATCTTCCTCTAATGATTGTGAAGTTCAATTTATGAATTCAATATACTCACGGGGTGTTCAGGCTGCAAGCTTACTTGGTCTGGTATGACCAGTAGCTTACGTTAGCTAAGGTCAGGTAATATTATCAAGCTGCTGTTTAAGTAATATCAGTGAGTATCCCCCTGTACTTATACATCTTTAAAGCAACTGACCCAAGAGGATCTTGGGAAATTAAGGCAAATTCAATATGCGACTGTACCAGTTGACAAACGTGACAGCAATTTGTTTTAAAGCTGCCGAAACAGTTTGACATTTTTTACACCTTGGCTTTTAAAACAACATCAGCAGCCGCTGTTGATCCATCAGCAGATGTCTGTCTGTCAGTCTTCACTGGCTCTGAATCGTGAATGTCAACAGCAGTTGGTCGAGCACAATGTCAATGAAAGAGGCTAAACCAGTGTATTTATGAAAAGCTTTGTGATGAATGACTGTATAATGGGCTCAAAAGGATCATTCTTTGCACCAAACAAAAATGGCAATCTAGCACCATGACGTTTTGCAAATGTATTTTTCTTATAGCAATAACTGACCTTACATTCAGTGAATTGAGGAAGTCAACTACATTCATGTCCTTCCTTCAAATGCTTCAATTATGAGCACTTAAAAAATATATTCATAAAACAACTTTTATTTTCTGTAGAGTGTCAGCCTTGATTTATGAACCAGGTTACCAAGATGCCACTTCCCCTCATTCATCCAATCATTCTGCTCTGTTCATTACTTTAAGCCTCCTGCTCTTCTGTTATAAATCAGCTGCAGCGCTAGTTGTCTTGTAATTCTGTTAACTTTTGTTGTTTGCATCGTCTCTCTTGTGCACCTCGGCAGGCAAGCTCATTCTCCCTGTAGGCGAGGAGAGCAGGAACTATGTTGTTTCATGGTGCCCCCCTGTGGCCTCAAACACACGGTATCCCTCAGATGCAGACACTAACGGGTACAACAGCAAAACCTTTTATGAGGGAAGTTTTACTTTCCTGTGAGCTTATATGTGGAATTCAGTTTTGCAATGCACTGGCCTGGTAAAACCCTGCCCTGTCTTCTGTGTGACGTGCGAGCCCGTTAGAAGTAGCTGGAAGATGCGCTGCTCAGACGGTTTTTTTTTCTCTTCAAGGCCTCTTTGAGTGTGAGGGCCTTTCCTCAGGCAGTGTTGTCAATTGACATGCATTCACAGTGCAGATAGCTGGTTTGGGAAAAGCATTTTTTGTATTTTATAACCAGTCTGTTGAAAAGCTGTTGTATTAGAATGACGTAAAAACAGATAATTGGGCTTTAAATAGCATTGTGTTTTTTCTTATAACAAGGAGAACCATGCATGCTGAGACAAGAGTATGAAGATGTAAAGAGCGGCTTGGCTACTGTAATAGGATCAGCACCCCTCATGCTCCCACTCACATCCGCCTTCATTACGACTGGCTTTGAGCAGGATTATTGTGCCTGCAGGTGATGCTTATTCACTGTGAGTGCTGATGTTTGCTGATGCATGTAATTTATGTGTATTCAATTCAAATTGAATGCTATGCTATTACCCGTTCTCTCTTTTTCTGAACCTTTTCTTTGACCTCTCTGTGACATATGTTATTCACAATATTTCATGTAAAGTTGTTTTGTACTCAAGTTGTATTATGAAAGAAATGTTTTTTCTCTTATGTCTCTTTTACCAATCATTTTATTATCAACTCCCTATTTATCTGCCTCCCTCCATCCCTCGGTCGTTGTGAATCCTCTTAGAGGCGGATTATGGCACTAAGATGCCTACACTGAGAGGGAGAGAGAGAGAGAGGAGGGGAGAGCGAGGGAGAGAGGAAGAGCATGAGGCACAACAGGACATACAGGGAAGGAGAAGACAAAAATGGAGAGAACCCCTCGGCCTGAAATGGGTCGGGAACGGGGTAGAGGACGGTCTGTAACTAGGGTGAGTACACAACCGTTCACTACATTTGCTACAAGAGGACAGTAAAAATATATTTCCTGCAAAGGACAAGACCACATTTTTGAATAAGCTGTGCATGTGTGATTTATTGAGCAAGATTTAGAAAGTCAGAATACATGAACTATTACCTGCCTTGTAATTCAGCTTAATTAGGTCAAAATCTCAATTTGGCTTTAAGAGCAGGTGACGTGTGCAAGCGTGTGTGTGTGTGTGTTTATTGAGTTACCTGAGGACCTATCTGTGATAGACTGAGGGGATGACCTTCCTCTTAATTAATCTCACTTATAAGTTCATGTCCTGTTACTGAGACAAAAGTGTGTAAGAGATAGAGAGAAAGGACTTTGTATGCCAAAATGTGTCTTGGTTTGCTTAATGAATTCGACAATACTCTACTGTAGGAGCATAAAATACTGATTTTCTCAGTTTCTCTCCCTGTAGGGAGAGCCAGCAGAGCCTCACATGGTGAAGCACACACTCCTGTGTCTCGTCCTCGCTTCCACTGACGAGGCCGGGACAGACTAACCGGGCGGCAGCAATGTCTCTCCTGTCCTTAACCAACCCTCCCGGCTGGAGCGTGTGCTCTGCTCTCTGTATCCTCATCGTGTTGCTCCCAGAGGCCAAAGCAGACAACCTGAACACTACCACTCAGCGCAATGGCGGGGGATCCCAGTGCGGGGAGTACACTAACCAGGTATACTCACTGAAAGCATCCTGCACACAAGGCAGGGGGGTTGCTTTCTAAACGAGCGTCTGTTTACTCTGGAGAAGTGTCAGCTCTGTGTATAAGATAGTTAATACTGATGAATCAAGTAGCATTTTACTGATGTAGGTCATGTGAAATCTGTGGGGTTTTGAGATAACTATTGCAGTTGGAAAGGAGAAAAAAACAAAGTTCTGCTCCACCAAACTATAATCATATTTTGGACCTTCCTCAAATTTGTGAAATATTGGATGCGTTTCACTCTTTGGGTTATTTAAAATAGCATGTTGAAAATTTATGTTGAGCTAATTTCCACTGCTTTCTATACTTTTGTTTAGTAGTTTATATGAACTAGTATTAAGGCTGCAGTTTGAATCTGCTCGGGGGGGGGAAAAACACATCTGGGCAATTGTAGTTGTATTATTTATTAACAGATATATTGACACTCTGCTGAGCAACTGCAGGTCTGGAAGTCAGGGCTGGAAGTCAGGGGTTCGTCTGTCATCGTAACAGGTGTTGGAGGATGGGATGTGTCGGCTGGTGGCCACACTACCTCAGCTGGACGAGCAGAAATGCCCGGATATGTTTCGCTGCACGGACGAAGTTTCCTACTGGCTGCACGAGAACGAGGAGAGGAAGCAGCAGATCGTGGCGCTGAAGGAGACCGTCTCTGAGCTGCAGGAGGAGCTGAGGAACCACCGGCACCGCATCAAAGTCCTCGAGCTGCAGGTGAGATCCCCATATTGACTTAGCAGCCCTGGGTCAACTATCAGCACCAATCCTTTCAGCTTTGAGAGCTCACTTTAGTCCACCTGCAGCTCACCGGATGTTGTAACAATGTCACTGCTCCTTTTCACAGACTAGACAGGTGACAGAACTCACCTTTCTAGTTTTGTTCTCTGTATACGATTAAAGATCGTGCTGGAAACATTAAAAATGTTTGCCTGTGCCATATTTCCGTACAGGAAACACATTAGTTGTGTACAGTTCTGGACTGTAACTCGGTGCCTGGTCATCCCCCCAACACGTCCTTGACCTTACCCACTAACAGGATTAGCCTCCTACTCTTGCACGTGCTGCCTCATGCGTCTCAGGCAGTGAGCCTATACATACACAGACTCTCAGCTCCACGGGTCAGCGGCCAAAGGTGGATGTTGGAGAGGGTTTTCATGTGTCGGATGTGTTGTACATGGGAAGAGAGCAGGAGACATGGCACCAGGGCTGCTGGTAATGGGAGTTAGTGTTATCCTCTATGTCAGAGCTAGGAATAGAGAAGGTTTATAAGAGAGGGCTCGTCCCCTTTTACCCTGAGAGCACTGGGAGCCGTTGCGTGTTTGAGGTTCAATGTGTGTATTGAGATAGACTAACATGTCAATTATAGGCCGAGTGGCTGTTCCGCTAAAGGTGACAGAAAGAAGAAATGTAAGATATGTCAGGCCATTATACAGGGTTTCATATACAGATCACAGATATTTCCTATGTTCTTGTTTGTGAGCATGCTTGTGTGATTGACTATTCACATGTATGGTGTCAGACTGAAGAGAGGAACCACTTAAATACCTCTTCGGAGCAGCGTTTTCATGAGTTGGAGCATCACTACACTGAAGCCACCACCCTGCTGCACCTTCAGGGCACCCTAATCCTAGACCTCCAGGTATACCTATCATGAGTATAATGCTATTTCACTTTTAGATGAAATGTGCACTGGGTGGGTTTTGATAGTTTTACTGTTTCACTGTGTTTCTGTTTAGACTCACCTCCATAATCTGACTCTTTTGGTGGATAAAGTCAAAAGAAGCCCCGGGTGCTTGATCAACGTCCTCCATCCCAACCCGCTGATGAGTGCTCAAGAACCTCTGCACTCAGGTACGCTCTCACAGAAACATTAACAGCAAATAGTCTTGAGAGGCATGATCTGCCAGCAGAGGGCGCCAAACCCACCTTGTTGATTTACTCCTTCTCGACCCTGTCTCACGTTCTCTTTCCTCAGTGCACGTGAGGAACTGTCCCATAGACTGCGCTTCCATCTACTACAATGGAGTGAGGAGATCAGGTCTCTACACGGTGGTGCCATCAATGGCCGGCGTGCCTGTGGAGGTCTATTGTGACATGGACACAGATGGTGAGTAGCATACACAATCACAGAAGAAGGGGAGGTCAAGCTGCAGCTGAGTTTCAGTCCATGAGAGTATCAGCTCCAGGGTTGCTGTGGTCCTGTCTTCCCCCATTGGCCAGATGGGGTCCATCAAGTACAATAATTCATTAGACATGGCACATGCTTTCCCTTCCAGTGACCTTCTTTTCGCCTCAGGTGGTGGCTGGACTGTGATCCAGCGGCGTGCTGACGGCTCGCTGAGCTTTGACCGCAGCTGGAGGGACTACAGGGACGGTTTTGGGGACCTGCACTCGGAGTTCTGGCTGGGCAACAATCACATACATGAACTGAGCACCCAGGGAGACTACAGCCTCCGCATCGACCTGGAGGACTGGAGCAACATGCACAAACATGCCCTCTACCAGAGCTTCAGGTTGGTGGCATGCACAAGTACACAAACAGTTGATAGACAAATGCACTTACTTGTGTGCTGTTGCAAAAACATACGCAACAATCTACCTCTTGCATAATTACCTGGTGTTCCTCTCTGTATGCGTTTATGTGTTTGTAGTGTGGAAGATGAGGAGCATCTGTACCGTCTCCATGTGTCAGGCTTCAGCGGGACAGCGCAGGACTCTTTCAGCTGGTACCACGACAAGCAGGGCTTCAGCACCCCAGACAGTGGCAACATCTGCGCTGAGATCTCCCACGGCGGATGGTGGTACAATCAGTGCTTCTACGCCAACCTTAACGGGGTCTACTACAGGGTAAGTGTCCACAGGCAGCCAGGGCTTCAGTTCATGCTTCTAAAGTCAGGAGAATGTTTACTACTCCTGTTCACTCATCCTGCAGGGAGGCCATTACACCGCTAAAGGCCTGGGGCCGCTGGGGCCTGATGGGATCGTTTGGTACTCCTGGAGAGACTCTGACTATTACTCCCTACGCAAAGTCAGCATGATGATCCGACCGCGCTCTTTCCGAACCCGTTTGTCACCATGACCCGCTGTCATCATGACAACGGTGAATACACAGGAACAATCCCAGCTGTTGGGCTCACATGGGGATCTCTCGGGGACACCGTAGTCACGATGACCTCCAGAGCTCATCAACAACAATGGCCTCGCCCCTGCTATTTTTGAACCGCTGCACGTGCAAATATGACTGGTATGCTCGATATTCTCAAAACAGTGGGGATTTTCTGCTGCAAATTATTTTGAAACCACAAACTTCATACTGTGGAGTTCTTTTTGGGACATGAACATTTTGCATTCAGCCACGGAGGAAGCAAGTTCTTCCATTTTTTTTCTACTTATATTTTGTACTTTCAGTTTAATACATCAACATTTGACACACTATTAGCAACCCAGCCAAAAAAAAAAAAACCGGACATTTTTGTGATGTGTTGACGTAAGGGGCTCCCAGAGGAGGCATGTGGCAGGAAGATCACATGAAACAGTTTATTGAATTATCTGCATATGGTGTGTGCTTATTGCATATTTATGATGACTATTATCTAATTACATTCATTTTGAATTTGCAGCCAACTATGAGTTTAATCCGTTGTATTTTTTTTGTTGAAATAAAAAGGGTTTTAAGACTAAAACATCGTAACATCAGAACACTGTATTGTATTAGATATAATATCCCTTTGGTTTGATAAGTGCTACTGTCTCACAGTATAGGGTATGGCAGAGATGTGCTGTATGAGGACTGTGTATACTGTATGGATTGTACAATAAACATATACAAAATGTGACACAAATGACTATTTCATAATAAAAAAGACAAGTTCTGAAAGCGCACTTTTCTAAAGAACATTTCAAATGGGTGGAAATAAGAGAACTCGTATCATACAGTACACATACTACCGTTTATCAACGGCATCCAGTAAGTGTTACTTACATTCAAATCACTTCACACGTGGGTTTCCACAGACCTTTAGCCTGTCAATATAGCAGGAAAGTGTTGAGCAGATGTTAAGTCTGTGGGCCAAAGGATACCAAAGAAACAGCTGCAGGTTTGTACTCCGTTCATTTTAAACTCGTAAACAAATTTACAAATGTTTTACATTGATTTTACAGACTTTAGTGCGACAAGAGACTCATTTTAAACTACGACGAGTGCCCCGAGCTCCAATGGAGCCCTGAAGACACAACACGTACACTCAAAAATACCAAGAATGCATGTACTGTCTGGTGTACGCGATCTGTACTTTATGTGGCCTACACATCCAGCTGCACCTGATGGGGGCCGAGAGCCGACTGTGGGGGTAAAGGGGCTCTTTCACTTCCTCCACTACAAGCTGCACAAACACACTCTTTGACCGTTCGCACAGGCTGCCGACTCATTCTCATTCCCATCCATCTCTGCGCATGAATCTGCAAAAGCGAATAAGGGCTTTACTGTGAGTGAGTCAGAGAATGCGTAGTGTGTTGCACTCTGAACCATGCGGAGAACAAGACAAGGTTTCTTTGGGAAACACACACAAAGAAACAAACTGCCAATGAGTACAAATCATTGTTTATTAATAAATCAAACTGACTTTTTGCTCCTCTTTGAGTTACACTGCATTGTAAATACTCCTATACATAAAATAGTATCTCAATGACAAGAAGCACCTGATAGGGCAGATAGAATATATATATATATCTATATATGTATATTTTTCATGTATCAAGCGATAAGAAAACAGAGTGAACAAGATTAGAGACTGATTGAAAACTGGGTGGTGAAGAGCAAAACTGCATACAAGGCATAATCCACGGCTCTCGTTTTAGTACATATTCTTACAGCTAACGTTGCCGTTAAATCTTCATATAAAACACCGTAATCTCAACAACAACAAAAAAGCACAAATATTCTTCAGGAGAACTGGGAGGGAGAGGACGGGAGGTATTACATTCACTGACTTTTGGCTTTCCTGTCCAACGCATTAAATAATCAACCCCAACTTGAGTATCATTCATCCCACATTTTGTCGTCTCTCCTGATATGTAAACTGCAGTGAAATGGTATGCAGCCTGGGGGGGGGGGGGAACCAAGTCAACCATTTCTATTTTCCTCAAAGGGGAAATACTGGAAGGAGGCGGAGCTTCCTGTTAGCTCTTTGAGGAAGTGCAGGATGAAAAGGGGGCTCGGGGACTACCAGCAGTGGACATACAGAGGACACACAGCTCTTCCAAGACTCGGCGGATTCATGAAAAAGGAATACTCCGCTTCTTTTACCGAATATGTTAGGACTCTCAAATGTTAACGGCACTAATAATTCAAATATTGGCTGAGGAATAGACGATATTATGCATTCAGAAATCCCCCCTCCCTCCGCTGAGGGGAGGACTGCTTTGTTTGTTTTTTGGTGCAAGTACATCACTACATCACCGTGCAGACATGTGTAAAACCTTTCCGTAACAATTTTCTACATGGAAAAATGGAAAAACTGCAGAGTATTGCTTTAAAATACGTAGATATCATGTGAGCACAGGCGTGTTGGCGCCTATAGCTGTACAAAACTTGCATCACATTAGAGAAACTCAATGCATTGTGCAATTAACGGCGTCAACTTCCTCTCTCACAAGTCGCAGGCGGTGAACGGAGGAAAGGGCGTCTGTAACACGTGTGTCGTGGTCGGCCATCATTGCTGGCCGAATGAAAAAAAAGTGTCAAAGCCTCTTCAGCCGCTGCACATGACTGAGACTGTTAGCATGAACAGTAAAGGAAGAGATGAGGTAAGAGCGAAAGAAAGAGAGAAGTGAAAATTAAATTAAAGGGAGGGAAAGGAACGCAGTGTAAGGAAGAATATTTTGGATGTTGAGCTGGTTTCAATCTTCTTTTCCTGCAGTGCGAGCCTGAAGGTTGTTGCTTTCAAATAGTCGTGAACTGACTGTGTGCTTGTCTCAGCTTTGCAGCAATCTGTAGAAGAAGAAGAAAAACGACTTGCATCAGAGGCTGGTGAGCAACATGCTCCACAGGTGAGAAGGCAACAAAAAGGGCAGACGATAAAAGTGCTTTACCGTCTCGTAAAACTTGACTTGCTCTTCCAAGTACAACTGCATGACTCTGTTGTAGTCATAGATACGGTTGCTGTGGAAGTGGTTCATCTCGGCTGCGGGACACGAGGGGGGGAAACCAGATATCAGATATCCTGATAAGATAAAACTCCACCGCTCGAATGTTTCTGAGTGAGTGCGTTACCTTGCAATGCGTACGACATTGTGCTGACTCGTTTAGCCATCGTGACTTTGTCCTGAGCCGTAATTTTACTGGCAGCCACAAGCTTGTCTCCCTCCTTCACCTTCTCTATGGCTGCCTGCAGGAATTAAAGAATAGTATGAAGACAAAATAGCATTTAACTCAACAGCATCCAGATAAGGTGACGGGATTAAATACGAAGCAAAATTAAGCTTTTACAGGTTTCAAGTCTCTTCTAGACTGTGTTGCACCAGCAACTCATAAATCCTTTACTAAGTTTGTGTGTGAAGTCTTTAATAAGCAACTACTAGCTACTGTCTAAACTATCGATTTACTAAATTGAGTTGCATTATTCTTCAGGACTTAAGGAAGGTCTTAGTGCAAACTTTAATAATGTGTAAATTGGCAGCGAGGAAACACCCGTAGCGTTGTCCAATCAGAAGCAATCAACTATGTAAACAGGAAGTCACTGCAGCATCATTAGCTGTAAGAGAACTAGAAGGCAGACGATATATTAAAATGTAGGTATGACTTTTTTTAAGGGATATGCAAACATCGGAATTAGTGGTGTAGCAAAGCCTGAAAGTTTAGGCTGTATAAAGGAGGCTAATAAAGCTTTGTGTCACGATTCCCAGTGTACCTTATGGACTCCGATGGTGTCAGGGAAGCATCCGAGAAGACCCTTATATTCATTGTTGGTCTCCATGACGAAGTGGAGGTCTTTCTTGGGCTGTAAAGGGAGCGAAGGTAGATGGACAGAGAGAAAAACAGAAAAATGTCACATTCAAAAAAACCAGGAAATAACAGAGATGTGAAAGCGATAAGAAAGAACACAGGGAAACACTATCTCACAGGAGTTACTTCCCAAAGTTTAATTTTAAAACAATGGCCTAAAAAAAGGCTCAGGCCTAAAAAGGGGAGATGAATAATAGTGACGTTTCTCCTAAAAGGAGCAGTGTGTAGGATTTAGTGGCATGTAGCTACGACAATGATTCTTAGTTTCAGGTCATTAATGAAAACAGTTATGAATATTATATTCCATGTCGGCCAATAAACCCCCATAAAGCCGACACACTGTTCCTTTAAGGGCTCACTGATTCAGGTCACCAACAGACACTAAAAAAAAGAGTTGCTGTAGTACTACAGTAATAGAAGAGTCAATACTATTTAGCTGCTGTATCCACATCTGGATATAAGTATATCAAATTCAACACCTACATTATTGCCGTATCCTTTAATGTATCATGGGGAAGCTGTATGCAGCGTTAATTCAACAGATGCACTGCATCGTTGTAGACGTTTGGCTCCATCCATGTCCAGACTATCGCAGGCAGAGCTGAAGCTAAAGCCAACAATTATACACACTGACAAAAAAAAAAAAAAAAAGGTGTCGGAGCAGCAAACGCTTACCAGATGAATCCTCCCTCTGGAAGCTGCATGGATATCAAAAAAGGCCCAAGTTTGATTTTTATTACACACCAAACTAAAATCAGCCCACACAGAACGGTCAGAGAATCCAGAAATAGAAGGATGAAAACAACATTTTAGGAAACACTAAACAAAAAGCGTGGCGATGGCTTCTTCCTGTACAGATACAGACATCACGGACAGGACGTTGGGTTAACGTGGTCATTAAAACGCCACAACCAGGATGTAAACACTGACGGCAAACAGGAAATGTTCACAGACTTTGAGAGATATAATGATTAGTGAGAGAGTGAACACTGAAACTATGTGGTTGATAAACGGGTCTAAAATAAACTCCAAGACCTTTGAGGGGCCTTCAGAGGCCTTCAAGTTCTGCTCCACTGCCATGTACGCGATGGCAAACAGTCAGTAGAAGTAGAAGTAAAGGTTGTTTGGGTGAGAATAAAAACACATGACGCAAACACTTAAGATTTCTAAGTAATAGTACCGACCTGCTCTGCCACCATCTGAGCTATTTCCTCATAGGTCTTGCCTGCTGCCGTCATGGCATCAGTCAGGGTTGACTCGCCTGGAGCAGAGAAGGGTTAAAACATGTCATCACCGCGTTTCTCACAAGTATCTGTGTGCAAACTCGTTTCAAAACAGACTTCCATAAATATTATGATAAACACGTGCGTGGAGGTTTTGACGGTGTTGTACCTTGGTATCCACTGCTGTTGAAGACAGAGGAGAGGTTTTGGAAGGCTTTGCCGATTCTCTGGTACTCTTTTGGCAACGCTGTGGAAGGGAAGGAGTGAAACATGAAGACAGACCCGCACTGTGTGTATGGATTTGTCTAAAGTTGGCAAAATACTCAACAGAATGAGCCAGACATTAACATAAACAGTGATTACGGTTTAAAATGAAGGTGTGGCCCGTGTGTGGTAAAACATCTAGTGCTTCATTGTGTACGTACGGCCTGTCCATCTCTTCCAGTGCTCGTTGCCCACTGTGAGGATTTCCTTCACCCCGTCATCCATGGCTTTGGTGAACCTGCTGAACTGCTCACATTTCTGCTCCCTGTGGACGAGGGACACATTTGACATACATTGATTAAACCGTTAGCAGCACACAGTTTACGTCGGTCCCTTTTTGAGTCTCGCAGTGGTTGAGAGTAAACTTGGATGAAACTCACACTTCCACAGGATCCAGCTCCACAGCTTCAGCCTCTATCGTGGAGAAGATCATCACTCCCACCGTCTCGTCCTTCTCTGCTTTTCTCTTCCCCGTCTTCCAGTCCTGTACCAACGCGTCGTTTTTAATTAAGCAGTAATACAAATAAAAACCCCTTCATAACGAAGGGAGAAGAAGTGATGGAGAAACAGCCCACCTTCTCATCCTTGTAGGTGAGGAAAATCTGGAATACGTCACTGCAGGAAACAACGGGGTGCCTGCACATCCTGGTCATCCAGCCCTGCAACCGCTCCATACGCATCTTAATAAACTCTTCCTCAAATCGCCCTGGAATTAAAGGGGGGAGGGGGGGTGCACAGAAAAGATTCTACAGTCATGCTTTCTTCAGCAACGTTCATCTTTTTTGTGTCTTGCTCACACTTACCCGTCACCTGCTTGTCTGGTAAAGACGGGATGGGGATGGCTGACCCAAATTTGTCTAGAAGCCTCTCGTACAGCCAATCAAAGTGCTTGTATCTGTGATTGACTGGTCGGTTTGTGGTCTGCAAACCAGGAACATGGAATTATAGACACTGTAAGTCATGTAAACCGGAGGCAAATCATCATTTGAATCATATTTATTTTACTGAATAAGACGAGCAAATGATTAGATGGCACTGGGTACTTACGTTGGGTGTGATCTGGTACTCGATGTAGCTCTTGAGGCCGTACATCTTTGAGCCTTTCTTGGGATCAGCCACCACACAGTCAAGCTGAGTTTCTGGGTAAGACCACACCGGACCAACTTCTCCTGACTGAGCATACAAACACAAGGTTTAGAAACCTGCTACTCTGCATTCTATGGCATGAAAACCATTTGTATGGATCTTTAGATATAACCTACATAGATTGGTAGCTTCTCTTTGCCCTTAGCGAGCTGCTTGCATAAGAGGTAGAGCTCCGGACCGGGCTTAGAGAACCCAGGAAACCTGCTCAAAGAGAAGTTTGGAAATTAACCACGATGTTGTGCATAGAAGTTTGGGAGTGACGGGGACATTCCTAAAAGCAATGAACCAAAGCTCAATCCTATTACAAATGCTTTGTAATAGTTTAAATCACTATATTTCATTGACAACGATTTTAGAACCGTCCACACTGTTCTGCTTCTTCGTTTTTCTATCAAGCTGAAGAATCCAAAGCCTCGTGTCGTACTGCTCTAGTAAGTCTTACTTGTTGAGGGAGATTTTCATTGAAGGTCCTCCCCTCTGCATCGCGCCGCTCTCTCCAGATTCTGACTCGGCGTAACCTCCAGTGGACTTGTCGTCCCACTCATCGTCCCACTCATCATCCTCCGCTCCTGAGAACAGATACATGCACACGCGCTCGTGTGTTAGGCACAGAGAGCACACATTCTGTGTTCAACAACCTACTGTGCAACGTGTAAATGTGCAGGAAGTGAACGGTTATAAATCCTGCGGAAGATTAAATGATACAAAACAGCAGCTTCTGTTACGTTAAATCAATGAACCACCAGCAGGGACGGACATTAAAAGGATCAATGCTGTTCTTCAGAGGTAACGGATGCACTTGCACCAGTTTGAGAGCATGCAGCAGTCGCCTATTAGTGATCAGAGAAATTGCATTTCTGGAATAACATGCATTGCCATCAAATGTATTAGCATATACACAACATTGCCGCGCTTACTCGAAACAAATGAGTTCAACTACTGCACTTTGCTCTTGTGATGTTTGGTTAAGTGTTCAAGGGTTCAAAAACAAAACTTTGCATCTGCAAGTACAGCTAAAATAAATAAGTAGACAACAATTTGAACTTGGTTCTAAATCGGAAACAATTCTAAATTTCTAGCCCTACAAACATGATGCATAAGATAAGATAAGATAAGATAAGATAAGATAATCCTTTATTAGTCCCTCAGTGGGGAAATTACAGGATTACAGCAGCATTGCTCACAAGTAATAAATGAAGATAAAAAAATCAAGTAGTATAAATAGACTAAACAGTAGTAAAAAATATGACAGTAAAGAAGAATACAAAATATACCAGTATGTACAGACGGAGTAAAAATGTGAAATGTAAGATAATACTTAAACGTATTGGATATTGCACGGGATTGACAGTAAGAAGACTATTAAATATACCAGTATATACAGGCGGAGGCAGAGTAAGATGTAAAATGTAGATAATACTTAAACGTATTTGATATTGCACAGGATTGACAGTAAAGAAGGCTATTAAATATACCAGTATATACAGGCGGAGGCAGAGTAAAATGTAAAATGTAAGATAATACTTAAACGTATTGGATATTGCACAGGATTGACAGTAAAGAAGACTATTAAGTATACCAGTAAATACAGACGGAGTAAAATGTAAGTGTAAGGTAAATACTTAAACGTATTTGATATTGCACAGGATTGCACGGATTAGGTATTGCACCAGGTGAATGAATTAAAGTGTTCAGAGTGTTCAAGTGTTCACGTTCAGTCCAAATGTTCGTGTTCAAAGTGTTCAAAGTGTTAGTGGTTCAAAGTGTTGGTGGTCTCCCGAGAGCAGCTTGTTGTGCAGCCTGACAGCAGCGGGACAGCATAATTTGCATAGCATGATTTTCTCAACAGTCGTGCACTTTAAAAATGATTACATCTGCCTTAAAAAGCCAAAATGCAACCACTGCATATTTGGTCAACATTTAGTTAAGACCACAAAACGGTATGAAAAATAGAAAAGCAGCATGTTAGGTTTAAAACGACAAAACACGTTAAGTCAGCGCTAGCTAGAGAGATAGCCAACGCTAAAGCAATATGTAACGAGTCTTTACCACCTGTTTCCTGTCACAGAAGAACACATTTTAATGATCCAACATGTTCTTCAGTTTGTCATCCAGCATAAACTGGAACAGTCCTGCTAGCAGATGACTAGCCTAGCTTAGCAGAGCTGTAGCCGTCTGTTCCAAAGTACGTCAAACCAGCCGAAAACTTTAAACCTCCTTTTCTCTCTTTAGTTACTGCTCTTCTTCTTCTTCTGTAGGACAGACGTGCTGTGAGACTCATTATGAACTCATCATCAAACACTACCAACTACAACAAAAGTCTGTCAAACATGTCAACGTTGTCAAATTGTGCTTTTTGACAAATACGCCGCATGTATCAGAGGTACAATCTCATCCAGTGAGTCAGTCACATCTGGCACCTTTCCACATCACAAGTAAGTTAATAGTGTTAATATTAAGATACTAACTGAATGCTGCACACACATGCTTTTAAGACTGTACATCATGTTCTGAAACTATTTGCTATTTATTGCCAGTCCACACACACACACACACACACACACACACACACACACAAAACGTAGGAAACCGCTTCCACCAGGCAATGCATGGGATACCTGTGTAATCGATAAGGTAAGGATACGGGTAGATGTCTTTGGCAAGAGGGAAAGAAAGGAAAAGTCTGTTAATTCCTCTCCGTGCCTTTTATTCCCCCAGTTCTCTTTTTACAATAACAACTGGAGAATTAAAAAGTAATTTGTCCTTCTAAGTCATGACTTGATCGTCCCGTCTCTGCGGAGGGACTGGCCAGAGACAACTGAGCACATCTGGGAGTTGGTTTAAACAACTGGATGAAATAGTATTAGCAAATAATAAACACTGGATCAAACTACCTGGGGGGGGGTTTCTGTGTATTATCAAGGTACTTCACTTAGTATCAGGTTATGTCAAAGGACAGGAAACAGTTCTTTGTCCTGAGTATAAATCATTTATTTCATTCTTCTACGATGCAAACCCCATCTGGTACGAACTGTGTTGCACCAGCTTGCTTGTTAGGCTGTTTGCTGAATTAAGCACACACCTCCACGGAGCTTCGCAGACGTCATCCACGGCCGCCGTGCATTCTATCTTCGTCCCGACAATTAAACTATTTGCAAACACTAAGCTCAACTGTTTAGCAAGATCATGACAGCAAGAGCTAGAACAGTGTGTGACTGTGACCTTACCGTGCCTGGAGGCAATCACAATGTACAGTAGAGGTGTAATCTCTGTTTCACTATTTAATTTGTCTGGATCTATTATCTGGTCTATTAATTCAGAAATCTTAAGATTCAAATAAAGTTAATTTACCCTGTTAAGCATTTGACAGGAGACAAATATAACATGAAAAGAAAGTAGAAGCACTCTAGAATGCCAAATGTGACGCGTAGTCTTTATTTCCTGATTTAAATGATCAGTAAAAGCAGTAGTGAGTAGTGCAAGTAATACTAAAATAATTACATTTACAACTCATAAACAGCACAAGGTCCTAGGCAGTGATTTTTACTGTACTGACACATACTGCGTTTCTAACTTCAGGCCACCATGGTTGCTAACTGAAACGCTGTTCGTACCTGGGCCCTGGTAGGCCTGAGGGTGGCCCTGTGATCCGGAGCTCCAGGGGTCAGCGGGACTCTTCCCGGTCTGGGTGCCCTCCGGATTGGACGCCCAGTTATTGTTGGAGCCCCCCGAGGGGTCCGTGTTCCACACCGACCAGGGATCATTACCGTTACTAGCCTGGAGCAGACGGAGAGAGGAAACGTGAGGGACGAAAGAATGACAGATGAAGCACGGAGCGGAGAGCGACGGCAGTCTGGAGTCTGTTTAAGGAGAGGCTGACAGTGGTCTTCTAACAACATGCTTTTTCACATGATGCAGACCTAACACGGCAATTTGTTAAAGAGTGTAGTCTGTAAATTCTGTTTAACACATGCAGTAACTACAAATATAATAATACTGCATATTTGAAAACATTTGCTTACAATATGAATATGCACACTCGCACAAAAACACTCCCATCCTCCTGTCTATACACACAATTATCTCTACAGTACTTACAAGTTAAAAATGCAACTGCATGCCGTGCTTACAGGTCTAACGTACTCTGAACCGCTAGAAACGTGTAGGCATAGGCATGCAATAGAGTGTATGTGCGCCTCTTGTAAGGTTGCAGTTAGCTTAATGCTAACCAAGTAATGAGCTGCCTGAACACAGAACTAGTGCAGCGTCACTTAAACCACCACGGAACACACAGACATACAGAACGACCGCTGCAAGGAAACATGAACACAGCAGTGCAGTGAGGACAAACACTCAGCAACAACAGCACATATCCAGATTTAGCAGCACCTTCTATGTACATGAATAGAGTTTTACACAACAGTCAAAATGGTAAACATTTTAAAGATTATGCATAAGATTCTGATCATCATGGAGTAAATGTGCGTGTAGTGGTCTGATGATTCGTCAGTGATTCATCAATTATATGGGAGATACGTGATCGTTAAGCTTTTTAAAGTCCCGCTGTAGTGCTGATTCATACAATTGTGATAAAGGGCGTGGGAGTCGATTGGAGACGTGCGAGTGTGCATGTGGTGCACTGTGGTGCACTGTAGTGCAAGGTGTAAGGAGAGGGTGAGATCATGCTCTTTGCAGGCGGTCGGAGTAGGAGGGGGAATTTGCCAAAGCAGACCAATCAGAGGGGGGGGGGGGGGGGGGGGGGGGGGGCTTGGGGGCAGAGAACGGGTGAGGGAGCAGGACTTGGGTTTTCATCCACCACCCCTACGTGGCGGTTACCTCATCGGGGGACGAAAGGTAGGGGGAAACTGGGGTGTCGGGGGTGTCCGGCTGGGGACTTAAGCCCCCAGCATCCACCTTGAGAGGGAGAAGAAGGTGACATCATCACAAGGCGCCAGCAGTGGAGGTTTACACTCAGCATGGGATGAGTTAAAGTGATGCTGGATGTGGATGCGTTTGTGTGTGTGTGAGAGAGAGTGCGAGTGGAAAGAGAGAGCATGAGGGATAACGGCTGACACATTTCCTGCTTCGACTCACCCCCTTAACTCTGCCCAAAATTTCCACTGATCCAGCAGTACGCTCATGCTTGTGGAACTTCCTGCCTGCTAAATACAGAAGATTTCACCGAGCGTATTTCCTCTGGGTTCTATCTTACTAGAGCTAAAAACCTGTGTCGGTTATAAGTGACACGACCACGGTGAATAGCTTCCACGGCAGCTGCTCTCACTTCTGCATCTCTGGGGATCGCTCAAGCTACACGGCCGTCAGTAGAACTCTGTCATCACTCACTTCTGCTTTCTGATTTTTCTTCAACATCACCCCATCTCACACATTCTTTTGAGTGGATGAATGGGATCATGGCAGGTAGCCAAACTCCAGCCCAAAAAGCAGGCATTTGATACGACACCCGGTGTTAACTTAATACACCCAAACCGTCATGAGGCGAGCGCATTACCTGGTATTGTGCAGGTGCTGCAGGTGCTGCTGCGGGAGCGAAGGAATCAAAGACGGACAGGTCTGGAGTTGCAACATGTCCTACACTTGGAGTAGGGGCTGCAGCTCCGGGGAACGATGGTAACTGCTTACTGAACTACAAACGAAAAGATAAAAAGACAGAAAACAATTCCCATTGGAAGTATTCCAGAGATTCCAGTTTTTTGCAGATCTTATTTTTGCCAGCAGAGTGCACTGAAACAGAAAGCTGCTGCTTGAGAAACAGACTGTCTCCTGATGTTTTTCATTAGCTGTTACATAAGCAACAAGTGCAATTTGTCATCAGTGGGTTTTTTGTTTTTTTGGAAAGAAATCTAAACAGTCTGGGGCAGCTGGGGAGGTAACTTAAGGTCAGGAAAACACACACACATCCACATGAGTTTTATTGCCAAGTAAAGCAGAAGGATTTCTCTTGTACACACACACACACACACACTACATTGTTAGACGTTGCAGAGGAGGTTGTTTAGAGTGAGGCTAAGCTGGTAACAGACTTCAGAAACTTTACTTCAAATCAAACTCTCTGCGTCTCTTTCTGAATGTCTTCGGAGTGAATCACATCCCCGCAATGAGGTCAGAGTTACTGGACGGACACACACACACACACACACACACGCACACACACACGCACGCACGCACAAACACCCTAATCAGCAAAACCCTGAAGAAGGTACATCCTGTTGTGATTTCGATAAGCGCCACAGTTCACAGTCAAAAGGAGAAAGCTATCCTTGACTATACTGACAGATAGAGGCCTTGATAGGTTGAAATCTTAAATGGTTGAACTTTAATTTAGCACATATTGTGCATTGCAACCTCACAACTTGATAGCAGATGGCTTTGCGGCTTCATTCTCTGCGTCGGCGGTTTCACCGACCCACACCGGGAGGCTGTCTGTCTTACCTCGATGTAGTCTTCTGGCACCAGTCCAACCTCCCCTCTGGAGTTCTGTGCTTCAATCCAGCCGCCTCCAATACTCTGAAATAGAGCGAGACCAAAAGGCAACATGTTAGCATGAACAGGCTCAGTCCGGCAAAGAGTTGGTGTCTGCATCACATGCACACAAAGAAAAAAAAAAATCACATTAAAAGGAAATCTGAGAATATGATCAAAAGCATTGCATTTACCAGATTACTCTAAATAAAAAACACATTTACATGCAGCTGTAAAGGACACATTGCCGTGATCCCTGCTGCCACGGCAATACTTATTCAAACCTGTCGCTGTGTTAGTGTCGCTGTGTTTCTCTTAATTCACCACCGCAATTAAGACCACTGGGTTTCCCATGAACACGTAGGTGACAATAACCAGGTATTCCCAAGTATCTGTAAACACACCGCAAGCTCGCCGGACAAATTCCTCCACAGTCAGTTTATTTAGAGAAGAAGAGAAAAGAGAGACTGTTTTCCCGATACAGTAAAAACTTAGAACCGACGTTGATTAGGAAACTATGTAGGTCAGCACACAGCGAGGGACCTTTGGACTGTCGTCGACTGGCTGTAATGACATCATGTTTACTCTTTTTCTTCCTCTGTACGAGTTTGTGACACTCCTTGTTTGTGTTCAGCCTGAGATCATGTGAGCCGGGCCTTTATAGTTCTGTGGGTTTGAGATAGGAATCTAACAGACAAGTCACAAGAACGCTATTTTATGGCTAAAACACACACAACTAATATAAAACACCGCTGCTTTAAAAAAAAAAAGACTGAGTGAAAAGCTACATTTTGGATTTTTCGTCTTTCAGTGTAAAGATTTACCTGATTGGTGACAGTAAGCGTCTCTCCTTCTTTCACTGTCAACTCGTTGTTTCCAGCCTCAGCAGCGAAGTCATATAAAACTTGTACCTGAACACAGTCAAGACAAAAAAAACACGATTATTCACGACATGTTTGACAAACTTTTAAGAAGATGGCACATGAACATATATTTGAACATAAATGAACATATATCTGCATGTACACACACGCACACAAACAATATCACCCTCTGGACAATAACTCTTGTGGACTTAAATTAACATGCAGTGAAACAGGACAAACTCGTTCTCCTGCCCTGTTATGCTGACTCTTAATTAGGTATTAGTATCAACCAAAAACAAGGCCGGAACCATCACGTTACCCGGTTCAGGTTAATACAGGAGCCTGCAGTTCTTCTCACACTGACCCACATCTACAGATCTGCCCTTTCCCCTTCCCCCAAGAGACACTCACACATGTCACACACCAACACACGCATGCAACACTGAGAAGTGTGACAACTGTTCTCAATACGACTTTGCTTCTCGCAGTTCACTTTATGGCTGATTTTGAGCCTCAGGCCTAATTTATTTTCATATATTTGACTATCCAAATTCACTTGGATTGTCAGTTCTGAAGTCGGTGTTATCAAAGCAGTATCACCTTCACAGACTAATAACTAACTAACGTGTTCATTAACCAGTGAGATGGAATTTAAGGCTATTTTAGCACTTTGTTTCTGTTTATTCTACTTGGGTACAGGACTATCTAGATCCTCCTAGCTCGATGGCATGATGTGGATTGCTATGTTATTTCAATTTAAAGTCCCCCACCAATCAATAAGATGTTTTACTTATTGTTATCTCACTTAATACCAACAGTAACTCTAATACATGTATTGCTAACACTTAAACTAACTGAATGCATTGTAATCTATGGTGAAAAGTAACAATCAACCAATCACACATATTAATACTGTACATAATGAACAGAGCCATTCACACACACGCTCAAGACTACATTTCCCAGCATTCCACGGGGGCAGAAATGACCCGCACTGGAAAGGTAGTAAAATGTCACAAGACACTTTCTTAATGAGGCACATTTTCCATGTATCGCAAGAAACCTCATTTACTGCATACGAATGTGTCGTAAGCGCCCATTGCGCGCTTTTAAACCAGATTATTAAACAGTTTTAGGACTCTTAATATGTAGTTTATCGAGTGAAGTGTTCACTGTGAACCTAAACTCGAGAAACTACAACTGTCTGAGCTTCCAGAGTCCACAGCCCGCGCCTTATTAGTACAAAATACAGCTGTCAGGCGACTCCGGAGTTGACAATACACCCGGGTTGACGTTAAAACAGCCTAGAAAAGCTGCCAGACTTACCTTTTGCGCCATTATCGAAGCATTTGATCAATCATTACAAAACACAGGCCCTGCGGTTTTCAGGATTTCCAATCCTCAGCTGGACATTTCCCCCCGCTGCTCCACAACTAAAACACAACACGGTAGTTCCACCCGGTGACGAGCGGCCGCACCGCAGACTTCAAAACACAAACACAAATCCTGCAAGAAGACGAGAGCAGTTGTCAAGTTGGTTCAGTGTGACTGCAAGTTTGCGCCGCGCAGAGCTGCTGACAGTACGGAGGGAGTGACCTGCTCCACGGAGAGAAACCGGAAAGGTAGTCTCGGTCCGACATGGCCCTCCAAGACGTGACTCGCTCATTCCAAAATAAAGTGAGCCAACAAATAAAACATGCATAATGTACGTTGAAAATAGCTCATCTTGAAACCACAGAAATAAAGATAATAATGACATTAATACGAATAATGTGAATTCATAAACCATGTAAGGTGATTTTAGTGATTATAATACAATCAGTCAAATTGTAAAATATGCCACAATAACAGCCATCAAACATGTTTCCTTTAAATATATATATATATTTTTGTTGGTTTCCGTGTTAAAGAAAAGGTTGAAAGTTCCGGTGTATAATTGTAATCTCAAGGAAGCTACTGTAGTGTGTTTACTGACACAGTGTTGTTGTCGGCTCACAGCTGGCCCAACGGCTGAAAGGGAGTGACTCTGGGTTTATTTCTTGTGCTAAAGTCGGCCTCTGCTGGGCTCGATGTGCTATTACATTACAAACAAGGTCCAACATTGGTAGCTCTGTGTGACCCATATATCTACTGTACAAGCTTCTGGTTATCAAATCAAAACCAAAGACAAAGCAACAATTATAATAAGTTGATGAATATAAGTAATAATGTTTATTCTGTCCAGTTCTCATCTTTCTAATCACTCTTTGTTCGTAGAAAAGATTATAGATTATTAAGCAAATTCCATCCTGCTATCTTATGCTGAAAATTCCAAATGCAAACCCTGTTAACAACTGAGAATTGTTTTCATCTGAGATGTTGAATGGGAGTTGTAGAGGAAGTTGACTCACTGTAAGAGAGCAAGCCTTTGAAACTGGCCAGTTCAGACTGCCTCGCCCTCTCAGCTCCCTCATTGTCCTTTGATTTGGTTGTTTTGGGTCATCTTTTCTTCTAGCATGCAACACCTCATTCTTAGCCCACCTTGGCACTTACATACACCAGATCATGTTTCTTCCACCTCAGAAATATCAGTAAACTGAGATCCGTAGTATCAACACCTGAACTAGAGATGATTATCAAACTACTGCTCTCGGTAGACCACTAACACTTTGAACACTTTGAACACGAACACGAACATTTGACTGAACATGAACACTTGAACACTTCTGAACACTTTAATTCACTTGAACATGAATATGAACACTTCTGAACACTTTAATTCATTCACCTGGTGCAATATCTAATCCGTGCAATCCCGTGCAATATCCAATACGTTTAAGTATTATCTTACATTTTACATTTTTACTCCGTCTGTATATACTGGTATATTTTGTATTCTTCTTTACTGTCATACTTTCTATTACTGTTTACTGTTTAGTTTATTTATACTACTTGATTTTTTATCTTCATTTCATTTTATTACTTGTGAGCAATGCTGCTGTAATCCTGTAATTTCCCCACTGAGGGACTAATAAAGGATTATCTTATCTTACCTTATTGACTACTGTAACACATTTTACTCCTCACTCAGTGTAACTGCTCTTAACCGTTTGCAGGTAATCCAAAATGCTGCTGCCAGATTACTCACTCGGACAAATAGACGGTCTCACATCACCCCCATACTCAGATCTCTTCACTGGCTCCCTATAGCATCCACTTTAAAACTCTCACTCTCACTTACAGAGCACTACACGGTCAGACTCCTACATAAGTGGCTGAACTACTTCACCCTTATTCACCTCTCAGGTCAAACGTGTTAAATTATCCGTCTGTCCACTCGCCTTAAGACCCGTGGTGACCGAGCTTTTGAGGCAGTAGCACCAAGGTCGTGGAATGCTCTGCTTGCACATCTACGTTTTGCTGTTTGAACTCAATCAAAAATCAGCTCAAGACACACCTGTTTAGACTGGCGTTTGGGTAAAAACTCATGTCCTAGGCCTGCTTTTAATTAAACCATGTTTTAATTTTGTACTTTCTGTTTTTTGTGTATTCTTAAATGTCCACAATGGTCACAATGTCTGTAATTCTCCTTCTGTTCAGCGCTTTGTGACTAACGTCTGTGAAATGCACTTTATAAATAAATCTCACTGCCTTACTTACACAGCACCGGTGTAATGATTGGGTCACATGTCATTCTTTTTTTTTGTAAATAGCTTTCTTTAATAAACTGTGATTTCACCGCCATCCCTTTCAGCCCTGTTGGCAGTTGCATTTTGAGTATGTATGTAATCACTGAAAGTAGTTGAGGTGCAAAAGATGAAAGCAATTGAAAATGTTACGTTGAAGCACCAGAGACAGTTGAAGTGCCCTGTAGATATTTGTGTGTAATGTAAATAACAAAAAATCACAGTATACAAGAGCTCATCACCAAAGGCATACAGAAATTCAACAGTGACGTCCAGGGGGGTTTCTTGTGCCACAAGGACAAATGTGAAATGACTGAGCATTTTTTGCTGTTATCACACGGTTTGATCGAGCAACGCAGGTGTGTCAGAGGAGGGTGGGAGGGTGTTTGGCAGCTCCACAGACACTGAGCTCAGTTTGAAGATCTCCAACTTCACAGAGACATCATGCGCTCTCTGCTTCCTTTCCTCTGCCTGTTCTCGGTCTGGACAAAGGGAGCCGGGGCGTCGGACCCCGACTTGCCCTTCATGGTGTACCTGGACCAGAATCATTTGGTGTGCCTGAAGTGGGGCTTCGATAACCCGCAAGGAATCATAACATTCAAGCTGGTGGTCAACACAACGGGCTGGGTGCGCCTTGGCTTCAGTTCGGACGGAGAGATGACCGGGTCCGACATCGTCATCGGGGGAGTTGGACCCAATGGAAGCTACTTCGGAGTAAGTCAGCCCCAGATGATAACAACTGCATTACAGGCATATTACAGGCAAAATGTATTTTTTTTCCATCTCAATGGCAAACTGAACATATTGCTGTTATTGAGCTTGTGTCTTTTCGTCCATAGGATTACCACGCAGTAGGGGATTTCATGCCTGTGCTGGACGAGCAGCAGAGCTACACTCTCCTCTCTCTGACTGAGAGGGACGGTCAAACCATCATGACCTTTCAGAGGCCCATTCAGACGTGCGATCACGAAGATTCCCCGATCACTGTAAGACTTTCAGATATTTTGTCTCCCGGTTTTGTTAAAGTCTACGTTCTCTGCATGTGTGGAAATAGGTGTAGAGCTTGAGAAATGTGGCATGCGTATCAATTTCAGTCCCCATTGACATAAAAGAATTGCTTGATCATTTCGTGTTTTGTCCATTATTTGGTTCTGAGGGTGTTTTAATTATTCCGGTCAATGTTCATTGCTAAATCACACTGAATATGTCTTGAGATTGCAAATGTCCTCGACGTATAATGTTAATCTTGTTGATTTCAGACAGGTTAAAACTTTACACAGAATAAAAATATGATTACTGAACTATTGATCCCAAATACCACCAACCTGAATCACAAGGGTTAGACTTCTTCTCCACTGTTGTGGCTCATTATTTGTAATTCGAGACTCTTTTGTACAGCCGATCTAAATTTTTATGTAAAGATCAAGTTTCCGGCTTTTATCCACGTCAACTGTGTTTGAGGATTTCTATTGTCAGGTTCACCTGAATGTTCTTCAATACAATACATTGGGTTGGGTGTCTTCTCAATGTGAAGACAATGGCAACAAAAGAAAAAGACACACAAGATTTTGTTTTGCATTCAACACATGAAACGCTAGTCATAACACCTTGTTGTATGAGTTGAACATTGTGGCAGCAGAATGCAAAGTCAGAGCATTAAACTGAGACTTGATTTGTCAGTTTTGAGAACATGCCACATCCCTTTCCCCTCAATGAAAGCTCTCTCGTGTTGCCGCTTTTGTACTGTATCATATTCGTTGACTAAAATCTCCACCTCTTTTCCAGGACACACCCATTCAAATGATCTATGCC
Source organism: Lycodopsis pacificus (assembly GCA_028022725.1). Lineage (NCBI taxonomy): Eukaryota > Metazoa > Chordata > Actinopteri > Perciformes > Zoarcidae > Lycodopsis > Lycodopsis pacificus. Next base: position 8,924,138 of record CM051705.1, on the reverse strand, counting down.
TTCGGAACAACAGATACGCTCGGTTATCATGGGCACCGTAGAGGCGGCAAGGAAGTCAACCTGCTGAACCATGTGGCCAGGCCAACCTCAACCAACCTCAACTATCTCAACGTCACAATGGATAATGTAGGAATAATTGAAAACACTTATGAGAATGATACACAAGGCATGTTTGGAAATGATGGGAACATTTGTAGATTTTAACTTTATTAACTTTATCTTTTGCAGGTCACTGTCCCTGAAGATCATACGTACTACCACTGCAAGGTCATGACGTTTCAAAACTTGGATCCAAATACAACATATTATATATTTCAGGTAATCATTCGTATTTGCCCTCACCTTTTATCAAAATCAACAATTTAATGATGTCCTGATAAAAAGTCCCACACATGAAAAGTCAACGTAAAATGAATCCCGATTTTCAGTTTTATTTCTACCTTCATTCACCATTTCTTAAACTCAAATCTCTTCTTACTTTCCCTCAGATTGAACCAGTGATCGAGAACCCTGACATTGTGCATCACATGCTGCTGTACCGCTGCCCCTCCTTTGTGACGGAGACGTACGACAAGCCGTGCTTCATGGGCGACATGGGGGACGACTGCATCGAGGTGGTGGCTGCATGGGCAGTGGGAGGAGGGGTGAGGGAGAATCTATCTCTGAGTGCTGAAATTCATGTTGTCTGTATTCTTGTGTGTATATCCATGTCAGGCATGACATGAGCTGATCCACAATTTGTTCCTGAAACTTCAGGTATTTGAGCTTCCAGACAATGTGGGTATTCCTGTTGGAGGTGCGGACAGCGATACATTGTATAGGCTGGAAATCCACTACAACAATCCAAACAATGAAGCAGGTAAATACTGTATCTATGTATCTATGTATCTATGTATCCGTCTCAGACTTGTCATAGCTCAGATAGATAGATATTTGGATAGATAGATAGATAGATATATCTAGATAGTATAGATGTCTAGATAGATATATCTCTCTATTTCACTTTTGACATATAGCTCACTCAAGGGCCACTGTAGACATTATGGCTCTGTTTTCCCAGGCTGAGCAGGACTTCCCATGGGCAGTAAATTGGCCTTTATTTGTAAAATTGGTGGTATTTCCCTTTAAAGCACGTTTAATACAACATCGAAAACATCTGCCTTGGCTGCTGTCTGGGTAATAATACACAGTAAAAACAGTCATGTCAGGTATAAGTCGCATGTAATATGCTGTCATAACACAGTATTATTTTTTACTATACTTATTACTTATTTTCTTTCACATGACTAGCATGCAACCATTTTTAAACTACTGTCTCTTTCTGTGTAGGTAGGAGAGACAGCTCAGGACTGAGGCTTCACTACACAGACCAACGCAGGAAGTATGATGGGGGCATCCTGACCACAGGTGTGAACCCATATACCTCTCTGAGCTACAACATCCCTCCAAAGGCCACTCAATTCCACACCTACGGCGTGTGTAATACAAGTCTCTTTTCACAGGTCTGTAGCGTTTCAGTATCGATTTCAAAATGAGATAAGTTAGTATGTCTTTTGTTTTTGGAATGACTGTGTTCCTGATCGTGTTTTCTTTCCAACCCTAGCTTATGAATCCTGTGCCTGAACTGCACGTCTTTGCTGGGATGCTGCACACTCACTTGACTGGGAGGAAAGTCAGAGTGGGCCATTACAGGTAAGAAAGAAGAGATTTGCTTTTTGTCAGTCTATATATGGAGGTTTAAGAATGAAAAAAAGAGATTCATTAAATTGGACTGGCTTTGTAAAAACACAGCAACAAATTGTTGGTAACTATAAAACCAAAGATCTCGCTGTTAAAGGAGTGGACCTTAGTGGATGTAGGGTTGTTTTGTTTTGAGTAATATCCAGTTTTGATGCAGAACGTGCATTGTGGCTTTGCTGTCTTGTAAAACTGTTATTTCATACATCTTCACTGTAGAAATGGAACCCAGATAGACTTCTTGCTCTTCAATGAAAATTACAACTTTGGGCTACAGCAGAGCGTCATTTTGGGAAAGATCAAGACCATCAAGCTGGTACGTTTCCATTGCCTCCATGCCCAAATAGTATGCCCATATTTTACACGGCAGTTTTTTTAGTAAGTTCTTGGTTGTTTGTGCTGTTAAGAACTCTATAATTTAAACAGGGCTCTGTAAAGTGTCATGCCACATGTCTTGTCTCCCATTACAGGGTGATGAGATTGCGGTGGAGTGCACCTACAATACTACCGATCGCACCAACGTCACCAAGGTGAGTAAATACAGTCGACCTCATGTCATTACGCACACAATGCGCTTTAGATGAAATCAGTGTGGTCCAAGAAATACAAAAAAGGAAACACATGTAACATGAAGAACAGTTTAATATTTCATGTATCAGAAAGATTGCTGAAATATGTGTTGGTGGTTGTGTTGTGTTGGTGCTTTTTCATGGTGTTCCCATGGCATCTTACCTTTATGCACATGTAGAAAGAGAATCTCATGTCTTTAATGCCTGCCATGTATTACATTTTCCTCTTTAAGTTGGGGTTAGCAACTACTGATGAGATGTGCCTGGCCTTCCTACTCTACTACCCTGCAATCAAGATCACCAACTGTGTTAGCAATCCAAATACAAGGTATCGCTAACATAAGCTAACAGTAAGACCTGATGCAGGTCTTGTACATATAGATATATACATTACATACATGTTTTTTTCAAGCAGCTGTATCTTGACACGCTCTTCTACTAATTTCTGACAGCATGTCTGAGGACGCCCCAACTTCAGACCAGGATCCAATTGCAGCGCAGGAGAGTTTTCTGAAGGACCTTCCACAAATTCAGTTTGCCTCTGATGACGAAGTAAGTCAATATTTTGAAGTCTATTTTCTATTACCTCCAATCTAATAAATACACATTTGTTGAGGATTTTTTGTTTATAAAAGACTGTGGAGTCCTCTGCCAAGTATCATAAAAAGAGGTATTTCTTTGTCATCTTTTCTATTTCACAGAACAACTTCTCATTTAACCGAAAAGGCACGGTGAGGAAGATGATGAAGACACCGACTGTCACTTGTCCAAAAACCAATGCGGCAAGCGGACTCGGCGCTTCCCGGATTATGAATTTAGCAGGAATAATACTTCTGCTACTCTGGATTGCAGTAATGTAACATGGTTGTATGCGCAACAGATCCAAACCATAGCAATCTTGATGAAGGAAGGCACGGTTAAATTTTTTTTTATTGTAGGCCACTGGGTTTATTCAACTTTACAAGACAGGGTGTACACCACTTTCTATGTTTTTGTTTGCTCTGTTCATTGCATATCTTTTTCTCCTTGGTATTGATTGTTAATCATCTCTTATGTGTGTACATGTATTGTGTTAATTTCATGCACTCTCAGCCTAATTGCTGATATTTATATGTATACAAATATATACAAAAGAGCCAATCATTTGCTAAGTTCTCACCTAATAAAATATATACACCACAAATAATATATGAAAGTGGTGTTATGACAATCTAAAAGAAAGTCTGGAAAGGTGGATGCAAGTGACATTAAGACATGTAGTTCCACAGACGTTCCACAGGGGGAGCTCTAACTTATTTGCTTTGCCTGGCACTGTGCTGTCAAGGAATGAATGTGTAAGGCTAGCTGAGTGGTAGCTTTGGCAATGTTGTCACTATCAGAATGATATCGCAGCGGGACAGAGGAGAACTGGCTCGGTTTTATACTGTCACAGATCCCAAAAAGCACCTGAAAGGCTATACTGTGTACAAAGTCACCGCGAGGGTAAGTAAAGGGAGGATGGGCACTCAGGGCTGATGCTATGTGTTGTTAGCTTGCTATGCTAACCAAGCTAATATGATGCAAACACAAGTAACGTTACTTATACCGCTCATGTTTAGCTGGTAAACATGAGCTAAACACTGCTATTGTTTACATGTGATCGTTAGCTTACAGTAGCATTCAGGCTTGTTTATAATTTAATATGTGTTTGTATTCACCCCCCCCCCAGTGGATTATCTAGTTGCTAACTTACATTAGCAAGACTGAACCTAACCTAAACGCTGTGTTGACCTGGTTTTACCCGCTAGGTAGCTAACTAACGTTAGCTAGCTCAGTTAGTCCTAATTATATATGTAGCATTACGAAAGATAAACATTCAGGAGATCATGTAAAAGAACGTGTTCAGACTCAAACAACAACTAGCAGGTTCATGTTGTTGCCATTATATTTTTAGGCAAGTTTCCAAGATAAATGCATTTCAAAGAAGTAATTAACGTTGTGAGGGATTCCTGATTACAAGCCTGATAGATGGAGAAATGTCTTCATAACCTTAAACAATAATTGATTAACATGAAACTCCATGAGTAAGGTGTTGCTATACTATAAAGCTATTTCAAGGTAGGAGAAACCCTAGATCAAAAAAAAGATGGTTTCAGTTTCAGTTTGAGACAATCAGGCTTTTCATTTGTAAGCATGGGTCCCTGTCCCCATTGATAATATACAGCAACTCACAGATCAAGTGCTGGTATAGTAGACATATCCTAATATTCAGCCACACTTATGCCAAACCTCCTTTGTGCAGTGTTCACAGATTCATGGTCACACTCCCAGTTCAATAACTTAGAAACAGGCCCAGCTGAGTTACTTTGTTATGATTGTTGGTGATGTCGCGTTCCTACACTCTCTCAGCATATAAAGCACTCATTGTCACACTCAGAGCTGTGTCCCTGCTCACACTCGTGCCAGCCTCTCAGTAAAGTCTTGAACCAGCAACCGGGCATCTTATACTTCTAGATAGGGATCGCTCACATAGAGGTTCTAAACCCTCTAAAGTTCTCTTCCCCCATTCTCCACATAGATAATCTCCAGGAAGAACCCAGAGGATGTCCAAGAGGTAAGACATGCAGCCATTATTTGCATATTATGACTTAGTGAGTGTGCAAAGCATTGGCAGACAGTTGACTTTCTTGAAAGACAGGAGTTTAATGGAATGTCTCCGAGGGAATTTCCTCTGCAGGGTTGGAGGATAAGCCCGGCTTCTGTGTAGTGTGAGCTATCTGTTATGTCAGGCTGTGAGCTGTGTGTGGCTTTATGTTCCTTATTCCACATCCTGAAACGAGGGATCTGGTAAAGCAGTGCTAATGCAGCAGGCATGATGTCAATTACTGCATGCGTGTCTAGGAGAACACATACCTCCATTATTTGGGCAGTGCTCCTGTCTGGGAGTGGTGCTCTGCTCAGCCCTGTTTTCTTCGCACCAGCAGGCTGGCCAGGATTTTAGCAAACCGGACTCGCAGCTCAACATTAGGCCATTATGTTTTGCTTTATGCCGCAGAGTAAGGAACTACTTTATGCATGTTTGTGTCTGAATGTTGTGACTTGTGTTGGACGTTTTATTGCATAAGATTTGACTTTAACTTAGCAGAGGAACAATGGCTGAGTTTTGATTCGTTTTTAGTTTCAAGCTATGGAGAGGTGCTGTTGACAATGAATATATTAATTACTCAGATATTTTATATACAGTGCTAATGAGATTACTTTTACAGACAATTACAAAATCTTCAAGCACCACAATTGGTTTAATTCATTTGGTGAAGCTTCACGTATTATTAAACAGATTGATTCCTCAACTCCTCCTCCTCCTCCTCCTCCTCCTCCTCCTCCTCCTCCTCCTCCTCCTCCTCCTCCTCCTCCCTGTCTTCATCCATCTCTCCTCTTGTTCTTTCTGTAGATAACGGTATGGAAGAGGTACAGTGATTTCCGGAAGCTTCATCAGAACCTCTGGCAGTTGCATAAGAATGTTTGTAGCCAGTCGGAGCTGTTTCCCCCGTTTGCCAAGGCCAAAGTCTTTGGTAAGAAACGATTCCCCCGTGTCACACATTTGTCCAGATGAATGCAAAGAGACCAAACGCTCGTCTTTGAGGAGTCTTCTTCTCCTGTTTTTGGTCCTCTGCTACCTTTTTGATACCGTGGTTGTTTGCGTTAGTGACAGAACTGTGTGACTGACTGCTGTAGAGAGACTAAATCCTGGATCTTTGGATCACTGAAGGAGCAGTGGGGACTCTGAGGCAGCTCAGTGTCATTAAGCACTACTCTTACTTGACATAATCACTTGCTTAAAGGCAATATCCCTCTAATGTGTGTGTGTGTGTCGATGAAGAATACATTGTGGCCAGTGCAGACTTACTAACGGGTGCTTCCTCGAGCCCCTACTGTGTTGACCCCTCGACTTGATCAAATGCCAACTGTGTGTCCGTCCTGCAGCTCTGAATGTGAATGCTCTCTTCCTGCATTTTGTTACCACTAATTAAATTACGTCTGACCCTGGTCTTCCCTTCCCTTTTTCTTCTCTACTATTTGCATACAGCCTAATCACTGCCTCGGCTTACCGTATGAAATGCTTCCATTTCATTTGCTCTGGGTCACTGTGTCTAAGTTCACCAGTGAGCCGGCACGCTTCATAAACCTCCCACCACCACAGCAACGTCTTGAACCGGACTTGAATGATTTTCTTCCAACAGTGCATGCGTTGTCTTTTTTTTTTTTTTTTTGCAAGCGCAGGTCGTTTTGATGACTCGGTAGTTGAGGAAAGAAGACAGTGCTCCGAGGATCTGCTGCAGTTCTCTGCTAACATCCCTGCTCTCTATAGCAGCCAACACATCCAAGATTTCTTCAAGGTACCAAAAATAAATCACACACAGAAACACAAACTCTCAGACTACTTTGAACTGCAATGTTTTTCGATTCTCTTCAAGGGAGGCGAGGTCCACGACGGCTCCGAGCTGATTGGACCAGCTGAGCCCTTTTCAGACTTCTTGGCAGACAGTTTATCAGACTGCAGCTCTGACGGTAGGGTGTAGCACAACCACACTTCCTCAAATCCATCTTCCTCTTAATTTACAATGACTTGCATTTACAATGAATTCACTCTGGCTCAGAGATTTGTGGACATGTTTTTTTGTTCCAGTTCAGAGAGACGTCAGTGGTGCGGATGATTTGACGATCACATCTGAGTATGGTGGTAAAGTTTGTTTGTTTATGTATCAAAATAACACACACACACATCCATGAGAGCTCATAAATAGACTCATGAAGGAGTGTGTAAGCATTGCTCTCCTCCCCAGGCCCGTCCAGTGACAGCGACCTGACCTCCCTGGGTGTGGATACCGACTCTTTGACTGGGCTGGATGATGGCATGGCCTCAGGCCGCACCTCCCCAAACCAGCCACAGGGGGGAGCCACCCACATTAGCAGCAGCTGCAGCCCCCGCTTGCCCTCCCTGCACGATCGCCGCACCCCATCTCCTGCCCCGGCCCCTGCCTCCTCAGCCCCTAACCCAGAGGTCAGCCGGCCAGACCGCACGCCGCTCTTCTCCGGCCGTCTGAGGAAAGCCGCCGGTGGCCGCCCAAAGGACGCGAAGTCCGACTACCTAGACAGAGCCAGTGAGCTCATCTGTTTGGCTGTGCAGAAGGAGAAAGAGCAGGACTTCCAGGCAGCTTTCTCCTGCTATCGCAGCGGAGTGGACCTGCTGCTGCAAGGAGTGCAAGGTTAGTTTGGGGGGAGCGCTTGGTACCTACATGTGCAGCAGTGACGCAACTTCTGTATAATGGGACAAATTCTTTCACTGGAGACCCGAGCCTTGAAGAAAACATTTTTTTAAATCGGCAATTCAATTTGTCTGTCGTACATGAACACCCACATCTTTTACACTTTATTCCGCAAAATTGCAATGCTGGCGTTCTGTTAAAGAACTGTCGTCTCCAAGACTAAGTCCAGATCCACACGTGATGAAGCTCCCTCCAGAGTCACACAGGACATTATACACAGACTAAGTAGTACTCAATTTGACGACTAGTGAACCCATTGATATAGTCTTCCCTGGCCCACAGATACTGTAGGTCATGATCCAAGTTTTGGATCAAACGGTCCTCTTGAACAGCGGATCTCGATCGAAGCTCATTACTTTCTACAAGTGGTGATCATGAATGTCTATCTACTCGGATGGGTGTCCTTGTGTTTATGATAGCGGAGCTTCCAGCAGCAGGGTTGCTGCTCTTTAGTTGACCCTGACATCCCCTCAAAGAAGGCATCGCTTTTACCCTCGTGGTTTGTTACCTTGTCATAATAACATGCTGTTTTGTCAGTGAATAAAATGCTCGTACAGACACTTTGAACCCCGCTGCGCTGTAGAAACTGCTTGGTAAAGAGAAATGCGTGACCCTTTTCAGGTGAGCCCAGTCCCACGCGGCGAGAGGCAGTGAAGAAGAAGACCGCAGAGTATCTGATGCGTGCAGAACAGATATCCAGTCAGCATCTGAGAAGCAACATGGGTCAAGGGTCAACGCAGACAGTGGTGAGTGGGAGGGGAATGCCACTGGCCTGTGTGCTGTCAGTGTTCGATTATGCAAATGTGCCTTATATGCGTGCACCCACCAGGGTCCTTAAACCCCTTGAGACGGCATATAAACCCGACTGTACTCTTTATGTTAAACTGATGTTTTTATACAGTCAGAATTAGCAGCAGAGCCGCTGTACACTACCTTTTATCTGATGATCAGACACGGTTGTTTTCCACACATTACCAAAAAGGCAGCATACCTAATGAATGTCACCATGTGTTAGCGTTGCACACCGTTATGAAATGTTTCTGCTTTGTTTCCAAGGCTTTGGGGGCACATTGTTGCCCGTCCACCAGCAGAGGAAGCCAGCAGAGTCCTTCTGAGGAGCTGAGAGCATACAGGGTGCTGGGAGTCATAGATAAGGTCAGTTCACTTCAGCAACTTGCAGCCGCATTTCACTTAAAAGTTGTTTCATTTATAAAAACAAGCAATAATTTGGCTATTTGTTCTACTGAGAGACACGTCACATTGTTTGATTTGATGTCAGAATTTTCTCCTTGAATATAATAACGCATATGGAAGAGGAACATTGTTACGTTGATAATTATAACGGAGGTCCGAACTAAATAATTACACTTAGGTCCGGCAGCAGACAATAATTTCCTTTTTTAAACATCTTTTTTTTTCTTTTTTTAATCTGAGGCAATAAAGCGTAATGGATTTACCGAATGGTACGGTACGGGCTGAGTGTGTGTATGTTCAGCGTCGGTTATGACTACCACAAGGTCAGTTTAGGTTGCTGGTCCTCTCAACCAGCTGCCGGCGAAGCAACTGCACCACTCAGCCATGAAATGACTTGGCAAGCCGCTCAGAGAGCTGCACACTACATTGAATCAATGATGCTCGTCCTCCGCACACACAAAACCCCAAGGAAAATGTTGATACAATACTAACATGTGTTACTCTGCAGAGGTGCACGCAAAATCCACAGTGTGTCAGAAACAAATCAGACACGCAGCAAAAAGGAAAAAAAGAAAAGTGGAAACTGCGCTATCCAGAAAGGACCCAGCTCTCCTCTCCTCTTTTTCCTCCTCCTCCTCCTTCCTCCTTTCACTTTTAATGGGGACAGAGGGGACAGATGGAGAGAGCTCCTCACCCTGCTGCCCCTCCTCTCCACCTCCCCCCTTCCCTGATGTTTGTGTCTTAATTATATTAGCGCCCTGGCTAGCACTGCCACTCTGTTTACTCACAGCTCCATTCATATCCATTTAGCCTGCACCTGTTTGGTCCCAGCCAGGGTCACATGGAGAGAGAGAGAGAGAGAGATAGAGAGAGAGAGAGCGCACCCACAAAACATACGCACGCAGTGCGCTGTGTACGAACACATGGCGGGTCACACACATATGCTTTAGCTCTCCCCTGAGATGCTGGGGGGGGGGGGGGGGGGGAGGCAGAGGAGCAATGAAGATGTCAGGGAGAAGGGAGGGAGGAGATAAAGGTTAGGAAGAGGATTCAGAGATGGCTCTGCCAGCAGTTACTGTGTCTGCCATGGAGCATTGCATGGATATATTTCAAGCAACACATGTGCACCAAAATGTATATGAATTTATTTATTTTATTTATTTTTTACATTGTTAAATCTATGAAATGACCTAAAACACTGAAAAAAAAAGTTTGTTTTGTTCAACCAGCAGTCCAAAATTTATAGAAATTCAACATACAATGATTTTTCTTCTTCGAATAATTAACTAATTGATTCAGGTATTTAAAAATACTGGTGGTTTGTTTCTTTTTTTATGGTATAATACTACATGCTTTTATATTTTATAGATTTCCTTTACTCATTGTCATGTGGGTCTTGGTTTGGTCGACACAGCAGGATCTGACGCATTAATGGCAATTTCTTTTAGTATCATTTAAGGACCTACATTTGTCTTGCAGTGACCCTCATGTGTGACCCGACCCGGTCGTTGAAACACTCTGGAGCGCACAACCACTACATCATCCTAGACCGTGTGTGTGTCTGTTCATATCTGGCAATTAATGGCACTCTTCCATCACAGGTTCTTTTGGTCATGGACAAGAGAACACAAGAGACGTTCATCCTGAAAGTAAGTTTAAAATGCGTGTGTGTGTGTGTGTGTGCATCCTTGTCGTACTGACTGTAGGTGTGAAGTGTGCCAGACGCCCCTGTGTGTGACCGTTTGTAATTGATTCTAATGGGCCTGTCCCTGTCAGCTCCTCCGCTCTCAGGTGTGAGACGTGTGCCAGATGCCAACGCACAGCGCAGGCACAGATGAATACACACGCTCACACACGCATTCCTACACTCACACACTCACACACACTCACACACACACACACACACACACACACACACACACACACACACACACACACACACACACACACACACACACACACACAACCAATGTGAACTTTACATGTAGCGCTGATAGATCTGTGTGGCTTGATGAATCCAGTGACTTTGGGTTGCCGTGGGGCAAAGCTTGTTAATAGGAGCTTTCTCCTTAGTCTTCACAGAGGCTAAAACACTCACCTTCCTCTCCCTCCTCCCACCTCCCACTCATGCCCTCCATATGGAGGTAATGTGTCTTTTCTCCTTATGTCCTTTAATGCATTGCTCACTTCCTCTTTCTCTCCATCCTTATCGCAGGGTCTGAGAAAGAGCAGTGACTGTGGGCGGACTAAGCGGACAATCATGCCTCATTCTGTGGCCCACATGGTGCAGCTGAGGAAGTTCATCGTCTCCGAAGACACCGTTTTCCTTTTGCTGCAGTATGCTGAAGGTAAAGCACGTGTGTGTGTGTGTCATCTAATGCTCACCAACTTCATCTTCATTCTTTTGTATTTTCCCCTCCTTCACCTGATCCCCCCCCCCTTCTCCCACCCCTCTCTCTGCCCTTGTTCCAGACAGATGTTTGATAGAGATGGGTGTGTGTCACAGGTCATTATTCTGAATACCAGGTGGCGCCATGCTTCATTAGCTATGCCAACACCTGGGCCTCCTTACAACCCACTCGCTCTATGATGCGTGTGTGTGCGTGTGTGTGTGTGTGTGTGTGTGTGTGTGTGTGTGTGTGTGTGTGTGTGTGTAGCTCGTGTGGGTGACGACGTACAATGAAATCCAGCCATATTTCTTTTTAATGCTCCATAACCTATTCAATCTGGTGCACTCTATAACCACCCTGCGCTAATATTAGTGGACAGTATTTAATATCATATGAACATAATCTAATAAAGCCAATCAAAATGCCAGAGAAGGCATCGCTTCCCCACAGTTTACATTTCAGCCGCGCGATTAACAAAATCCAGGGTTGCTTCTTCTGCTTTAGTGTGCCGTTCGCAGCTGATCGGTTAAATGACGACAGGCAGGCAGACGGAGGGAGGCGGTGACCTGAGTGACATTGGACAAAACAACATGTGGATGGTTTTACTTTCTAAGCCATCGAGTTGCCCTACTGTCATTATCATCACTGTGAGCTCCCTATCCATTCTCATCACGCACAACAGATGCTGGCTTCCAATTGCTCACGCTACAGCTGTGTGTGTGTGTGTCTGCGTGTGTGTGTGTAAGACAGAGAGAAGTCAAAACGCTAACATAACACTGGGAACCTAAATCAAACACACACACACACACACACACACAGCGACCCCATTTAGCCAAATTGGGTTCAATCATCAATCAATCACTGCTCTTGTTTGCCTTGGTTACTCTTTCCTAAGTGCAATGAGCCTTCTTACCTAATTTCCTCCAGTGTCTAAGGACTCCCAGAGGCCAAAGTCAGGAACTGAAAGTCTCTTTTGCACTTTCCTTTTCATCCTCAGCATCTGACCAACTGTGAATTTCAGGTAAATTAGCGGTAGATGGCGGAAAGCCATTTTTAAAGATGCAATGATATCATGTATAGCAAAGTGAGATGCATGCCCCTGAAATAGTGATGGTTTCTTGGGCTGAATTACCAAATGGGAAAAATGGGCATCTACACAGGGACCCCCCCCCCCCCCCCAGGGACCCGCAGGTCTATAAGAAGTAACTCCATTGAAACAACTTTGAATGTGGTTACGAAGTCTCCATAACTGCAACAGTTTTTGACTTTGTTTGATTATCAACAAAGCATCTCTATCCGTATGTTGATACTACTGGCACTCTGTGCTTGCTTACTGTATGAGTGAATGCTGAACAGAAATTGTAGCAGGCTTGTGTTTGACCAGTCAGCAACTTTCGGTCCTTTCTGGACGATGGGAAGGAACTAAATTTAGACCACGGTTCCTCCCATTGAAACACAGGTGGTTGCTGAGTTCCAAAGAACATTCCTGGAGAAGTTCCAGTAGTGCGCTTCATTTGTCCTCTTAATACCTCTGCTGTCTACTGTACTGGATACGCCCTTCTTTTTGTATTTGTCTTTAATGCCCTGTTTCCTTCATCCCTAGGGGGGAAGCTGTGGTCTCACATTGGAAAGTTCCTGCGTACTTCCAGCCCAGAGGACAGCTTTGACATTCCTTTCATCCAGAAGAGCCACACGGCGGCTGTACACTCTCCACAGCACGCTGCACCACAGCTCGATGTCGATTCCGCCAGTTCTGGTTCCGGGCCGGTGTCTTGTCCCGCTTCTGTATCGGAGCTCCAGAACAAAGGGGAGAAGCCGATGGCGTCTCCTAGGAAACGGGTTCTCCCTCCCAGGCGCATTGAACAACTTGGGGCCCAGTCGGACTCCGGAGCCACCTCTGAGGAGGAGTGCACCAACAGTTATTTGACACTTTGCAACGAGTATGAACAAGACAAGGTCGAACCAGATGCGCTAGAGGAGGAGGGAGAGAAGAGCGAACAGGAAATGCCGTCGCTGGAAGTGCCCGCCACGACGACCACCACGTCCTCGCGTAGCCGGTCACTGCTGAGCAACGACAGCCTCTCGTCACCGATCAGCTCTCAGGAACTCGGCTTCTTCACAGAGTCGTCCGACAAAAGCGGCAATGAGCAATACCGCGGCGAGGGACAGGACCACGGCGAGGTGTTCAGTCCTTTGCCGTCCCCTGCAGTGCCTCTGTCCAAGCACACGCCACTGGAGTTTTTCCGTATCGACAGCAAAGACAGTGCCAGCGAGGTGACCTGTCTTGACTCGGGAGAGCGGCGGCCTTCTCAGAAGCCGGTCTCCCTCTTTTCCACATCCGACCTGGGCTCGGGTGTCACTGAGGATCTTCCAGAGCTGGCTCAGGAGGTCAAAGGCCACAGCTCAGAGCTTTGGGGGTTGGACTGTAGCGATAAAGGCTCCAACGAGTCCGTGCCAGTCATCTCGTTCAAAGAGGCAGTAGTGGAGGATGAGGGTCACCCGCCAGACCTTTTGGTCAACCTGCCTGTAACGGGCGGGACTGTCGACTCTTTACAGGAGGAATTGGACACCTCGGGGGTGTGTCTCGGCCTCGAGGCCACAGCCTCGCCGAAGAAGTTCATCCAGCCTGATGTTTTACAGCTTCACAGCCAGCCGGAGGAAGGGGAGGAGCAGCCACTGGAGCAGGAGCCTTCATCTCTATGCACAGCCTCTGCGACTTCTTCCTCTCCCTTCAACTCGCTATGGGATGACTGCAGCTCGGCGTTTGGGTCAGAGGCCTCTGACAAAATGGTGGTTCACTCGACATGCCAAAATAATTACCTTGACCTTCCAGTTACTGACATTCTAAACGGGAAACTCGAGGCCGGTACAAGACTAAATACAGACTTGGTTCCTCACCACAGCGGCAAAAGCACAGACTCTATCCCAGCCGCGAATGGCACCGAGGCTCGCGCAGTGGTCCAGAGTTTATTCGGTCTTGATGGCGAATCATCAAGAGTTATTAGTAATACAGGTGGCTGCGAATTTGATAAAGAAGTATCGCGGCTGTTCGCCGAGCTGGACGAGCTGTCGTTGGCTGCGTCCCAAGCTCGTATCCCGGAGGAGTTTGTGCGATGCTGGGCCGTCGAGATGGTGACAGCCCTGGACCTCCTGCACCAACACGGCATCTTTTGTCGAGACCTCAACCCCAACAACATCCTGCTCGACCACCAAGGTTAGACTCCCGTTGTTACCGCGGCTTATCGTAAAGCCTTTGTTCGGTAACCTCCCACAATCTAGTCCCCTATCTCATAGATCTCTGAAATCTTCAGTATATGTCATAAAGAATAGAGGGGGGGAAAAAGTCCTGAAAATTAAAAAATACAATGTAGAATACGTTCTTCTAATATTAGCTGCACTAAACAATAATGACACAACTGCTTACGAGCTATAATATTAGGGAAGCAATGCAGTACAGTTGCACAAAGTTTAGAAAAATATATTTCAGACATAGTTCAATAAGGACCTCATGAACATCTTAGACATCTTGGTGAAATCTGCTCATATTTCTCCTCTATCGAGCATATAACCACATCTCTCTGAAGCTGCTTCACTGTCAGTCAGCCATGATGTAATGTATTTACTAAAATGAAGGCTTTTCCAGAAAGGGGAAAGTGTTTTTTTTCCCCCTACCAGGAGGTCACAGATTCCCCCTCAACTTCTTCCTTTGTCGTCCTACAATCATCTCTCTCCGCCTCGTTATCAACAAGCGTCTAATTAGCTGAGTGGCTGTTTTCGTCTCCCTGGTGGTAATTATTGTTCTAAAGGGCCCATCAACGGCGTAGTGTGGTGCATCAGTCTGGCTAGCCCAGGCTAATGGCCGCGGCTACCTAATGACACCATTAGTTCTAATGATAGCGTTAACGGGTAGCCGCTAAACAGGAGTAATCGCTGGGGCCGTGTGCTTGAAAAGCTCGCTGAGGGATGTAGAGAGGCAGAAAGGAACCGGCGGAAGGAAGTGCTCTGAAGGTGAGTAAACGGGTTGAAAAGTATCGAGTCGGAGTGACACTCGACTGTCGGCTTGAGGCAGAGCGCCAGATGAATGCTTCTTACTCTTTGAGCCGGACGCTTTCCCTCTCTTCCTGTCTCCTTAGGTCACATTCAGCTCACCTACTTCTGTAGCTGGAACGATGTGGAGGAGGCCTGCGACAAAGAGGCCATTGCCAACATGTACTGTGCACCAGGTGAGACGTATGCTCATACACTTTATCGCTCTGATTTCTCTTAGGTGCTCCTTCTAAACTTGTTATTAATTGGGAGCCTCATTTTGTGTGTTTGCGTGTCAGTAAGGAGCTTTATGTCGGGTTAATTCTATGCAGGCATGCAGGGCCATAAGTAGGCCACTTTCCCATGGTCACAAACCCCTCATTCATAGCCAGACATGAATAAACAATCCACGTGTACACACACACACACACACACCACTCTAGAGAGTAGAAACAGGTGAACACTGATTCTTCTGCACTTTGAAATAGACAGAAATCCATCCGCAAAGGTGCTCTTTCCATTCTGTGCATATGCTTCTTTTTTTTTTACCCATTAAAGAAACCACATCTTAAGGATTCATGCAGTTATCATGATGACATTTTTGACATTTTAATAACTCATATCTGTTTGTATCCGGAGGATAAGATAGAAATATTTAGTATTTACTCACAGTTTGGAGAGGCCGGCTGTGGTTGTAGTTCTCTCCTTGTCCTGTAGAGTGTGCTGTTGTGCAACAGTGAGACAGCGGCGAGGTAACTCCGTGTGTCGCCCTCAGCAGGCTTGTGGCAGCTCCGGCATGCTGTTTACTAGCTGCCTGAAACAAACCGCTGCTAGACTACAGCACCATGTCCCTACTTAGCACTTCTGTGTGTGTGTGTGTGTGTGTGTGTGTGGGGGGGGGGGGGGGTGCATGTGTGCACATCCGTTTGTCATCTATGGGCGGGATACTTCTTCTAATATGTTGCAGTTTTAAGCATCGGGCTTCACACTTGGGATGCTGGATGGATTGTGTTTGATTACATCTTTTCTTAAATACGCAGGACGGAGAACTGCTGAAAAACTCTGGATGCGTTTAGAGACGTACACAACGACCCTCGCACCCATTCACTCCCCCACGCACTTCTATTAAGCTATTCTCTCATACTCATCCTCTCTCTCTCTCTCAAGCCAGGAAGGTCACTTCAGATTTAAATCCTCCTTGTGACTGGGAACATTCAGTGAGCCACTGTCGTAATAAATCTGAAAGCAACAAATGCTTTATCTAATATTCAAAGTGTGCATTTTTTTTTTATTCCCTTTTAGAAACTGCTTGTTTAAAAGCCCACTAATGGAAATAGAAGCACGTAGAGGCATATGTACGGTGGCCAGCGGCAGGTGACCTAAAGACACACAGGAGCAAAGCTCGGCACAAGGAGCTTTACGTGCACAATGGAGCTTAAAACCTAAGTGCCAATTCGAGACATGTTTGACTCTGAAGTCATTGTGTAATTGATGTCGTAATTGTTCTTGTTAAAATCGGCTGCGACGGCTCTTTATACTTGTCTAACAGAGGGGATGGTAGGTCTGAACAATGTTGTTTATTTAACAAAATAAAATGATTGAAATTAAAAAAAAATGTAAAAGGTAGATTTTGTCTAAATGTTCACTTGACGCACAGATAATTTATAACAGCACTCATACGCCAGTTCTGGATCAATCAAGTAAAGGCAAATTATTTATTGATTACTTTTTAAAAGTGCTGTTCTCAGCAGTCAAAACTGGAAGGTATTTATTTTAAGTGTTTTTTTTCCAGACTTGAGAGCCTGTCGGCAACTTTTGGTTTCTTTACTTGACAATCCGATTAATTCACTTGCACAATAGTCATTGAATACGTCCGTAAGGTAATCAGCTAGTCTTTTTCGGCACTGTAGAATTCAGATGTAGACAAATACAAGTATATCCAATGTTGGACAAGAGGAGCTGAAGGAGGCAATCGGAGTGGTGCCCTTTGCATCACATTTGGGCGGCGTTCACATTCGGCTCACTCGCACAAATAATAAAAAGAAATATGAAAAAATCCCAGAAAAAAAGATGTTCAGTGTTTTGGATAAAAGCCAGCGCCGTAGTGAAATGACGTGGAATAGTGCTGATCAGCCCGGGTGTGAAAGATCTTGTTAGTTAAAGACTGTTGATCCCACATGGATCAATGGATGTAATGTGTTCAAGCAGCCAACAGGGGGGGTGTGACGCTGTTGCTGAGCGATAGTGTGGCTTCAACATACATTGAATGTACTACGGAAACGCCGGCAACTTTGTCTTTCTCGTCTTTGTCCACCTTTCTTTGTTGCTGTACATTTTAGTATGCACATATTGCTAAGTAATGGCTCTCATCTGTTTGACATGTTTTTATTTCCTGCAAACCCCCTACGATTGGTAGATGCATGTATCTGTTGATGTACAGTATGTGCTCGTTAACACACACACACACACACACACACACACACACTCTCTCTCTCTCTCTCTCTAACGCAGAGGTTAGTGAGTGTGTGTCTCCCCTGCCCTTGTTATGTATTGCTGTTTATCCAGACAGGGTCAGCTCTGGCGATGGCTTCATTCCTGATGACAGATTTATGACTGTTTGCCAGAAAGCTAGCAGGGGGCCTGCTGTGACCGTGTGTGTGTGTGTGTGTGTGTGTGTGTGTGTGTGTGTGTGTGTGTGTGTGTGTGTGTGTGTGTGTGTGTGTGTGTGTGTGTGTGTGTGTGTGTGTGTGTGTGTGTGTGTGTAAGACGGAGAGAAACATGTTTTTACAACGCACACATTCACACCCAAAAAACACGGGAGTGGACTCGGAAAATACAGTGACATCTGTGAATCTATTTATCCTGCACTTCTGCTTATTTATTTTCTCAGCATATCGTCATCGTTATTGATACACATCAGATGGCTAATCTTTTGTTCTCTAATAATAAAAAAAAAAAAAAAAAAGCTCTTGAGCGACAGTGAGACACGACCTGATTGGAGCAGAAACAGGAAATAGTTTATTGTTCTGCTGAGAGGGAAGCAAGGCCTAAACCAATTCTCTTCAATGTCTAAGAAAAGGGAAACTCAATATTCTTCCCCTCTGAGGTGACAAGTCCGACTTTTAGCTGCTCAGCCACAGCGTGATCTACTGGAAGTTAATGTTTAGTTCCCCTTTTCACACAACGCGCTCACCTCTTTGTTTTGGAAACCTTTTCAAGTAAGAAACTGTACCCCGAACGTACTTCGGCTTTGTTATTTGAATGTTATCAGATATTCTTTGATGAGTCAAAGGATTGCTTTAGAATATATAACTTATTTGGTTTTTAACAACAATTGTCACCATTTTAACAGAGCCTCATATGAGCCTCAGTCTTGGAACGTTATAAACCGAAGTCTCCTTACTTCCTACCTGCAAACGCTTTACTTCCCCTTTCAACAATGACTGTCTGTTCAGTTTTTAGGGAAGTCAGACTAAGAGGAGAAGAGAGAAAGTTCCTTATGCCCCCCCCCCCCCCCCCCCCCCGCCCAGCAGAGAGGAGATGGAGTGACTAAGATGCAAAGCAGGAGGGAACTGCATTGTTGAGGGGAAAGGGAAGAAGAAGAGGCCACGAGGTTAACGCTGCATTGTTTGTCTCCAAACTTCTCCGTATCATTTAGTTTTCTTCTAATTATCTTTTTTGGTTCATGTGCTGTGTAAGAAAGCTTTGTGGGAGGTATGGTCAAATGAACGCGTCACACAGTGTAACAGTGGGGTTTGAATGACCCATGGCCCGTGGATGCAGTTAATTCTCCCCTCCCGTCCTCTCTCTCTCTCTATCTCCCGTTCTCCCTGCCTCGCTCTGACAGAGCGGTAAGTGTAGCCAGCTCCACTGTACTCTCCCTGCAGCTCCTTAGACATTAATCCATTGTGATGACATCGACCTTGCTCTGAGACGTGTGCTTGTGTGTGTGTGTGTGTCCAGTATCTCCCCTCCAGCTCATAACTACGCAGGTATCACTAGTCCGTTCAATGACGATCTCCTCTCCTTGGCTGTCAAAACAGTAGTCCTGGGGAGCCCTGAAGACTGGTTGCTCAGTTGGCTGTGCGTGTGTGTGTGTGTGTGTGTGTTTGAGTGTGTGCGTAAACGAAACGTGCAAGTCGTATCATAGCCCTCTCTAACCTTTACTGTAAGAGAGCCGCGCCAGGCCCCTGGAGTTCCTGGCAGCCTCCGGTGAGACGAGGGGTCTTTGTCCTCCTCTGCTCCCCCAGCTGAGGAGCCTGGTCTCTGGGCACACGCAGCCGTGACCCGGGGTCCCAGCCCTCTGGAGAGAGCGGAGCAGAGGGAAGCTGAGCGGCACAAGAGGCCATCTGGTACCCAGTGGAGCTAGCGCGCACACACAGACTCTCTCACATATACTTTTGACTTTATCAACACGTGTGTCACTCTTGGTTTCTGTGTCATACTTCAGCACATGCTGTGGAGTCCCAACAGCCTTCCATCAAACTGACCGACTGACTCTGGATCAGAATCTCAGAAAACATGGCCATGATCAAGACAGTGGACAGATTTCCCCTGAAATGTTTATCTTGAGAGGGTTTTGTAGTCCTGACATGTATGGAGATGGTCAATGATGTCTGTGATTATTGGGAGCCTTTAACTAGTTTTGGTTGTCGAGACAAAAAACCTCAATGGCGGACTGTCATTAGGATCTGTGGTAAGGCTGCAATGATTGGATTAATCCTTTAAGTTATTTCTCACACTTGTGATTCGGCTTCTTTTTACTTTTAAACAGACTGTTAAACGGACAAGACATTTGATTAAATGATGATTTCCTAGTTTGCCACTATTTCTTGACATTTTACAAGCCTAACAATCGATTAATGAAAATAAATGTTGTTTTCAGGAGCTGAAAATGGTGCAGGAGAAAATACTAAACAATAATGTTATACTACTTCTCCGTTGTTCCTGCTTTACATTTCTTGGTGTGTGTGTGTGTGCGTGCGTGTGTGTGTTTGAGGTCAGGTCATGCAGATGGTGTGAAGTTGCAGCAGACGGTTTCCTCAATTTAACTGCTTTTTTATTATGCAAATCACCCTTTTATGAGACACACACTTGTTTGTGTGTGTGTGTGTGTGTGTGTGTGAGAGACTGTTCATGTTTTTGTGCTCATTTTGAATTTATTGTATCAATTCAATGAAATATTAAGTAACCCAAGATATCAGTCGTAAACTGTTTGTTGAGGGTTTTTTCATGTAATTACCAAAGCGGTGTCTTTTGCACTTAGCTCAGTTTAAGACGAGTAAATGATTTTATTTATAAATATTGGGTTATTCTTTTATTTTACATCTCAGTTGATCAGTTATTTCTCTGCTTGTTGATTTAATGATTAATTCTGCGTTTTCCCTCCTTTTTTTTTTTTTTTTTTTACTGGTTTCAGAGGTGGGAGGAATCGGTGAGGAGACCGCATCATGCGATTGGTGGAGTTTGGGCGCCGTCCTGTACGAGCTGCTGACGGGCATGGTGAGTCAGAAAGTATGAACGTTATCTTCGTATCTAAGGTGTTGTGGGATGTCTGTAGGTGCCTTGGCTTTCAACTCTCTCACACTCCTTATGGTTGTGCCAAGTTGTGTATGATTCTGCGCGCGTGTCTGTATGTTTGTTGGGAGAGTTTGGTGTGTGTGTGTGTGTGTGTGTGTGTGTGTGTGTGTGTGTGTGTGTGTGTGTGTGTGTGTGTGTGGGGGGGGGGTTTATGTGTGTGAGGTGCGTCTTGGCTGCCGTCTCTTACTCTGGTTCTCGGGGAGTGCCAGGGGTGTCGGTGTGACTTTCTCCCCCAGCCTGAGCTCCATCTGCTGGGGCAGGGGGGGTCAGCTCTCACCGGGCCCGGTTGCTGGCTCCTGGAGCAGCGCTGGGCTTGGAGCGCGCCGATCCGAGGTCGGTGTGGAAGGTGAAGACCAGGGCGGCTCTCGAGGTGCTGCTGCTCGGGCCGGGCTGTCTGAGGGACAATCTTTGAAGGGGAGCATCTCGGAGCCTTTTTGTTTGCGAGACAAATGATCCATATTCACATGCACATGCTAATTATACCTTGCTGCTCTCTTGAAGGACAAACGCACAGACAGTTGCACGCACAGACCTGTGCAGGTGCAGACCCGTCCCTTCAATTGTCCATTGTCTATTCAATTTGAATAAGCTCTAACTGATTGCCAGTGGGCATATTTTCATATCAGCTATCAGTGGTTTCCATCAATGGCCCCAAACATGAGTCTGGGTGTTAGTTAGGTTAGTGTTTCGATGTTGAACAATACACACCCACTTACCTGGAAAAAGAACAAGTCAGTCACACAGATGTCTCCTTTGATGATTATGTCTGGGTACAGCCCTGGCAACGATACACACACACAGGCACACATAGTGTCTCTTGATCCTTGCAGGATAAGATCTTGCCTGCAGCAGTCTTCACTGTGGCTAGGAACCCAGCCAGAACTCCTGCAGTACGTACCAGGAGAGAGAGCGAGAGAGAGGCAACCGACCTAACTGATGGAAAAAAAAAAAGCACACAGGGTCCCCCAACACAAACGGTCCACGGGCTTACGTCTTGCTGCACACGCTCTGTTCTAGCATTTTCAATTTCAGGGCTCAACAATAAGGACTGCCTGCTTGCCTGGAGCAAGTACAAGGCTAAGTCTGGGGCAAGGAAATCTAGCAAACACACTTGATCGATCCGCGCTAGTGGTAAAAGAAAAATAGATAAACACATTGTTTTTTTCCCCCCCCGTAATGGATGATGGAAGTAGCTAAGGAGTGATCCATCTCGCTTCCTTCTCATCTCTGTGGAGAGTTGCACATGCGCAGTATTGATCGGGCTCTCGTGGCGGCGAGGAAAGACAAAGTCTTTTAGCTTTCAATTCTCCTGGAAACGGGAGTTAAGTTGTGAAAGAGCGTGTGGGCGAAACTCCAACTATGTTTTCCCCAAGTTTGAGAACGAGGCAGATGGAACGAGACGATTCACGTTAGTCTTTGTTGTTATTCGCTAACTAGATAAATAAAACAATTTATACAGGGGCAAGTCAAAATTGACTGCGGGCAGTTAGATTTCTGATCCACTTGCCCGACCAGGCAAGTGAACAAAAATACATTAAAGTTGAACCCTGGATTTTGAGGTGTAGATACGCTGAAAGATGTCCTGTTGCAACGTACAGCCATTATGGTCATTATTGTCAATTATTTTAACAATGTGGCTACATTCTGTGGTTGGAAAAGCATTTGTAGCTCTTGTGTTCCCTTTCTCTCTCTCTCTCTACTGAGATTATTTCAATTTTTTTTCCCCCAGAGTGCAACAATTCCTTGTAATTGCCGGTTTGACCTCTTCATCTTTTACTCTAAAAACAAATAAAAATGCTTTATATCTACTGCTGCCTGCTTAACTGTTGGTTCTTCCAGTACAATAGCGCTGCATAATTCAAGAACAAACTAACCAAAAAAAAAAAAAAGACGTTTTCTTTCCATGTCATCCTTTCTGTGACACACGTCGGTTCTAAGAAAGAGCAACAGTAGTCCAGTCACTGCCTTGTTGTAGTTGCTGTGATCAGTGTTGTTTCAGTTGCTCTGGCTCTTTGGTCTCCTCCTATTTGTCCAGCTCTGGTGCTCTCACGTAGACCCTCGGCTCTGCGGGTGTCGGTGTAAATGTCCCTTTAGCTCTCGGGTCTGTCAGGTTTTCTTTGTTTTGATTGATCGTTATCTGTTCTTTCCACCCCTCCTTCCCGCTGCACAGTCTCTGCTGCGGTGCCATCCAGCAGGAGTCGGTCGCCACACTGCTCTCAACACCCCCGAGTCTGTTTCAGAGGAGGCCAGGTCTCTACTGGAGCAGGTGAGAGTCTGAAGTGCTACCGGTAACTTCCTGTATGATGTACTGTAACGCTGTTAATGTCATGTACAGTATTTAACTGAGTGGCCCACACAAATAGATTTCTCTCACACTGGCTGGTGAACACAATGGAAATGAAACATAGATATAAAAAACGTGTACATGGGATATTTCAAATACCCAGCAAATAGTGCTTTGTTAGAAATAAGTACTGTAGAAGAAGAACTTGGTTAGCATGACCTGCTACAGTGGCTCAACAGGTGCAAAAACTCTACCTTCATTCACAGAACATGCATCACAGTACTGAATAAAGACACGACATCTCCAAAGATGTTACAAAAATAAACACCAGAGCTCACCATAACTTTTTGGATTATTTTCTGACGGGTTAGAACTGATAAACACACATCCTAGACATAGTGGACATATTATCTAATATATATATATTCTTTAACAGAGCTTTCTCCATGCTTATATCTTGAAGTTAATTGCTAATCCTCAACACTGGTTATCTTTAAATGTATATTAATATCGTTAGTTAGACATGCGGAAACGATGGCATCACTTATTGCTACTTGTACTGAATTATGAATGCCTCTTATGGTCTCCGTTTTGTCTGCAGCTGCTCCAGTACAACCCAGTGGAGAGACTGGGGGCAGGTGTGGGAGGCGTGGATGATATCAAATCCCACCCTTTCTTTGCCAGAGTGGACTGGCCCAAGTAGACGCTGTGCATTGTGGGACTGCGGAAACCAGAGCTGCATGCTGGGAGACCGGCTGTCCTGAATGAATTCCTTTCAGACTGGAAACACAAATGGACAGTAAATTCAGATTATGCCATTCGGTCCCCATGTTTTTTTTTTTTTTTTTTTTTTTATACGGAATTTGCCAAGAAGCAGTATTACTTTCCCTGTAAATTGCTAATTTCTTTATCTCATGGAGGGTTTACTGTGTAACCTTTTTGGTGCAGGGAACACTTAACAACATGTGTGGTGCAATAATTTATACAACGAGTGATGATCCACTACGACATTGTTGCTTTTACACTCGTACAGTAGCGGTAAGTCAAAATGACATAAGTGAAAGGTGACATTTCTTGTGTTTACACTGCATTTATTCAGTTGTTGAGGTTCACCATTCAAATTGACAGACTTAACGCTGCTAAATTTTTTTATTCAGAGCATTATTAGAGCAGCAAAGAACTATTATCTATTAAAGATAAGGTGGAGTAATGTCTGCCTGAGCAGAGAATGGAGTCTGCTCTCCCTCTGTGTGTGTCGTAATCAAGAGTTTCTCCGCTCTTTGTTGACACAGCCGGGCCGGCTGCACGTGCATGTTAGCGCATGTGAGAGTGCCCCGATGGCTAGTTCACGGCCGCCGCTCTGCACTGCGCTCATACGGTAGTTACATAACACTGTCCCGACCCTTTGGTTCCACCCTCAGGTAAGCACTGTTTGCGCTGTTAGCACTGTTAGCTGCTAGCACTGTTAGCTGCTAGCCGGCTCGGCCGTCGCCTTGTTGAGAGGCAATGGAAATGCTCCCAATCACGTACGTTGTACCTTTAAGTCCGCTTTCCTAAAAACACAAGTGCAATACGCTCACTTTGTTGCCGCCTATAACATATTCATTACTCCATACTGAGCCCATTGAGATTAGCTATGGTCGAGACAGGTTGGACACTACAAGATGAATAAACACAATATTTTCAGGTAGGAGGTGGTTTTGTTGTTGAGTTAAAATATTAAATTATTTAATAGATTTTAGCTGGAAAAAGTGTCCGTCTAACGCCTTCTCCCTCCGTAGACAGGCCCGTGAGGTCGGTGAGGAATGATGAAGGATGAGGCGTGAGCCACACATTTCAAACCAGCCCTTTTACAAATTGTAGTTTTTATGAATGACGGAGGGAACTCTGTACTGTTGACTACATTTTTTTTTTTTTTTTTTTTTTTGCATGGAAGAATATAATTGTCGTAATACACGTCGTGCTATGAAAGTTCTATCAAACAATAAATTGTGCGTCTTGTAAATACACCTTTTGAAAGGATGTTGTGCTGAGTGAAAGGTACACCCAGGTCTCAAAGCCTTGATCATGTCCAACGTGTCAATCACTTACTGCCTCATCAATCAAATCCTTTTATTTGATTGTGTGTTTTATTTAAATTGTCCAACTTGCAACACGGATCTTAATGCTGATTTTGTGATATCTACGATGACATACATTATATGGTAAACATTCCCATGGTTACATTACATGCAATATATCACTTCCTGTATAATCAAAGAAGACTTTTGAGATTTATTGGAGCATATAATCAAATGCCTCATGATACATTTCTTTAACAATACACAGTTAATCACTCCACTGTAGATGCTGCACTGCATAGTGTACATTTCCAGGGCCATACTCCACATGTTAACCCTTTTATCACACTTCAGTTTTCCTTTTCTCGGTCTGTGCTGTATGTCGGTACTGGTCTGTCAGTGCACTCTTGATAACAATAAACATACCTGGATGACAACATCTAGTGATGCTTCCTTTATTGATTCAGCGGTTACGCGTCGAGAGCTGGGAGTGTGTTTGTTCTGAGGCTACAGCTCCTCTTATCAGCAGGACCGATGATACTCCTAGAAAGCCGCTGTCACTCCCGCTGAGTGTCACTGTGACGGTAATATGAGCCAGCGCAAAGGCACACACACACACACACACACACACATGGTACATCCCAAGCACCCATTGATGCACATGGGACCTTTTTTGGGTGCAGTTATTGTACTACCAGCCTTAAAAATGTCTTGAATATATATGAGTTTTTGAAAAATCATATCTTTTGTTTTCCAAAAAGCAGCAGGGTGCATCCAGGTGCATGAGTATTTAATGAGAAGTTTTCACGATGACACTGCAATGCAGAAAACAATTAACTCCCCAAATATTACATCTTTGTGATAACTGAGCTAACTTTGAGTACGCAGAGTTGGATCAGCTCTATACCACTATGTCCGTGTGTAAACTAAACTCTAGTTTTTGTTTAAACCACAAAATCTAAATGTAAAGATGACAGTTTGTCATTTTGCTGAGGACTATTTTTTTGGCTGACACATGACCCTCTGTAAAATGGTGTCTTTATTCATAGTTTTTTGTATGGATTAAGGAAACAAAATTAGCTTTCTTAGCAGGTTGGTGGATGTTGTCACCACTACAGACATTTAGAAATCACACATATTTCATTGTGCATCAATACGATCACTTAACATTTTATTACTAATCTCTTAAAAACTGATTTAATAACCTTTTCATGTCAGAATATCTTCAGATTTTGAAAATTACAATCTAGGCTTGATTAAACTGAACATGAACTCATTCCTCTATTACCTGAAATGACACACGCTCATCTACACACACACACACACACACACACACACACACACACACACACACACAGGTCGCGGGAGTTGTTCGCAGTGTCGCGGTGTATCCCCCTTGTGTCAGCCTCACTGCCGCAGGGTCAAGAGTCTGGGCTGATTAGTGCTTGTCACAAGACCTGTCTCTCATTACACACACACTCAGGGCGAGAGGTTCACTTCAGCTCAGAGAAGACGCCTGTCAATCTTACTCAGCGTACATGTGAGATGTGCCTTCAATGTGTTCACGATAGACTCAGAATCCCTCTGAGCTTATTTTACGCGTCTGTTGAATTTCTTCCACTTGTGATTCAAATTCATCTGATATGGACTCAAACTAGCATACAACACGAGCCTGAAATGTACATTCTTGTATAATGTGGCTCAGCGCAACATGATGACATTTTAATACCTCAAACTCTCAAACGTGACTGATTTGCAGTGGTGGAAAGTAACTGAGTACATTTTCTCAAGTACTGCACTTAGGCACAGTTTTGTAATACTTTAGTACTTTAGTACTTTAGTACTTTACTTGGGTATTTTCATTTTCTGGGAGTGGATCATCTCATATTACTTTCCACCACAGAGTGAAGGCATACTGTATGTCCCAAAATTTCAAACTATTCCTTTAAAACTATCACCGTGACTAGTGAGGACAGTAAAATGCCAATTATGCATCGATGCATTAATGAGTTATTTAAGATATCATTCACCTGGGTATGCATCTGAAGAATGAGTACTTTTTCTTTTAATACTTTTTGCTGACAGTCATTTTGTACTTTTACTTCAATAGGATTTTAAATGAAGGACCGGTAATGGAGTATTTTTACATGCTTTTACTTCAGTAAAATATCTGAGTACTTCTTCCACCACTGTCTATTTGGCTCCACACAAAAAGAATCAAGGTGCATGTGTTTTGTAGATATATATATATATATATATGTGTGTGTGTGTGTCTTTGTGTGTGCACAAAGCCACCGGGAAGGATCTGTCTGGTCAGAGGCAAGATAAAGAGGACATACCAAGGACTCCCATGATGCAATACAGGCCACAACCCTGAAAGCGTCACCCAGGCCTGCAGGCTGAATTGACCCCTGAACCCTTTCTACAACTTCCTGGACCTCCCTCTCTCTTTCTCTGTAGTCTTTTCCCACCTCTCTCTCTCTCTCTCTCTCTTCAAATGCGCCTCCCCTCAGCCCTCGCACCCATCGCTTTCACACTGAGGCACCAGCGAGCGGGCAGCAAGCAGCCAAATGGCCTGCCCTCTGCTTCATATTGCTGTTGGTCAGGTTTTGTTTTTGTCTTTGACGGTTTGACTTTCGTTCACAAAGCCCAGGAGGACTCCTGTAGCCCAGGGACGGACACACACTCACACATGCACACTTGCGCCGAGCTGAAGAGTTCCGCTCCGAGACCCCGGGCATCTTCTCCAGCTTCTGTCAGAGCCATGATGTCATTTTAAGGAGACACAATGCCTCTTCATTGTCCACCGTACACACACACACACACACACACACACACACACACACACACACACACACACACACACACACACACACACACACACACACACACACACACCACACACACACATCCTTACCACTGCACAGACACACAAGCTACATGGTCAACAGCATTAGGAGCGGCACGTGGTAAAGTACAGGTGAACAGCACTGTCAAACACGTAAAAGTGTGACAATAAATGTGAATGATGGTTTATGTACAGCTTTATTTTACTTTCATTTATAATCTATCTTCTGCATAATATAACATGTTCTGGCTCCAAATCTCTAAGACAGTAAAACACCTGCGTATTGCGTATTTCTTTTTTTAAATAACAAATTCTAAACACACATTTTGTCTACTCTCTGCCCGTTGCAGCTACATTATACGTATAGGCAAATCATTTTTAGCAGCTGGTGTCCAGTGTCCTCCTAAGGGACGGGATCACAACCAAACAATATCGTAAACAGCAGAGAAGAGCCATAAACAAAAGCCAGCCACCACCCACAACATGAATGTGTCTTTTCAGAATATATCATAAATTCTATACTGACGTGTGTGAGAAAAGGCTGATATATCCAATCATGCGAAATTAGATGAAGATATTCCCATACCTTCTATTGTACCTGCAGTAACTCAGTGTCTTTAAAGATTATACAAGTCAACACAAAGTTAAAAGAGTTGGAATAAAGGGCATATGAAATAAAGGTCTAATTTAAGCTCCTCCTGGTCTGCCTTTAATTAGCTGCTGTAATACTACTTGTCACTGCGCTGGTGCCTTGGGCTGTCTCACGCCTTAATCTGATCAGATAGTGCAAAGCAGCTCTGCCTCCGACCTCAGCTCCTCTGCAGTAGTGATGAGGTAACTGTGAAAGACACAGACTCAGATCCAGTAAATATCAGAGTCTGTGAACACAACCCCAAAATGAACCACAAATTGGCCTTTAGGGTTTAGGGATCTTACAAACAGGTCATTGACCCACGGTGTGCGGGTGCACCGCACTCCATTTGCAGAAGACCTTCATTAGCCTCGTGACT
Organism: Lycodopsis pacificus; assembly: GCA_028022725.1. Classification (NCBI taxonomy): domain Eukaryota; kingdom Metazoa; phylum Chordata; class Actinopteri; order Perciformes; family Zoarcidae; genus Lycodopsis; species Lycodopsis pacificus. The sequence continues at coordinate 8,895,134 of CM051705.1, read as the reverse complement.
TCATACTGCGATGCTCTGCTTTCCCACCACAAGACAATACAATGGGGTCACTGAGAGGGTTAATGGAAACACGAGCCCGCGAGGTCATACGAAGCCACCCTGAAAATGTTGTGGTTACCATACATGACCTTTGACCCCTCGTACATGAGTATAGCCCGGTCCAAAAGAGCAAAAACAAAAGCTTCAAATGTATAGATCATTGGGAAATAATACACCACCCGCGCTAAAACAACAACACGCGCTAAAATGCTAATGGCGGACTTCACACCTATTAAAATCGAGTGGGACCAGGACTGGTTATGTTACTGAGTGGACTGGTTGTACTGGGACGGAGAGGCTGAGTGGACTGGTTGTATCTGAAAATGGAGTGAGCAGAGAAGTGGAAACTGGAGCAGACGGCGCAGGACGTCACACAGGTGGGTGCAACAAACTCACCCCCATGGTGGAGAAACGTCAACATTGCTTGGCGATGTTGCGTTACGTTGCTTTCCATGGCTGCTGCTCCTGTGGAGTTTTTACTGTACTTACACATGTTCATGTTCTGTGTATCTGTGATATTTAATTCTGCTGCTGTAAGAGGTGTCATGTATTTTATTTTATTTTATTTCTGTAGTTTCATTTGCACCCGATGTGGTGTCCACTTGCTATTTGTTGTCGGTCATTTGTGTTCTATTGTCTGATTGTTTTGTTCTTGTTTCTAATTAACTCTAGTAAGGCGAGAGTGAGGCTATTGTGTATTTATAATTGACAAGCAGTTGTATTATCAGGCTGCAAACTACAGTCTATAGAAAAGGACTATATCGTGAATGAACTGTATTTTGTTGCCTAAATGTGTTCTTTACTTAGCTCTATCATATAACATCATTATCATTGTGGACAGTTTTTCCCTTTCTAAAAAATGCAATGCAATAACGTTCACCTACATATTAACTCACCTACTTTGTATTTTTAGTACTTTTTTTTTTTTACCAGTTTTGATGATTTTACTTGTACTATAAACTAAAGTAACATTCATTTTACAACTGCTACTGATACTTTCCCTGTTGATTAAGATGGGAGCACTATCATTTCCATGTTTTTCTATGAAAAACTGAACCTACAAAAAGGATTTACATGTATTTTTTATTTAAAACACTTTAACAGAAGTGTTGCTCCATCTCCACTGTTCATCACTCACACCTGTTCAAAACAAAGAATAGAAAAGGGCCATGATCTGCTTACATGTTGCTTGACCGACATAACATACTATATACTTGTGTGCATTCTGATATTTTAGAGTTCAGGAGAACAGTCGAGAGAGCGAGAGACTAAGTGCAGCTTAAATGCCTGCTAACCCTAAGACATGTCTCAACTCCCTTTAAAGTCAAATTACCAAAGGTGCCTTGCTGCATAAATCGTCCTCCGTATACCTCGATTGGAAGTGCCGGTTATTTTCCCCGCTCTGAGCGTTGTTCTACCTCACCTTCCCCGCCACATTGGATTTAGGGGGGGGGGGTCTCTTTAAATAACCCACATGGCTGCGTGTGAGTCACCATACGAGAGGCTCAGATGGTAAAGGAGTCCCAATTGGTGCCCAAAAGACGTGTCACTGGTAATACCTCCCCCTGCAGACTTGACGTGTCTCCTTTCGTTGCGCTGTGGGCCTCTGTGATCTGTGTGGAAGGGCGGTGCGCCAAGGCCCAGGCATGCCGTTAGCAAGCTCACTAACATAGCATTAGCTCCACGGTCATCTCAGTGGGCCCGTGCTGTCTCAACCGTTCCCTCGCGCTCGGCTACACACACCTTCTGTGGCTCCACACAGCTTGTTAGCCGCAGACCCCCTCCGTCATAAGACCATCCTCCCCTCTCCTCCCCCCCCCACCCCTGACTGTGTCTCCTTCTAGGCCTTTATCCCCCCCTCCCTCATTTTCTCCCCTCTCACTAACTGCATCCACTCTCTTGAGGCGTTGAAGAGGCCTCAGCAGGGGCTCCTGTTGGTGCCACACACACACACACACACACACACACATGCAGAAACATCTCCCGGTTGCAGCTCAGGGGCAAAGGCCTTTGACTGCCCTGCTAAGAAAAGAGAGATACGGAGAAATAACAGAGAGAGTGCCATCAGATTACTCTCTCCTCATCCGCGGGTGACCTGGAGGGGAATGTGACGCTTGTTAAGGGTCGTTCCTGGGAATGCAGCTTGAGAGGCGCGCTGGGAGCTAGAATCTACCCGCTAATCTGTCTGTTCCTCCGAGGCGCAAGTCTTCCTGGCGATGAGACACACTCTGTTACCACACACACACACACACACACAGTCTTTACAGTTGCAGTCCCAGCCAGACGACATCTCGCTCACCCTCGGGGGAGAGAGCAAAGGAAGAGGTTCAGAGGGAGAGGGAGGGAGGGGGAAAAGCAGATTAGGGAGGTAGATGACATCTCACACGTCCTGACAGCGGGGCATTAGACGGAAACGAAGGGAGGACGGAGGGAACGAAGGGAGGACGGAGGGGGCGTCGGGGGCGAGGTGGAAAAGAGGAGGGTGGAGGCAGGTGCAAAGTACGAACCAGGTGGAAGCGCAACTTCAACTTTAAAGTGATGGGCGAGAAAGATGAGGAGAGTTGGTGTTCATGATTTGCATGATGCAAAATGGATTGCGTGACATCATGGCGGCTAAGGTAGTTGGGGAGAGGGCAGCGGCTGAGGGGGAAGCGTGAAGCGGCTGAGAGGGGGTGAAAGGGTGGGGTTAGCGGGGCGTAGAGCAGTGTTCTTGAGGGAGTGTGGAGGATCCTTGGAGCCCTGGCACCTTATGGCATGGCCTGCAGTCAAACAGATGCTGCAGGCCTTGCCAGCCTTGAGCAGGGCACAGATGAGACCATTTAGAAGCAAAGGAGGGACGTGACTCGTCTTACCGAGCAGCGCAGGAGCGTGTGTGTGTGTGTGTGTGTGTGTGTGTGTGTGTGTGTGTGTGTGTGTGTGTGTGTGGACCTGTCTTTCAAAGAACAGAGAGCGTGAGTTGTTTTTCTTTAAAGCTATGCTAATTCACATCAGTTGTCTTCAGTTGAAGGCATAGACTGTGTGTCTATTGTGTTAAAGCGGGCGTACATTTGGATTAGTGGACCTTCGTTCATGTTACTGTGTGTGAAGGAAAAAAAACACTTTTTTAATGACTTAAAGTGGAAATCCACCAATTTTACAGATCAATATTATCTGACGAGACATGAAGAGTAAACCTAAGTGACTGATCATTGTTCTGTTTCACTTTATTCATTTGGCCTGACATCGTGTTGATGGTATGACCATTTGTATCCGTCTCTATATTGAGTAAACATTTTAGTATCTTTTAACAAAAACAAAATATTTCACAAAAAAAAGCAAAAGTGGCATGAAAATGTGGGGATGCAGTGACTATTGTTGTTAGCAATGTCAGAGGATAGGTTTCATTAAATCTATTCAGCCGTTCCTCTCTTTCCATTCCTGTCTCTCTCTCTCTGCACAAATCACACCTGCATGTTTAAGGACAGAGAAAACTTGAGAATGTATGCCTCTGTTTTGGAAAACTACTGACTGTAGTGGGTGGAAGCATGTGCAAGTGGAAGAAGAGCAGCACCGACTCCCTCCTCGCTGTCTATTCTCTCTCCTCCATCTCTATTTTTTCAAGTGTAAGTGATAATATCCTCCCTTTTTCTACCTCTCACCGGCTTGAGTGATTTGCTAAGGCGGTGTGTTCATCTATGTGTACGTGCGCGTGTGTGTGTGTGTGTGTGCATCTCACATTAGCCTTTTTCCATTAAAGCAATTTCGCCGCCCATTGTATTCCTGAAGAGGACCTGGGAAGTCACTAATGGTGCCTTGCGTCCACACTTGCGCGCTCGCGCACACACCCGCCGCGACGTGCACGCAGCAGAACATCTCTCAGCATGCGCTATCATCACCTGTCGCCTGATTGCTGTAAAACACACACATTAGCATAGAATGAGACGCATTATCACTCCTGATTATGGGACGCTAAGAGGTTTCACAGAAAAAAAAAAAGACCTCGCACCTTTTCTCCACAATGCCTGCTGCTAGTGAGATAAATGCATGTTGTCCAACATCTCTGACTCTATACCGAAACAGCCCGAAGACTCCGCTGATGGATTTAATGGCCTCTTGTTGTCCATGTTCATAACTGCTCAGATTTGTCGTGTCAATACTAATTTTTTTTAATTCAGGCCGGCGCTGTGATCTGGGCTGCCGCCATCAAAACATGTACTTTGTATGTTTCCCGCTGTTTTGAAAGTAGATTGAAAAGCGCTGGGCTGGTGGCGGTTTCAAAAGGTTATTGCTGATTTTAGTGGGGTCAAATCTAAGTAGGAGCAGAGCAGAGACACACACTAACACTCGCCGCATCCGCCACGAGAGAGGTGGCCGCGCATGGTTAGCAGGTGGCCTTCTCTTCCCCGCCTTGATGAGTACAGGAAGTGTCGGCCGTGTACAGCGGCGGCAGAGGACACTTGTTTGAGGTCAAAGGCCGTCCCTCTCTCCTCTTTGCACTGTTTTTCTTAAGTCTGGGGTCCCTGATGAGGTCTTTCCACTTTTGTAAGGCCTCGCTCATTTCAGAGGTGGAGGAGGAACAGGAGGAAGGAGGTTAAAACGCTGCCATTGATGAGTTTTTACTATTTTCTTTTTTCCTTTTTCGGGGCTTTTTCCACCAACATCCTGGAAGCGGAGGAAGGCCATGTCTGGATCCCGATATAGCCTGGCAGGGTCACAAGGTGATGGGGTGGAAGAGACTTCAGGCTAAGATAGGAATTCCCCGGCGTTTAGGTTGAGTTCAGGGTGTGTTGCGAATTCTGACGACTTTTAGGGTTGACAAAAAAATATACGTTTTCTGGAGAAAGTCCACTTTTATGGCGTGAAATGAATCATCCTGCAGAAGAAGAACTCAAAGCACAAAGATGTTTGAGTTAAGGGAATCGCTTTTCATTTAAGAAAATATGATCTTTTAAAGATCGTTACCACTTTATCTGTTAAATAAAAGGAAGAGGCACGAGAGTGGTACTGGTCTTCTCATCTAAAGCTTGACAAGCAAGCAAAAAAAATGGCAAAAATATTTACAAAAAGCTTTATGGCCGCGGCTGGGAACCTGCTTTCTGAGCGAAATCAGGAAACTACAACAGAGATTTTGAGGTTTTTGAGTTTTGAAAATTGCAGTTTAAAAAAAAGAAACTGCTGGGAAAGATGGAGGAAATGCTATTTAAAGAGATTTTAAAAGTCAACAGAGACAGTAAAAGAGTGAGAGTTCAGATTTTCTTGTTACTTTAGTAGATTTGTTTGCCCACCTATCACCACACACACACACACACACACACACACACACACACACACACACACACACACACACACACACACACACACACACACACACACACACACACACACACACACACACACACACACACACACCCAGGTCTGTGATAATGACATAATTGTCCCGGAGCACACAGCCATGCAAATAGGGAAGATGGCTTGTGTTGCCATCCGTAGGTCTCTACCATCTATTTCCATTATTCTAATGCACTGCTGCTGATGACCTGCTCTCACACAATTAACAGTCAGGGAATGAGAGAGAGAGAGAGAGAGAGAGAGAGAGAGAGAGAGAGAGAGAGAGAGAGAGAGAGAGAGAGAGAGAGAGAGAGAGAGAGAGAGAGAGAGAGAGAGAGAGAGAGAGAGAGAGAGAGAGAGAGAGAATGTGTGGTATTTGAGAAAAGCATTTTTCTGTCCTCATCTTTCGACCCTGATCTCCTGGCCTTTTTCTTTTTAAATGGCACACCAGCTGTAACGTATGTTAACTTTTCCTCTCTCGCGTTGTTTGACTTTTGTCATCTCTTCATCCACTCCGGGAGGCAGAGTTGGAGCTCGCTGAACTTTAGAACGAACGAATTAGAGGTTGAAAAATTCCTCACTTTTCTGTCCATACTTTTCATGCCAACCTCTCCACCATATTCTTTTCTGTGTCCCTTCTTGCTCCTTTTATTGTGTGTGTGTCTGTGTGTGTGTCTGTGTGTGAGATCTTGGGAGAATGGGCTGTTGATTCTGGTCTGTTCCTTGGCTCCCCGTCTCATGGTCTTGGCCCAGGTCTGATCCCTGCGATTGGATCGGGGGGCTTTTGTGGTGGCTGATGGGACAGAATTAAGCCAAGTGGCACACACCGAGCACGCTCCACGGCGGGCAGATGGACGGAAAGTGAAAGAGCTGTGATTTCTCATTGTGTCCTGCCGTCTTTTGGGGTGTGCGCGATACCCCCATGAGCACATCCTCCATCCAAGAGCTCTATTCTTCAATCAGTGGCCACCGCTTCCTGGGTCCAGAGACACGCCTCCAAGATTTCATCTCTGTATCAGACCACAACTGGGTTGCAAGCAGCTTAGAGAAGAATAATGCACGGCAAGATACAGCCGCTCAGTCTTTGTTTAAGGCTCCGTCAGAAGTGTGAAACACAGATTGTCTTTATATTTAAAGAAAGTAATTGTATATTCCCGATGCGTCACCCACAAAAGTTTTTTTTTCATCGGATGCATTTGCGGCCACGTTTACCATTAAACACATTTGTATTTTTCATATTTCGAAAATGACGCAAAGCAGATAATTCTAAAATATAATGTTATTTAAATGAAGTCTCTGGATCAGTGCACTTGCAGTTGTGTCCAGCTGTTGACAATGAGCTCGTATGCTCAAGAGATTTGAGGAGTAAACAGATGCACAAAATGTCTGTTTAAACATATTCTAAAACCGATTAAAAAAAACATATAAAAGGGTTAAATGACTGCGGCGGTAAAAGTTCCCATAGATCATATTTAACCTCTTACCTTTGAAGCCACCCCCTGTGCCCAACCCCTAAAGCTTATCCTCAATGGGATTTACACCACGAGTGTGTGTAATAGTTATTTGACCCCCTGCGTTTCTGTGCATACATATGTGAGTGTGTTTGGGTGAATGTGCCGATTACAGCAGATTACTTACACCCATGTAAAAACAGGAATTAGTTCCCAATAAGAACTGCTTACAGGGCCTAAAAACAGCAAAGATAATCATTAGGCCAAGGGGAACATCAGTCATTGCATCACGCAAACACCCACTCTCACCATTACACGTTGAAAAGGAGTAAATACCCTTCTACCGCCTTTCTCCATCCCCTCCACCCCTCCCGAAACTATCAAAGTGAGCTTGTCGACGATGATGCTTAACTGCTCCTCTGATCTGGACATTAGCGAAGGGGCTTTGGAGTTTTATTTTGAGGGGGGAAAAAAAAATCATGGAAAAAGGGCCCAAAAAAAGCCTGAAGTTCCAGCCAGGAAGGGTGGACAAAAACGCTTTCCATCCATCCTCGTCCTCTGCAGAACCTTTTGTCTCCTGTTCTGAGAGCTCAGCGACAACAGCGGGAGAGCGAAAGGAAAAAGAGAGCATATGAGATGGCGGTGGCATTCCCAGTAAGGGTTGAGTGATCTACTTAGAAGGGCCATGGCAGGCCCGGCCAGCAGAAGCCAGATAGATGCCTGAGCAGGCTGGCCGAGGACCAGACACCCCTTTAAATCTGTTACTATGGCTAATCTCTAATCTGGAGATTTACTATATCTGTTCCCCTCTCCCTCCGCTTCTCTTTTTTCTCTCTGTTTCTACTTCTCAGCGTCTATAAATGGAGCAATCTGTGAGTATTTCAGTAATGCATTTATCCCCAAAATGTGTTATTAAAGACTGTCTAATTCCCTTCACATCCCTCGGCTTCTCCAACCCAACCCCCTGACCATGCCCAGCAACACACACACACACACACACACACACACACACACACACACACACACACACACACACCTACACACAAACACAAGCACACACTCACTTCTTTTTTTTTTTTTTTTGCAGATGGTCACATAATGCACAATCAGCCAAACAAGACGGCTGATTTCTGGGTGGATTGTTGGACTCCCTCTCGCTTGGAGGGCATCCTTGGTGGACATTGCTAGCTTGAAGCCATTAGATGTTAGCTGTGTGCAGTGAGCCAGCACCAGTCACAACCAATCCCCAATCTTTCTTTAACTGGACCGTGTTCCCAGTCCAAAAACAGAGGAGAGCAAGAGCTCGCCTGCCTGAAACAATGCAGTCGGATTGCAGAAAGACGCGCTGGGTGCCATGCATATATCAGGTGATTACCTCACACATCTTGCAACAAACACGACCCTAAACTTCACAAAGATCTTGTTCCCAGATTTGAGTTTTTTAGTGGAGGTTCCAGTCATGAGGTCGGTTTTAAAAAAATGGTCTCCTTTGCTGCCAACATAAGCACCTTTCCCCCTGAAGCACTCAACACATGGCAGTCTTGAAACTAGCGTGATGAAGACATGACGTGTCATAATAATTAGGAGGTGGACAAAGGATCTGCTGTTTAACATGGAAATTTATGCAGTCCCCTGTGTTTTCTATGAAGCGAAATTCTAGCGCTTTCGGATTTGTTCAATTCATTTTCACCGGCACTCCGTCTCGGATAGGCAAATGTTCACTGACACTAATGTGTTGCAGGTCAAGAGAGGAAGGGTCCCACCTAATGTGCATCTTCATTTCTGCTCTCCTCTTCGCCTCCGCCAAAAAACAATGCTTTCCTCCTCCCTCGTTCCTGCTTCCCCATACTTAGGCCCTCGCAGCAATTATGCCCAATCACAAGGCCTCAATAGGAAGCAACCATGGCTTGTTTGTGCCTCTGCGGTCATTAAGAGGGGGGCGAAGAAAGGAATTAATGACTTAATTGGGGAGGAGAGAAAAGGGGGAAATCACACAGACTCTGGGAGCGGAGGGGAGCGTATGAATGGGGCGCCTGGAACGCTCCTGGAGCAGGGGATTGTGGGATTGCTGAAGTGTGTCAAGATTTTGGTCGTCCTCCAGAGCAGATGGCGGCTTGTCGTTCGCATACCATCTATTCTCCTCTTTGTCAACCCAGAACGGCATCTTTTGTTCCTCCCCATTGCTTTGCAGCAAAAGTTCATGGGTGGAGAGAAGAAAAAAAACAACAAGAAGAAAAAAACAACAAAACAAAACTGAAACATTGGTCCAGTTTGCTCCAGATTAACAGTCTCAAGGTCTCTCTCTCCCTCTCTCTCCCTCCCAAAGTTTTGACCAAATCAGAAAGGATGCTGTGTCTAAAGTGTTGGTGTGCCAGGCTTGGCACAGTTCTATTCATTCCTCTCTAATGTGGCAGGGTCCCCCCACTGCCAAGCCTCCGCTCCTGCTCCACAGACTCCTGATTATTGTGGATAAACACGCAGGAGGAGATCCCCCTCCTCTCCTCCATGCACACCAACTGAGACTTGAGAGATACGCTATACCTCCAGGAAAATCTGGCTCGGCTCGCTCTCGCAATTTCTCTTCCCGTCCAAGATTTCAAACTGATAAAGTAATCAGGAGGAAACTGAAAAAACTGTTTGGTGACTATTCAACACTTGCCACGCATTTGAAATTTCCCTCCTTTGACTGTTGCATTAAAACAAACGTGAAACAAGGACGGTCGTTGCACTGTTGAGCCCCACGGTCTACTGAGCTGATGGTGCTTTTAACCGTTTCTTTTTTTTTCCTGTTTTCTTTCATGTGTCCCGCTTCCTGGAAGCATTCCTTCTGTAAACAACGAGTGAAAAAAAACCAACAACTGAGGCTTATTTGGAAAATGGCTAGCACCTTTGCAGGACTGAATAATTAATGTATGCTAATGCTAACAATGTATTAGTTATTCAAATGTGATCCTTTTAGACAACAGAACTGTTTACCCCCTATTACTCGCTCTGATCGTCCACTCCAGCAGGGGAGCGCATAAAGAGAAGAAAGCAGAGGAAGAGAGGAGAGATGAGTGTATGTGACACTAGCAGACACCAGCCAACACAACAAAGAAGCACGGTGAGATTAGCATGACAGAGAATGCTAGCGCTTCACACATTAATACACAACATGAACTACAGCCATAACCCTCAGGGGCCCGATGCAATATTCATCTCCTCTACCTCCTTCACTCTTTCTCTTTTCACACCTCTCTGTCATTTCTTTCTTTTTTTTAAAACCATTTTCTCTCCCCCCCCCCTCTGCAGTCTTTTCTGTCCTCGGCCTCTCTTTCCCACCCCTCTGCTCTTTCTCAGTAGACGTCTGAAGGGCCCTTCAGCCCAGAGGAGATGGGGACTGGTCTTGCCAGGGGCCACTCGGTGGGTGGGGGTGGCTCAGGAGGAAAGGAGAGGGCTCTCTGTCTGGAGGATGGAAGGATGGTTATGTGTCTGAATGTTGGGAGAGGAGGGCCTCCCATTGATAGATTAAGGACCAGGTTGGCTGTACTTGAGAACTATGGTTCTCTATCGCAGGAGGTGAGACTCGAGAGCCAGGTCACACATTAGCATGTGTTTTGCTTTTTCGGCTCGGCTGTCCCGGAGTCCGTTACTCTGTTGTATCACTAACAACCAGGGGGATGTAGAGGAGGGTAAACCCAGCGTCTTGTTTGCCGAGCAGTATTTGCGCAGCGTGTTAGGCTTATGTAAAGTATGTAAATCTTTCCAACACACATTTATACTACGCAGACAGTGGATTGCTTTATGTTGCCACCCCATTGCTACCTAAATTTACTGTATGATGTAAAACTTTGTCTCTGTTTTGTTGCTGAGAAACCATAGACCACCACGGTACTAAATATAATACAGCTGAACTAAACTGTGAAGGAAAGTTTGATAACTTATTATTATGATTATTATGAATACATGCTCATTATCTTGCTTTGTACCTCTTGTGTTATGAAAGGCAATCTGGATTCATTTTGGGAATGGCGGACTTCGCCACTACCAATAATAACTACAATATGGAGATTACAGATTCTGAACACATTGAATGGCCATTGCAGAGCAGGAAGACCATAAATAAACTTTAATGTGTGGCACCAAAACATAAAGTCCATAATTAATGCAGTTTGGGTACAATTGATCGTCCTTAACAGATCTTCTGGATGTCTTATACCGTATGAAGCCACTCGTGCTCGGAGATGAAGGAGAAGAAAGTCATAATGTAGATATTAAAATTCACATTAAAACAAGTGAGTCCATCTTCATGTATGCGTGGTTGAATTGGCAAATTTGTGTCTGATTTGACTGCGATTACACTTGTGAACCTTCGTGCTTTGTTGGAATAGTTGTAATAACAAGCAGAAGAAACTGATTAATCTAATTCTATGTGTAGAAATGAGCAAACATGTTCATGCTCAAAACTGTTTGTGGAGGCGGATACATTTGGCCCTTGGTTTACTACAACTTGGGCCTTATTTGTAGTTCTAGCCATCGTTGTGATTGGCTAACATCATCACATCTTGTCTGACTTCCCAGATCAGTTAACTTGGGCTGTACAATGTTATCATTACCGAGAGGAGCGATGGCAAAAGAACTGAATTTTGATTTACAGAAGGACATGGCATCATTTTGAATACCTTATGTTAATACGATCTGGTTCTTCACATTATCTGCAATCGAAATTCAAATACTTTCCACAATTTGGCGGCTGAGGTTGTGTTCAGCGGTCACAATATCTTTTCAAGGGTCTTTAAAACATATTTTCATGCCGGCTCCCACCCGTGAGCCGCTTTCATTTGTGAGTCAGCGGAGCTAAGACCGCCTGAAGCGAGCTCCTCAAGGTGATTCAGTCTGGGAATGTCTTTGAACCTCCCGCCAGCTACGCCTGCCTGCACAAAAGATCAATGCGTCGGCGAAAAAATGCAAGCGCAGTTTGAGTTTACCCCCCTCCCCCCTTCCACTCATCAAATATGAGCTTGAATTAGGTGCAATTAAGGTATTTCCACAGCCACCATAAAACAAAAAAAGCCCCACGGTAGAAGAGCCGTGGCTTCACCGTTACCAATAATCGCTCACTAACTTCACACATTGTCACTCAGCAGCAACAAGGTCAAAGATGTGAAGCTGAGCTGTTTTAAAAAAAAAAAACGCACACGCCAATCACGACAACAGTAAAATTCAACTAAAGGGGCTGTGAAACAAAGTCGGTTAAACGCTGAAAGCTATAGACCCCCCTCCTCCGGTTCCCCTTTTGACAATGATATCAGTAATAGAGTCTTTTGTTTGATAATGAGAGCTGCTATTTCTGATAGAGAATAATAATACATGGCTATTACAGTTTCATCTGTTGGGATTGAACGAATAACAATGCTTCGTGCAATATTCAGCGTCGCGCTCAAACACGCACATTTCTGTGTGTCTGTAATTGTGGGCTTGATAATGAAGTGACCGGCCACCTTGGTCAGGCGACATAGAGAGGGAAGCAAAGGTCCTTGGGAGTTATTGTTGCGGGTTTAACAATGAAGTCGATGCGGAGCGTCAATCACACGCTTTCATGCCGCAGTGTAGTCCTGGCTGTGTTCACCCTTTTGATGAGACTGTTTTGATGCTCGTGGTATAATAATTAAGTTAATGACATGGACATGTTTGTGGTGCTGAGAAAGACTGGCACTCACAACGACGACGTCGAGGGAAATCAAAGTTTTCGCACACATTGAATGAGAACGATTTTGACATTAACTGTACTCTTGAAATCTAGTTTTACAGCCGAAGTCCTTTTTTTTTTTTTTTAAAGTTGAAGCGTGGCAACCTGTGAGAGTGCAAAACTGAACGACGAAAAACTCTGCAACAAATTGACAACTTTTTTGTTGCACCCGCCGCCTGCCAACTTCGATAACTCCAGCTGCAACTGCCAAAACACTGATTCACAATCTGACAAAACTGGATGATGACAAAAAGCACATTCTTAACTCAAAACACTGTGCCGATGCTTGAGATAGAATTTCTCTCCTTTGTGGGATGGATGATAATAGGTGAAAACAAAGAAGCGGGGTGTAAAATGCTTCAGCTGAGCGTGATTACAGCTGTGGCCGTCATTAGGCAGCCTCTTTAATGTAATTGATGGAGTGGATTCTCATAGCAGACCTCAATAGACTGGGCAGGGTCTCCTCGTTTATTTGGACTCATCTGCATTTGGTCTGTGTGTGTGTGTGTGTGTGTGTTTATGTGCACATGCAGGCATGAGGTAGAGCCAGAGTGTGCAATAATTATGACTTCACACTCTTCAGACACTTAGAGAAAAGAGCAAAACAAAGCACAGTAATCAGTGTGTGTGTGTGTGTGTATGGTTTGGTACATTCTAAGTGCAATTGTGCAAATGTGGTCTCAGCGTCTACATGTGTTTGCGCACACACGCTTGTGTGAATGTGTGTGCAGCTACTGTGCATGTGAGTCCCGTGTGTGTGTGTGTGTGTGTGTGTGCGTGTGTGCGAGAGAGGGAGAGACTGTTTGCATTTGCTCAAGGATCCTGACCCTTCAGAAATGACACGTTTTCTCTATCTACCCCATCCTTTCCCCACACATTAGGTGCTTACAAAAGACAGAGCACTAATGCATCATCTAATTGGCCTAGGCTCCTGCCTCTGCCTCTCCCTCCATCACTCTATTAGCTCAGTAATTACCCATATGCCTCAGCGAGGCGGGCGTCCAGATAATGGCCGCCTCAAGGGCCCTTGAGCGCGGCAGAGAGGGGCCGCAGTCTGTCGCCGCGGGAACACAGCGAGCTCTCCAAACTATCCCAGCAGCGCACTGGGAAAAACACAACGGGGAAGGAGTTTGGCAACTTCGGCTCCCCCTCCCCCCCCACCTTCTCCTCCAAAAATGAAAAAAAGTTGGGAGTGGAGATGCAAATTGTGGCTGTTCAAATTGGATGTTGTCTATTTAGCTAATGTGCAATTGTGTGTGTGTGTGTGTGTGTGAATGAACCCCAGACATTTTGACTTTTGCATTTCTTTAAAGGAAAGACAGGGATTTTTTCACATCTGTCTTAATACAATATTCCAGCCCAGCATCCTTGCAAATATGTCCACACTGAACGACAATTGATGTCCAATGCCAGTGTTTCCAATGCAGGGAGTCCTGGACGGTAAGGGTTTTGGATGTTGGGGTGGTGGATGGCTGTGTAGTGTGATGTTCATACCTGCATTAAAACAGACTTGTTTCAGGTATATGTAAACAAAACGTTTTTTTTAGGAAGTAACAGATCCGTGGGTTTGAAGGTGTTTCAGGTGCACAGACGTTACCCTGACACTGGATTTTACAACTCTGAAAAGTCATCACAACAGCGATTAGTTTATCTGTAATCTACCGGGGATGTGGGCTTGCACTTATTTCACTGGTCTTGCCTATAGGCCTTTCATTAGTCTCAAAACCTGTGCACGTTAAACAAAAACATGCACGTGATATGAGGCCACAGAACGGTATCGGCAAGCAGAAAACCATCTCCGTGAGGGAGCATATCTCTGCATTTCAGTGGGTCTTCTTCTGACCTAGCACCAGAGAACATCTCAGTCTCTCTCTGGCTCTCTCTGTGTCCGTGTTTCTCTGCAAAGCATGTGCGATTATCAGCAGACCCTTTTTTCGCGATAGCAGAGTGAACAAGTTGGGGAGGGGTAGAGCGAGGGGAGATCGTCCGCTACTTAACAGATAGCGAATGCCGTCGTTCTCTCAGACGGGCACAAAAAAAATAGAAAAATGTCAGAATGGGTTTGCCAACACTGAGCATAATTCCATTGATTCACACAAGTCTAAAGTCAGTCTGAATGCATCATGCGCATCCTGTCACAGACCTTGACTGTAACCACGATTCTTCCCATCCTCATCAATACCGTAGTTCACGATATATTTCCAGAAAGTGTGAATTTATCACTGCACGTTGCCCAGGGTTTTGCAGAATCATCCAATTTCAGTGTCCTAGTCTGTTGACAGGCTCACGTTCAATATGTACGCTGATCGGTCACTGTAATCATGTTGCCATTCCTTTGTAGCACAGCCACACTGCAAAAGATCGGTGAAAAATTCATACTGTGAGTGTTGTATCAAGACTCGCATCCTCTCTGTCTTCCTCTATCTCGCTCTCTCCTCCCGGTCTGAATCCCTCAATGTCACATCATTTGAAAAATGGAAATCATAATTCTCCAATCTTCTATCTTCAGCCTCTTAATTGAAATCTCATAATCTGTCACAGAATGGTAACGGCCGCCCTCATCCTATTCCCAAATGACACATACAAAAAGAGCACAAACAAAGAGCTTCTTAAATAATTCCCTTGCTCTCTGCATCATATAATATGGATTACAGAGCGCTCTTTCTCTCTTTCTCTCCTCACCTCCCACTCTTCCTCCCTCAATCTGGGATATGATCTCATCCCTCCATCCTACCCCAAGGCAGATTTTGGGACACTCAAGCTGACCAGGCAGCATTATCTCTTTTTAAAATCAGATAAATGAAGCGTCCCGCAGTAATGCTAATATATGCCCTAAGAGGGTCTAAGGCTTCAGATCTGTGGACTTAATCTGGGTTTTGGGAAGGTATCTTCCCTTGGCCGTTCAGAGATTTGCGAGATCACTGTCAGTCGTGGGCCGGCTGAATTATCTTTGCGTATTGTGTTAATCTGTTGGCATGCAGATTGTGGCGGACTAAGGTTCAAGTGGGAAGGATTAGGGGAGATCTGAGCAAAGCTGATGCAGGCAGCCTTCTCAAAAACGGTCCATGCGTTCAGGCACACTGACCGAAGGGACCACTGAAGCATGGTATCTCTCTCTCTCTCTCTCTCTCTCTCTCTCTCTCTACACACACAAATCGCCTTCATTCCTCCCTCTCTATTCCAGATAATTCCCCTCTTAAAATCTCCCCTCAGACCAACCACTGCGAGAGCAGGACCCAAAATGCAAAAAAAAACAGTGGCCATGCCCACTCTCCAAATCCCAAAACCTTTTAGAGCTACTTGACAGAGAGAAATCCATCTGGAGAGGATATCCACCGTCCATTACTTAGAGACTAATGTCTAGCTTTAACTCAGCAGTATTTATTTACATCACAGCATCTAAATAAAGCACATTTATACGCCCCAAACTCACCCCAGTAATACCTTATTAAGATGCTTCCAACACAGAGCCCGGAACACGGACAAGGTTTGTAACTTTGTTAATTGTTCGTTGTCAGTTCAATCACCCAGCACTTTGTGTCGGACTCTCCATGATTATCTCTGGAGAGTGATAAAATCACTTCAGGTAAATGAGTGATTGGACTGGAGGACCGCTGAAGTACAACTTAGCAGTCCTTTAGCAGCTTCTGTTTGCTAAATGGAGCCGTGGAGTTGGGAGTATGAAGAGGCTGGAGGGGTCAGAGGGGTCCATATGGACCGGCACTTGGACGACTCTCAGAGGGACGGGCAACCAATCACGTTCTCTACAAATCCTCGACCCGGAGATCCAGCAGGAGAGCACTGATTTCATTTCCACCAATCACTTGCCTTCAATGAAAGCTAATTGAACAATTCCAATCTCTCAAATCGTTTTATTTGGTTTATGTTCTCGGTGACTGAAATAACAGCGTCGGAGGTGCACTTGCCTTCATGGAAATGTAATAAATAAAATCTCACTTATGGACTGCTTTGAGTCTTGGGAAGACGGGAGCAATAAAAAATAAAAAACGGACATGTTGCTTTTAGCTCTTGCACCAAACGACATGAATAGAATCGGAAGAAGTAGTGATGACTTATTAATGTACAATTTCATACATAATATGCTCTCAGAAAAAAAAGTGTTGTTGCATTTTGCACACTAATGAGTTCACTAACCAAGACAGTGAAACGGAGAGATCATGGTTACATTTAGTTTAATCAACCGCATGTCTTCGTTTGGGCTCCTACTCATAGTCCTGCTTTATTAGAGGCGGAATCTTCTGGGTCTTTCTGCCTGCGTTGATACAGTTAATATCTCTAATATGGTAATTGTCTGGTCAGGGAGGAAGGAGACCAAAACATTTTAATTAAAGAGCGAGTGGCTTTTTATTTTTCCTCTCCTCACTTCGCTTGTACTCCGGCCCTTAAATTATCTTCCAGATATCAAGACTTCCACAACAGTTGTTTTGTCATCTCTCCAATTTAAAACAAGCGGACCATTGGAGAAAAACTCCGGCTAATTTATTTTTTTCCCCGTCTGAGATCCATGAGCGAGCAATAAGGACAATAATAAAATCAGATTAGCAGTGACCACAGGACTCCTTGATTGATTCTTGTCCGATATTGTTTTCCACAAATGTAATTAGGTTCAACTAATGTAGCTCCTCTTTTCATCACGACAGCATCAGTTTGCCCTCCACATATTCTTCACTAAATATTCTATCATTTCTGCCAATTATTATTGCTCTCCTTTTCCCTAAAAAGGTATTTTTCAAAAAAGAAAACGTGTTAAAAAATAGTCAAGCAAAACATGGGGGGGGGGGCGAATGTGAAACAATTACTTGTAAGTCCGGCGGCGAAGTTACAAAGAAACACAAAAGCTTGATTAGCATTAATGTCAAACAATTAAAGCAGGAGTATTCATAAAGGGAAAGATCTTATTAGCTGGAGAAAAACTGAATGAGACGGACCATTTCTGGGCTGCTTAAGCCTCAGGATTACTCAACCTTTGGTGGCAGAGAGGAACAATGTGGCTTTTAGAAACCCATTTTGGAGAGAAGCGTTTGGCTGACAATTATATGCCCCTAAGCCGTTTAATAGGTGGTTGGGAAGAGGTCTTTTAAGATTCCCATTCAGGACGAGCGATCTGGGCCGCAGCATTTGAGGCATCTCGGAGTGTGTGGTGTGTGTGTGTGTGTGTGTGTATGGGGGGTATGAGAAGGGTTTTGGGAAGAGCCTGACATAAGAAAGGACAGAAGGGAGAGAGGGAGAGTTTTAAGCCTGCTAAGCAGATCAGTGTCTTTGTGTGCGGTCAACAGAGGCACTTGAAACTTTTCGTGAGCCCCAGCTGTCTGGAGCTAATTCTTTTTTTATGTGGCTTTTGTACAGAGACGAGGAAAATAACAGAAGAAGGGCATTTATGAAGTACTTACAAATCTTGTTTTGTGTCTCTAAACTACGCACAAATGTTACATATCAAGGGATAAAACACAAACTGATGACTCACGATATTCAAGAGACTTTTAAAGTGAAGTGAAATCCGAATGAACAGATACACTGTTGACTGTTTCTGACCCTTTTTGACTCCTTAAAGCAGCCTGTTTGTGTTTACAGATTGATTTAAAAAAAGAAAAAAAAAAGAAACAGTCAATAATCTGTTTTCCCAAACGATTTTTAATCACCCTTTCAAATATTTGTGCCGTCGCTTGTGTGGAGTTGTGTCCTTTAGGATTTGAGATGGCCACAAACAACAGGAGGAGGGGAAAAAAAAAAAAAAGGCACCACCAGAATAAAAGATCAACAAACGGGCGAAGCGTAGAGACAGAACAGTTTGAGGATGAACGCTGCTAATCCTGACCTCGACTAATGCTAATGCAAATGCATGTTTATCAAATATGTAATCGACATTAGTTAGAAAAACAAGGATCTGCCAGCGCTCTGCCCTTTGTTCCGTGATTGTGGAAGAGGGAGATTAAGATGGGCTTTAGTGATGCTCAGATGGCTGGAGGGACGGCTGGATGCATTTATACTCGCTGTCAAGAAAAGAAGAGAGTTTTTGCAGTTGAATCAGCTCCTGTTGTTCCGTTTGAACTGAGAGGAAGTGCATCCAACCACAGCAATCCTGGCACCTGATTAGAATTAACTTTTATTAAATAATAACATGTAGTCACATTTTATTTTTGTTAATTTTAGTCTAGTTTCAGTTGATGTAAATTATAAAGACATTTTAGTATAATTTTCAACAGTGAGATTTTAGTCTCTTTTTATTTTGTTTTCTGTCTTGTAAGCATTCTTAGGCTAGGTGTTGCCATCTTTAAAGGAATAGTTCAACATTTTGACATATAGGCATTTTTCTTTTTGCTTTCTGACATAGAGTTAGATGAGAAGATTATCACTCTCATGTCTGTCCGTTAAATATAAGGCTACCGACAGCAGTCTGTTAGCTTAGCTTAGCATAAAGAGCGGAAACAAGGGGAAGCCGCTAGAAAAAACACGCAGAAAATCCACCTGCCTGCACCTCTAACTAATTAATGATAACTACTTAACACATTATATCTTGTTTGTCTAAGCAAATATGCCAAAATGTAAAAAACAAGACAATTCACAGTTTTACGTGGGGTTCTAAGTAGGAGAATTGCTTAAATATTTTGAACAAGATATATTGGTTTCAGTAGTGATAATGTATTTTGTTACCTTTAGACAGAGCTAGGCTAGCTGTTTCTTCTTGTTTCCTGTGTTTATGCTAAGCTAAGCTAAGCCGCTACTGGCTGTAACCTCATATTCACGGTACAGACTACAGCTCATCTACTACAAGGTGAGCAGATAAAGTACCATTTACTTGTTGATACTCGACAGTCGTCGTTCATACACACAGTGTCGCGTCACTCTGCAATAATTCAACTTTTTATTTGGATTTAGTCTCTTTTTCGTCGCTATTAAAGGGCTGTCAGTAAATGTTTTGTCACCACAGCTCGTGTTAATGAAACTGACACGATCTTGTTTGCCACCGTGTGCACATAAAACACATTTTACATTCCACGTCACACATCGTCCTGTGTTAGTGGGGATTGTTCTCATAGTGTTGCGGGCAGTTTTTTTTTGGTGGTTAATTGTTTACAGGAAGACACAGGGGCACAACTCTTGCCAGTTTGTTCCTCCTCTGGGCACCCGGAGAAACAGAGGTAACCTATTTTCTTTGGCAAGGTTGAGCAGTCACACATACTGTGTTTGTGTGTTTGATTTCATTGCTCCTTCAGGCTCTCTTACCTTGCCGTCTCCATCTCTCCTTTCTCCACTATAACGTCTCCTCTTTTTTTTCTTTTTTCTCTCTCTTAGCCAACACGTTCTCCACTTATATCTCGCCTCCTGCTCTTTCTTCCTTGTCTCCATGTTTCGTTATTCCCCCCTTGGCCTCCTCTTACTTCTCCCTCCATCCTTCTTTACCTCTGTCCGCTGCCACACTGGGATAAAGGAGAGGTCTTGCTGTGCTGTGTGTTTGCCTGCTTGGTTGCAGGGTTTGTTGTTAGTAAATGAGGTCATTAGAAGACACTCTGACCTAACCAAAGGCATTTGTTCTGCATGCTGTATTTTTTTTTTGTTTTACCCACTTTTTTCCAGTATAAATATACACCTTTGATGGAACAGCCAGATGCTGGCGTCATTAACATGTCATCATATCATCCGACAAATTAGAGTGGAAAATTCCTTTCCATATTCCTTTCACCTCACTAAGCATTAGATGCAATGACAAATACATATACACCCAGTACCTATTCTTTGTCCTGCTTGCACACTTCCAGACGTTATCTCCATCCTCTCCCGACCTCTTCCCATCCCTGTGATGTTTTGGTACATCTTGCAGCTCCGGTGACACCTCCAGGCGAGCCTCGGGGCCTTTGGGTCTACACTCTGTGGCACGTATCCAGATCCCCCGATGACACCTGTGAGCCTTGGCAGAGCTCCTGGTTTACAATAGCTGTTAGCAGGCTTTTATGTCAAACAAAACACCAACACAACGTGTTCTCTCTCTCTCACTGTACCTCAGAGATTCCCCGCCCCAAAAAACGACTCCGGCTCACTTCCTCCTGCACCCAAAGTGGTTGCAGCTCTTTCTGCAATCACATGCTATACTGTAAACACTGCTGTCCATTTCTCGCCGTGTCAACGGGTTTTAATTAGCGGTGAATGTCAAGGATGTCTGCTGGGTCCACCTCATTTCTCTCAGAGCCAAACACCCATTTCTTGTGTTGTGTAACATCGCCCCCCCCCCCCATTGTCCGGGCGCACTCATAAACATACTTCATACGCAGCATCTCTGAAGTGTATTCCATTGTTCCTCAAGTGGGGAGACGAGTGTTGCTGCTCTCCAAATGGACATTGGTGCATCTCCTGAAACAATACGGTTCCCCCACACCACATCACTCACATGTGTTTAAAAACGCCAGACCTTGACCACTTACGCCTGGAAAGAAAATTACCTGAGCACAAAGCGGGAGCTCTTGTCTACACCCTAAAACACATCATAGCGCTCTTGTCATTGCAAGTGGAGGGTCTATTATAAACAATTATTTTAGCCCTTCACGGACAGTTTGGTCTTTGTGATGCATTGTGTTTTTGAGCGAAGAAGTATAGGCAGTAATCAATGGAGGAGCCGTGCGGTCAAGGTAAGGCTGCCGGGTGATCTAAACGCACGCATAGGTGGGAGGGAGAGAGCGGCGCCGTGAGGAAGATACTGATGTATGATGTATGCATAAAGGCTGAGAATAGCACGACGACGGAGAATACTCGTTTCTGATTGGCTGGCAGCTTCTGGCAACAATGTATCCACGGTTTTGTGGAAACGTTCTTAACTGTAAGGTTGAATCTACAACAAGCTAATGTTAAATAATGGATGACAATTTGAAGCAAGCTTCTCTTTTTGTGGTAAGCCGCCTGCCGTGGTATAAGCACGATAATACACCAGCGTGGCTGATATAATAACGAATGGAGGAAAGGCATACAGTAGTTTAGTTTAGTTTAGTTTGACCCAATAAGATCTCAAATAAAATTTGATCAATGCAGAAAAAACACATCAGCACAAGAGTTGTTGTACTCTGCATAGATTTCTACTGTATTTGTCTATTTTGTTTAATCGTCTATTTCGTCATCTGTCATCTACACAAGATGAGACTTGTTTATAATACAAAACATTTAAATTATAACAACGATTTCAGTGACAATGACAAACATACTGCTCCAGAATGGCTTATTTCATCACTTGTAGCAAGAGAGACGAGGTGTTTACTGCCACCTTTAATGGTGTAAATATTATAAACCAGCAAACACCTCAAAGACAATCTACAGTTTGTTGCAGGACCAACAAAATTGAGTTTTTGCATTTTTACCGTCAATTTTAATCGGTCCAAATATTAAATATCACTTCAAAGTACAAAGGAAACACATAACAGAAGGAGATCAAACATGTGGAAGGCTGCATGAGAGCATAATGGAAATACGCAAAGAGAAAGGACGGGGATAAGAGACAAAAAGCGAGAGAGAGAGAGAGAGAGAGAGGTGTGAGACGTGTGGGTGGACACTGGGCATGGTGGCAATAGGCACAGGGGCTTAATGAGAGGTGAGCCAGAGGAGAAACGGAGGAAGGACAGACAGAGAGAAGGTAGCAGGGAGAGGGAGAGGTGAGAAGGAGGGTGAGTGATAGATGGTGCAGCAGGAGAGGGGAAATAGGGGAAGAGAGGGAGGACGGGACTTTGGAAAACAGAAGCAGTAAACAAACAAGCCAAGAATAGAGTCCAGGTGTGAAAAGTGAAGAAACAGGTGAGGGAGACCGTGAAAGAGAGGACGGGATAGAGGAGAACGCGGAAGGAGGAGTGAGGCAGGGTCAGCGGGAGTTGTCCTCCATGTTTAATGTTTCCGACCGAAGGAGACAAAGGTTTCATTATCTCATCTTTCTCCGTGAATAGTCGTAATAAAACTAGTGTTACAAAATACTTTACAAATGAAAAGATTGATGAAATCATTGAAATGACAAAGGCAATGCAGGTGAATTAAGAAACATTATGCCTGCATCAGCTAAATGCGATTTCTGTATTCAGACAAAGAGCTACCATACCACTGTATGTGATTAAAAGCAATATTTTCAAAAATTGCCTCATAATTTGTAAGAGTGACGCAAAAATGTAACTATTTGGATACTTGTTCGTTTGGGTAAGTATTCAGATTTTAATTTTGGGACTAAATGTAGGCAATTTATGTCTATAATTTATCCTTGAAAAGATAAAACGTCACAAGGTGTTATTTCACAAAACGTGCATCGATAGGACCTCGTTCAACCAAACCTCTCACGATTACATTAAACACACCAAACCAGGGTTTCCCCCATCAGCCCGCCGTGAGTATGAAGTTAGCAGTAATGTTTAACATAGCAGTGCATTGGGTTTACAGTTTAGGCTATTTATGAGTAAATACATGCTACAACTCCCCAAGGTCCAAAAGTGACGGGGGATAGCCCCGAAGTTAGCGGCATCTTTGGCCCAGGCTCACTTAAGGTGGACCAGCTATTCACTTAAGGTGGACCAGCTATTCTCATTTTAGTGATAAGTTCTCACAGTTTGTTTGACATATGTGTTCGTATCATCAACGTACAATATAAATAAATAATAAATTCTGGCGCGACTAGGCCTGAATGCTATCGCTCGACTTTTTGCAAGCTAACTGGATAACCGAACACCTAAAAGCAGAGAGACCGCGATTGCACTTTTCTTGACCATTAGCCGATCGATCAGTGCATCGCAACCTAAAATGTTACACCCAAATAAAGACCCTTGAAGAATACTGATAATATTTATTTATTTTAAGTTGCAGGCAGAGAAAATGAACAGAAAACCTCAGAGTGTCACTAAAGAAAGAAACCCAGTCGTCAAACACAAAGGAAAGTGGGGTAGGGACAAACAGAAACTTGGCTCTGTCCCAACTTGTGAAGGAGTTTGGGACGGCACCACGTCTCCCCCCTCCCTCCACACCACCTCCTCTATCCCCCTATAAAGGTGATGTATGACCAGCGGATGGATGTGCCCTTGTCAGAGCCCTGTGTCTGAAAAATGCTGATGGATGGAGGGATGGAGAGGAGAAGCGGAAGGAAGAGAAAGAATGCAGGTGATGGGGAGATGACAATGATGAAGCATGGGTGCGCCACACTGCCACTTCTCAGACAGCTGTTTAGCGACGGGGGCTAGCACTCTGAGTGTTTGTGTGTGTGTGTGTGTGTGTGTGGAGGGTGTAGGGGACAGATAGGAGGCGGCACTGTGGTCCTCCAAGATAGGTGAAAAAGCACTTGAATGTGTATTTATAGAAGGATGAACACGAAGGACATAAAACAGAATCCAACACAAGTCTGTTTTTTGGTATAGGAGCTCATCAGAAAACTGTTGGCTTGGTGCAGAAGAGAGGCAGCGTCTCGTCTCTCTGCATCTCATGTCCTTCAAGGCCTGGCTGAAGCCTCCAGGCAAGCCTCGGGCTCCAAGGCCTCCCGCCGCGTGGCATGATACCAGATCGGACTCAGACACGCACACAGCTGTTGCCCAAGGGCCTTCACTCCTCCCGGAGAACGACACTCAAACTCCCCAGAGCCATATTTAAGTGCAACAGTAAGCGATTATGTGTGTGTATCCACTGTATCTGTGTGTTTGTGTGTGACTTTTTAGCCTACAGCCAGCAGGTATTCAAGGGCCCTTTCAAATTAGAACCAGGGAGAGGGAAGGGAGGGAGGGGGGGGTTTGTTGGCTGGCCGATTCCCCTCAGGTTTCCGATCAAGGAGTCTGGGAATATCAGGAATATCTGTCACAGTGGAACACAGCAGAACATCACAGCAACGGACATAAATCATGCAGCTTGTCCCACTCATCATCCACCGGCCACAGGACACTGTGACAACACTGAGTTTTACTGGACTACAAATCAGGAATAAAATAGATTCAAATAGAATAGGGAGACTGCCACTAAACTGAGGTTTAAGTAATATATGTTGTGTTCAACTGTCCATGAGCAACGCCCTGAATCCCCATCGCTTTCAGAGATGCTGTTCTGTAACTGCCCTCCGACCTCTATGCAAGGAGCCAGACTTTTAAAGGAAACTTGCAGTGGTTTTGGTGAGCTGCCCACTAAATAGATTTCAAATAGCTAATCCAGAGCTAATGGAGTGCTGCGGGGAGGATGTGTTTTTGTAGGCTAACCCCGGTAGTTAGCATTACACTGGTTCCCTCGACAAAAGGCCAATGGGATTTTTCCATTGGATTTTGGATTACTATTATTTCTTTTCTTTTTTTTTTGTCTGAAATTGGATACAATCTTTGAAATGGTTTGGGTTAAACCCTTTTAAAAGCCCTGATATACATTGTTTTGCAGTATGTGTTTTTACAACAGGCATCGTGTTAGCATACCCACGGTCAGAAAGGCCAAAATTATGAACTCCAGTTTTCAATCAACTATCACCTAGTTGTTTTGATAAGTTATGTGTACAATTTCTCCTTGTCCCATTAGACTGACTGCTGCTTGGCTGAGTTGCTGAATTTTTTTCCTTTCCTTTCTCTCACTTCCTTCCCTCCATCCTACCTTCACTCCTTTCTTTATTTCTACCCTCCTTGCGTCCTACATTATCCGTATCAGTCTGTCCTGAGGTGGAAATAACACTGGGCTACATTAGTGGCAAATAGCATCATACTGATAAGAATACAATGAAAACAACAGGATTAGTCTCAACTCAAGGTCCACTTCCTGGCTTTTTCTGGAGCTTCTAACCTGTTCGAGAATAAACTTTTCCAATCAAAATATCAAAGATTATATTCCTGCTATTGCAGCAGAACACTGAGATCTGAAGGGTTGAGTTAAACAATAATGGGAAGATGTGGTGATGCAGACGAGGGGAGGGATGTGACAAAAGGGAAACATGGGGCAAGTTTAATTGAGGACTGGAAGAGTGGGCGATGAAGTGAAGAGGAGGGGCGAGAGAGAGGGAGAGGTCTGGCTTGGGACAGTGAACTGGAAGTGTGTGTGTGTGTGTGTGTGTGTATGCGTGTGTACAAAATGCACTTGTGACACAGAGCAGTATTGACAAGCAGGGCTGATGCCCCTGAGAAAACCTTCAGAATTCAATCTCATTGATTCCCACAGAGGAGTGGAGGACGCTGCCCCTGGTCCATACCCTGAGTCATTACACACACACACACACACACACACACACACACACACACACACACACACACACACACACACACACACACATAAATATATATATATACACATATAGGGAAAAAAAGCTTAAAGCGTGTATATATACGTTTTAAGCTTTTTTTCCTCATATGCAATATGGAAATTCTGCGTAAAAAAGTTTTTGTACATATTTCTCAAAACAAAGCTCAAACTGCTCAAACTGTCTGCAAATATTTTACACAATAAAAATACTTGTTTTCACTTGTAATTTTCAATTTTTTTCAACCATTCATTCACAGAACACATTTACAACTTCATTACAATGTTAATGCCTTTGCCTTAGTGCAAGTATGTGTGATGGAGTGAATGCATTCAAACAAACCCGCTCATATGCATGTATGTGGTGTGTGTGTGTGTGTGTGTGTGTGTGTGTGTGAGTGAGAGAGAGAAATGAGGAGGAGGAAGAGGTTGTGGTGGGCGTTGAAGGGGTGGTGGTATTGTTAGGGAGGGGGCAGATGGGTGGCACAGAGTCCATGTGTTGTATGACCTTGGTCACTGCTGAGGGGACCTAGTTTCTTGCCAAGCCAATCAATAAGCTAAACAGGCGGAGGATGGCTATTTGGAGCATGGGAAGCCAAACTCAAATACTGATAGGTTATCTGCCTGTCCCAGCACCACTTCTGTGCAAATATTGGACCAGCACATTTTTCACGGTGACTTGCATTTGGAAAAAAAGAAAGCGAGTCAGAGAGGAGTGAGAGGGGGGGGGGGGGTGTTGAGAACAGACATGGTTGAGTGGATATGGTGCAGAGGGCAAAACCTCCCTCCTCCCTCGGTGTCTCTCCCAGACCCCCTCTTCTTACCCCCCTAAACCTTCAACCAACAAGTGCATGTCCCTCTCTCTCTGCCTGTCCCTCCCCCCTTCCTCACTCTTGGGGCAAATTTACAAATCAGTGCGCACAAATGGCAAACAAAGTGTAAATTGTAGAAAGACTACTTGACGTAAATTCATAATTTGTATTTCCACGTGACCCATTTATAAATGCTTTATTGCATAAGCAAATAAAAATAATAACAGTTTGGTTGAGAAAACCCCTGAATTGTGTTTATCCTCCTCCGGCATGACACTTGATTATACATGCTGATAAGTCATTGATAACGTGTTAAAGTGTTAATTGGTTGAAGTAAAAACAAATGTGTTCCAGATTCTCTACACATCTTAATCATTTAGTTTTTGTTCATATTAAAATTGCTGAAAAAATTGGAGATGTAAGCAGCAAAGCGATCTGAAACCATGGCAACGTTCTTCTAATCTAGATGAATGAAAGAGTTAAAAAGACAAAGTCATGCGGGGAGAGATTTAACACCATGGCAATCCAAAAATTGTTTTTATCAATGACTACAACTGATAAATGATCTATAAAGCGTTGGTGAATAATTTATTAGGCATTAATAAAGCCATATCATGACCCTTTTTAGAAAGTGGCACCCAAATATCTACATATCATGACTTCATGACTGCTGTCTTTGACACACTGTTAATACATTGAGTAGTTACAGATGTGATGAACGGTGTTACTGTGCAAATTATGTGTGTGTGTGATTGCAGCCTTGATTTAGATCATGTAGCCATAATAATACAAACATTTCTACATTGTAGAAAGAGATAGTGTCTCTTGTATTTTGGAGGAAATCCATTATTGTGGGCAGAATAAAGTAATCCAAAGGCAATGTAGGAATAATTATAGCAAAAACTAATTATGAATTTTGAGAGGACAACAAGACAATAAGCGGAGCGGGGGAAAAAAAAAAATAGATGAGTTTGTGAGCGAACAAGCAAGTTTGCTCTGGTGTGAGTTTGTGAGACAATGGTGTATCTCTAAGTGATCTGTAGATGATGGCAGCTGGATCTAATCAATAATGGATGAGTGACACATGCCAACCACTGTATCCCAACCACTCTGGAGAGACACTAGACAGTCCAATGTGTGTGTGTTTCCGTGTGTGTGTGGAAGTAGAAATGTGTGAACGCAACAGTGAAACCCCCTTTGAGACGATTCAAAGCTCAGAGAAAGAGAAGAAGAGTAATGAAGAGATAGATAAACAGGGAGGGGGAGCCGAGAGGGGGGAGCTGAGGGGGGAGAGCGCGGCGCTTTTTCCCATCAGGTGTGGAAGTCAAAGCCAGCTCGAGTTGGTACAGCAGAGACTGGAACAATGACTTCAAGAGCAGCGCACAGCAAAACCACATTAATTATTAGAGAGGAGCGATCAAAGCACAACTGTGACATGAAATAAATGAATTAAAGCTGGAAAAAAATATCGCCATCTGGACGAAGTGTTTCACATCCCAGAAACAACTCGCTGCTCAGATGCCTGCCTTTGTTTTTTCTCTCCCCTTTTTTTCGGTTTTTGCTTGTCAAA
Source organism: Lycodopsis pacificus (assembly GCA_028022725.1). Classification (NCBI taxonomy): domain Eukaryota; kingdom Metazoa; phylum Chordata; class Actinopteri; order Perciformes; family Zoarcidae; genus Lycodopsis; species Lycodopsis pacificus. The sequence continues at coordinate 8,867,006 of CM051705.1, read as the reverse complement.
ATGTTTATGATATGTAGGCTGAACCAGATTCAATAATTGCTCGTATTTATCAGGCTCATTGTTTGACATTCTTTACTGCCTGTTGGTTTCATGGATGAAATGCATGGGGTATAGCTGGAGATAGGTAGATGTGAAGATTGATATTAATCTTCTACATCAAGTACAAAGCTGGATTCAGGACATAGTTAGCCTAGCTTAGCATAAAGACTAGAAGCAGGGGGAAGCGGTTAGCTTGGCTCTGTGCTAAGTTGAAAAACATGTCTACCAACACTTCTAAAGCTGACTTATTTACAAAAAGAATCAACAGTCTGTTGTTTTAGAGGAATTTCGTGCTTTGAAGTCCCAGTGAAAATCTTGAGCTCCTGTTACGGTTGTAAATGTCATCCTTCACTCAGGGCAATTACAAAAAATAGTCCAATCAAGTAAGACATTTCGTAGCTTACAGAGCAATATGCAGACATATGAAGAAATGTTTGTGTGGATAAAGCGCAAAGTGGGCAAAAACATTGTTTTCATTTGAAGAACAATGTGGCTGAGGTCTAATTCATTCAAGGGAAACCAATCATCAACCAGCTTTGGGTCACTGCAGCGCAGGGACTACATGCAGCTGAACATCCGCCAGGTGATGCAAAACAAACAGAACAGAAGTTTAAGCGCCTTAAACGTACTTTGGTTGTAAAAAATAAGTCTTTGTATAGAAGTCTATGAGACAATGACTCTACTCACTTGATTTGTTACCTCAGTAAAACTGTAAACATGACTTTATGGTCTCAATCACTAATTTCAAGTTTTCTTCAATACAATATAATGTGGATTTAGTAAATTATGGTCCCATTTAAAGTAAAGTAGATGTTGAAGCAGGGTATGATTTAGGGCGTGGCTACCTTGGGATTGACGTTGGCCGTGTTTTGGTCTTAGAACTTTAACCCTTTTGCAGTGAGTTTTCAGTTCAGGGAAGTTCATGGTAACATTTTGGTCGCCTAAATATGCCTTTCGTCATTCAGCGTTCGGTTGTACTTATCGCCGCCCTATTGGGTCACGTCTGGTTCCAAAAAAACAAACATGGCATCGGCCAAAACCAAGATGGCTTGTGGCTTCAAAAAGGCATTCCACAAACCATTGGGTGACATCATAACTACGTCCACTTTTATATATACAGTCTATGGCAGAAGCTAAAGACGCTCGCACCTCCATTTCACTGGTACTTTTACTTCTTGGGGAGCAACAGCCGACCGCAGTGGCCCCTCGTTGCCACCGTGAGGTTGCCAGTCAACCAGAAAGACCGACGGATGAACTGTTGTATAGTCGAGAGATCGTTACACTATGTTACTGCCCCTAAAACCACAAACGCCAGTTGTTATCATTTTGAACCAGAGCTTGGCTAGGTCTTTATGCTAAGCTAAGCTAGTTGCCTCCTGGCTCCAAGTCTCAGAAAAAAAAAAAAAAACTCCAAAATGTTGAACTGTTCCTTTAAATCATTCACTGTTGTCATTAAGACATTGAAGTGCTGGTGGAGACCACAGTTCACTGGAGGCATGTGATTACAGATTGTGTGTTCGGTAACAGAGATGGCCCCTTTTTCTGTCTGTCTGCCGCTCTGGCTGGCTAAACTGGTGTGATGTTGTCTTCCTGTTTCAGCTCCTGCACTCGGGGTCTGGCTGCCGTCCCTCGTCTCTCTTTTTCCAACTATCTCACTTTCTCCCTCTCTCTCTCTCTCTCTCTCTCTCTCTCTCTCTCTCTCTCTCTCTCTCTCTCACTGACACTGGGCACTGCTCCTCTCCCTGACCATCTGGGCCTCTTCTCCACGAAAGTGAGTGTGTAAGTGTTTGTGTGTGTGTGTGTGTGTGTGTGTGTGTGTGTGTGTGTGTGTGTGTGTGTGTGTGTGTGTGTGTGTGTGTGTGTGTGTGTGTGTGTGCACACATGCAGACAGGCGTGTGTGTGTAAGCGAGAGTTTGAGAGCAGTTTCTCCTCAAGAGGGCATATATGTGTATGTTTATGTGTGTGTGTGTGTCAGTAGAAGGGTCTTCCTTCGCCAGGTGGACAGCTGCTACTTAGTAGCCTAACAACTCCGCCAGCAAAGTCAGGGAGAGGAGTGAGCTGGCGGACTTAACCCTTTATATTCCAAAACAATGCTGAACACGGGCAACACCCTAGTGTGTGTGCGTGTGCGTGTGTGTGTGCGCGTGTGGCATTATTATTATGCCTGGTGATATGTCTTTTAAGTATTACTTTACTGAAAAATACTTCATACCAGTCTATTACTATACACTCAGTTTATAGGGAGGTAAACGTGCAAATGTTCTAGTTTTTATTTTTATTCATGTGTGTGTGTCGTTGACTTGTGTGTGCTATGTATGATGTGGGTGTATATGCTACTTTGTTTTAGTTTTGTATTCATTTTTATTCATCTCTGTTTTTCTTGTAGATATCTCATTAGAAATCATGTTTAAATAAGAAAATATTATACTATACAGTATTAGATTGACTACAGTTGTGGATTGCATTTTAAAACAACACACACTCCACAACTTACATGACATGACTGCTGCTGCTGCTGCTGCTGCTGTGTGTGATGCACATACACACTGCCATCCCTGGCTGTGTGTGTATACATTGTGTACAATCTACATCTGTGTGTTTGTGAGCCTGGCAGTCGGATTTAATACTCTTATCCGTCCCGGCGGTCCTGTCTTTGTCTGGTCCTCAAATGGAGTTTTAGTCTCTGCAGCACAGGCCTGGCTGGATGAGCTTAATCAAACCATTAGAGTCCTGAGCCCTGAGGAGCGTCTCACCACCTCCTACTGAGATCTGCTTTAAGACATGGTGGCAGTGGCAAACACTCAAACCTCTGGATTAGATCGGCTCTCAGCGACTTAGCGGCGTCTCTCTCTCTCTCTCTCTCTCTCTCTCTCTCTCTCTCTCTATTGCCCTCTCTCTCTGCCGGGCTTTATCTGTCTGTGGGACTAAGAGCATTTTTTTCAGAGGCTTTTTCCAACTAGTCTGAAGGTAAATGCAAGCAAGCGACTGCAAATGAGCAGGAGACATGAGTAAGCACAAACACAGGTGTAGAGCATTGAACTTTTAAACAGATCATATTAGAATATGCATATCATCTTTTTAACCACTTAGTACAAAGCCTGTTTTGTGCTTTGCCAGTAAAACTAGACTTGAGTCTTATACGTTGCAGAGAGATGTGCAGGTGTTTCCGGACATTCATTGGAGAACTTGTGCAAAGTATAATGACCTCTGTGTTTCCCAAAAACTAACCCCGCTGTCCTTGAACATACAAAATTCCCACTCTCCAAAGAATTGGAACTTGTTCGTGGTGAGTCCCCCTCGGTGTGATCATCCACCCTGGTTTTCCACGGGCTCTCTCCTTAATTGATTTCACATGCGACAAATGTGGATTGTCTTTCCAAAGTGTCCCTCTATGGCCAGTGTGCAAATGACGAGCAGAGAGAATGCCGTGTTTTTTTTTGTCTCTGGCCTGTTTTCTTGGCTGCTTGTGTTTCAGTGTTCTTGCTTTGATAAGCAGTATCGGACTGCATTCTTCCTTGCCCCCAGAGGATGATGGGTATTAGTGTTTTCTGAAGAGTCTGGAGTCCACTTCCTCCGCAGCCTTTTCGTCCAAGGGAGACAAGCGTATCGAAATACTCCCCTTCAGTCCGGCTGAAGCGCCATATTTAAAGATTAGAAATAGTGGCTTAATTTGAAGGCAGAGCTTTGGAAATATCAAGAAGAGGCCATCATCCCCTGTGTTTGGTTTGTAGGAAGTGGATAGAGATATCCGCCATTGTAAATCTTACACTGTGACATTTGCTTGAAAAAAAGGGAGCGGGAGAAGGAAAGAAATAGGACATATTCTAAAGCCTTTCTGTGTCGCTGGAATTAAACAAACGCAAAAAAAAGGGATAAAATCGGCTTAGACTGTTGAGACAAGTACATCTAAGAGAATGCACAAAAGGAGGGGTGTAAACGGCGGATTCTTCCCAGCTAAAAACTTATCAAGCACAGGCTTTGTGCTCAATCCATTTAAGTGAGTCCCTAACACGCCCCTATTGTATGCCTTTAATGGTGGAAAAGTGACTTGTGCGGGGCTATTGCCTCTTCATGGGGATTACAGCTAAGTGCTTAAGTTGTAGTGAAACCCAGGATTTACTGATGGCAAAGAGGAACGGGCGAGGGAGGGAGGGCAGGAAAAGGACCCTTACCAAGGATTTGTGTCAGGATCGCAGTGTTCCCCTCGTCTGTCTGTGGCAGAGTCGGGAGAGGACAACTGGTGTTCACATGCGAGCCAGCACGCAGACACACACAAGTAACAATGCTTTTGCACATCCTTTCACTGTGCGTGTCTGTGTTTTCCTTGTGATCCCTTCCAGTCTGCCCCCCCCCTTTCACTCTCTCTCTCTCTCTCTCTCTCTTACCCCGTCTCTCTTTCTCTCTTGTTCCCACTCACTCTCATCTCCTCTGTTTTAATTAATTTCTAGCTGTGCTGCCGTATGAGACTTGGCCTTGGAAGTGTCTGCTCCTGCAATTTCAGCCCTCATCTCCTGTGGCTGCCAGGAAATGACTCAACGCTCCTTGCGTTTCAAGAAAGAGAGGTAAATAAAATAAATAACAAATGCGAGGAGAGAAATTGTACACAATGATTAGGCTTAATGATTTACACAGGTGACCCCCCCCCCGACCGTCACGCTGCAAACGACCAGGTGTGCAGAATAGTAAAAGTTTGAACTTCTCCCTTAAGCTCACTTCATTCTTAAGTTTGTTATGCTTCACACACTCTTCTTCACACCGTCACTTTTTGTGTTCACAAAGGAGTTCAACGCTTGATGTATTCCATGACAGAGTGATCAAACTGACTAGTTCCTTCATAGCATAACCCTGCTTACTCTTACACCTGATGGGGTGCAGCAGTAGTTGCTTTAGGACCAATGGGTCGCCTGTTCAAGTCCCCGTACGCACCGAGTACAGAATGTGGACTGGTAGCTGGAGAGGTGCGAGATCCCCAAAAACAAATCCCCGCTCACTTATAGTAGCTGCCCACAGCTGCTAATACTAGGATGGGTAAATGTCACTGTCTGCTGTGTGAAATGGGCATACTTGTCAAGTTGTTGGTTTTTGAAAGTTGCTGTAACTGTTACTTTGTTTGAGGCGTACTGATCCTGTGACAAATAGATTAATAAAAGAACGGTTACAATTTGTGCATCAAGGGCTGACTTTTAGTTGCTATCATCGCTCAAGTTCTAAAAACCCTGGATCCAGCTCTCACCCTGATGATATTAAAAAGTCTTTTAAAATGTGTGGTCTTGAGACTCAAGGCATTTTCTTAGACTTTAGAAAAGCTTCCTCCAGAACCACAGAAGACATTATGCGGCTATGTTCACCAGCTGTGTCGTACTCTCCTTGACTAGTAAATTGACTTTGACGTGTATGATCAGTCGTGTGCCCAGTTAATCATGCCAAATAACTGGGTTCAAACAGGGAGTACAGTGTGTGATGTGTGTTTTCAACGCAGGAAGTGGATGCTCGTCATCTACTCGTGCCAATGGCAAAGCGCTGTCACTTTCAGACGCGAGTGATATGATACTCCTTCATGTGAAAAGGAAGAGACCACGATGACGCCGACGATAGACGAGTGTGCAAGTGTTGGGGACAGACTGCTTCTCCTTGAGCATTGTGTGTTTGTGTGTCTGTTCCCTGAGCTAACAAACTGTATGAAGGTAAACTCAGGAGCACCTGCCCCTATTGTCATGCTCTCACCCACCCGCACTCGCACACCTTTCACTTGAGCACACAACACCCAATACTGAGCAAAGATGAAGAAAGGGCCAAGCCCTGCATGAGGCAAAGGCTGCCTATTCAAATAAAGACGGAAAGCCCTCTGTCTTTTCTCTCACTAAGCCTTGATATGTTCCTCAAAGCTGCTGAGGCCCATTGTGTGTCTCTACCTTTGTTGTCTTGTGTTTAAGCAGGCTGATGATTATAATGATGATGATGATGATGGTAATGATGATGGCGATGGCTTAAGGCGAAGCAGCTGCCGAGGGGTTGAGAGAGGCACAGACAATCGGCCTGTTTACTCAAGAAAATGTACACTTTGGATGTTCAAAGTGACGGCTGCTGAATGGCAACTGACTTGTGTGTGTGTGTGTGTGTGTGTGTGTGTGTGTATGTGAAGCAGGAGTGCCTTCAGGTCCATCTCACACACTTAGCAATTAAGGCTTTACATGCATATTATGTTATCACAACAATGCCCTGTGACATGACAATTCACTAAGTATACAGGATTACATACTGCAATGCATATCGATAACACAAAGGAATAGTTTGGTTTCTATTATTCTTTTATGTATGTAAGTGAGATTAGACGTTTAGCTCAGTTGCAGATTGTAATTCTTCTTAAAGGAGTAATTATTTATGTTTGGGGCCCTTGGGAGCAGTGGAACAAGCTGTAAACATTGACATATTTTCATGTTAAAAAGTCATAAAACCTTCGTCAATTTTTAACAGTGAAACAGGCCCCCTAAATAGAGCAGGGACATTTAACTCCCAACACCCCGATGCAAAGACATTGATCGCTCGTGAACTGTCAGCACCTTCTTTGTCACAATCAAAATGTGTAAACCTTTAGCCCCAGGTATATCGGTAGCTGCACTTTATGCTAGCAAGTGGTTCAATGCTATTTGGTGTCTCAATAGTTTTGATATGATTTATGTAAGCCCCAAAAATACACAAGTGGGCGTTTGTGCTGTGAAATGGTGAAATGAGTATGGCTAAATTAGAGTGTTTGTGTGTGTAGGTGTATTGTTTTATTCTCTCTATTAATATTGATATCACACTGGTTAACACAGATACCTACGTTTTGTAACACAGCAAAATGCCATTTAAGGGGCTGCATTTAAAAAACGACTGTGCGAAAGAGCTGTATTTGTGTCATTGCAAAGATTCCTCAAAACTTTACCTTTAAATAAAGCTGATGTTAATTTACATAAGAAAAATAGTGTGCAAAGATCAATTATGTAAGCCGGTTTCACTATTACCTTTTTTGTTTTGAGCAGAGGCTTAGCGTGTAAGACACACATCAAACTGGTATGTCTTTTACATCTGTGGTGCCATGACCCGCTCTTCCATCTTCCCGCCGGTTTCCAGCATTCGCTGTCCCCTTATCGTGGCGACAGTGATATTTTTGCCCTACTTAAGCTCCAGATGCTGAGAGGCTCCTTGTACTGGCACATGCTGCAAGAGGGCCAAAGAGGTTAATGCACCCAGGGAGAGAGAAGCAACCAGCTGTTGGCCTTCTAATGTTTAAAACCTCCTCCCCTCCATCCATCCTATTATTTCTCCCTCCCTCCACCCCTCAAAGGAAGAAAGCCCAGGCAATAAAAAGCGCACAAATGGTGAAACATCTGCTGGGAGCATTTCAGTGCGGCCAAGAGCGTCTTAAGTCCTCCTGAGCAACAATATGTGGACATTTTTTTTTCTGGGCAGGGGCGACGGGGACTTAGAAAGAGATAAGAGGAGATAATGGCTGGATAGAGGACTTGGGAGCTGCAAATGCACAATCGGGAGGTCCACACAGAGATGGGGATAGAAAGGGGGGGGGGAGGAGGAGGAGGGTCTAGGAGGCCAGAGGAAAGTGGTCTGGTAAACAATGCCTCCGCATTAGCATGATAATCTGAAACATGCCTTTATTTCGATAAAGATGTAGGTTATACTGGGGGAGGAGTTTGCGATGTGCAAGTGTCTGTGTGATTCTGCGTGCAGGAGGAGCTCTGCCTCTGTGTGTGCGTGTGAGTGTGCATGAACAAGGAGCTCATGTCCATCGGCACAAGTCTGAATGCTAAGCAGCTTATGCCAGGCTATAACAGCATTTCTACATAACACACTGTTTTACCATTCGACATTCAGGAGACCGACTGACTCGGAATGCCCTCAGTGTCGTTAAAAAAACCCGGATTATAGCGAGACCATGTCACTTTTAATAGAAGAAATAGCACAACTCTCCAGTACAAACGCTTAAATAGCGCTTTTTGAAATCATTAGTTCCTAAACATTGTAAAATGCACGATTAGCTTAATCCAAAGGTATTTTCCTTCCTCCGTTCATGTGAATGAGCCAGAGACGGAGTTGGGGTTAAAGGAAATGTTAATGTGTTTTCTCTCATTTTATACTCTGAATTCATACTTTTTAGGCCTCAAGCGACACTGGGCAACTCTCATAGGAATGAATGGGGAACCGCCTCCAACTCTGTATGCAGTTCGCTACATACATCCATCGTTGATCCAAACTCGTCAAATACGATATAGAATGAGCTGGGTAGTTTATGGTGGAACATTTTAGCTAATATTGACCAAACTAGTTCAATAGATCTTGCTGTGTAGCAGACGTTACCAAGTCAGTTTGTGGATGTCATGACGCTTCTCCACTTGTACCTCTCTTGCATGTTAGCATGTCAAAGAGAAATACTTGAGTGGTTTTATCATGAAAGGAAAACTAAACAAAGACAAACCTTCATTGTGATCTTATTCAGGTAGCCTATGTTTAAGGTCTTTAATGCAACTGAGCAAGAGAGCTTAGAAAGTATAAAGAAAATGAAATGTGCTATTATCTTGTAATTACCACTTGTGGCCACAGTGGCTGCTGTTTAATAATTATGATTTAACCTATTTATAAAAGACATCGTACTGTGTGTAAAGCCATACAATATAACAAAAATACCTAATATCCTGTTATTCACCGAAGGAAGGTGTGCAGACGTTTGTCTCACTGCTACTGTCAAACATAAAGTACATTTCTTTGTGAAAGAAAGGAACAATCTAAATTGACTTGTCACTATTTCACAAGCTTTACTTTTAGCACCTATAGGCACTGCAGCTTTTGAGTTTTTGAGGTCATGCATGCAGTGAGTGAAGTGCAATCAGTTATCAGTTATTTCCCTTCACTGGGGTTAAAATTGCAGAGCTACCTACAGTGCATCTTGTGTGAGAGGCTATTACTGAGGACAGCTTCATGCTTCTCTCTTTGTAATGGCAGAATTAGTCAATATAATTGCTCTTGTGAACTGTGGTCAAACTTCAATCTGTCTGGAGAGAGGCGGAGGCATGTTAAATGTTAAATGTTCTCATTTTAGGCAAAGGTGCAGCGTAGCCGTCACAGTAAACAGGACACTACGTCGTGGTTTAGCCTGATATAACCAAGAGGATCATTTAGTGCACGTACACTAAATATGATTGATTGATTGTTTTTTTTCTAGTTAATTAAATTAAAAAAATTTTTTAATAAATGCACTTAATAGCTTTGAAAATATTTACGTTCAACTACCATTCAAAAGCCAGTGGATGTTGAAGGCTAAGACAGAACTGGGAAAGTAAAGAAGTGGGTTCGTGATGAGGCTTCAGGATGACACACACATGCACTGCTGTTGCGTGTCCTCATCACATGCTTTTGTCATGTACTCTGAAAGTGAGAAGTAGCAACAGCTGGGTCCCCCACTGCGTCCAGGCAGCAAGACGGACCTGAAGTGTGTTTTAACAGCTTGTTTTTTTAAATGATAACGCTACTCCCCGCCGTCTACTGTCATGCTATAGTGTGAGTGTGTGCATGTGCGACCTAATTTGATGCATTTGTATGTGTGAGTGGTGTGAAAAATACGTGTGTGTGTGTGTGTGTGTGTCAGTCCAGGCGCCACTCACCCTGATAAAAGCCCTTTGACACTCAGCTGTTTAACAGCTCAAACTGTCTTTGCTCTGTGGATTAAACACACACACAGTCACACACACACACACATGCACAGCTTCAATGACCTCAATGACACCTCCAACATACCCCTCCCCAATTTAACAAGGAAAAACTTGTGAGTGTGTGCACGTGTTCATGTGTGTGTGTGTGTGTGTGCGCGCAAATTGAAGCGTTTGCCCACATATCCAGTGGCCTGCTGAGGGCGTCCTACACCATACGGCCCCTCTCCTCTGCATTTTAACACTGTGGTGACAGGTGCTGGTCCAAGAGACAATAGAGCTCCTCCAGAGCTGGCAGCCAGCACACCATGAAGAGAGAGAGAAAAAGAAGAGGCATTCGTAATTGTGAGTGCGTGAGAGAGAGTTTCCAAACCTATTCTTTCTCCAAAGTTTTGCCTGAATTTAGAGGTGCGAATAAGTGGTTTGGGTTACTGTAGATAACAGGAATGGAGACGGAGTAAGTGAACTTGAGTGGTGCTGAGGGAAGAAGAGGTAAATATAAAAAGCAGCATGAAAGATACAGAGCTACACCCAGCTCACAGCTCTTTCAGCTCAAAAAAAGGGACTAAAAAGCCTGTTGAAAGTTTTCGGCGAGTCTTTGATTCCACCAGTTTGCAATGTGACTCCTCAAGAGCACAAAGACGAGACGTCCGAGCACTGCTGTGGAGTCGCGCCGCCCACACAATACAAACCCCTGCTGCCAAATTGGATTCTATGGCCCTGATTCAACATGTTGGGTGGTTTCTGGCAGTGTATTTTTAGTCAGAGTGTAATGTATGTTTCCATGATTGAGATCATATACGAATAAAAAGTTCCCCTGGCCTGTGGCTTGTTGCTTAATATAGTTAATCTCAGGCCAGAACACATTACGATACAATCGCATTGTGTCAGTGTCAGATTTTAGTGCCACAGGGTGAGTGAGCTGTTTAACCTAGCTGTGTTTGAAATAATCAATGCTGTTCATTTATTGTGTTTTTTTTTAAATATAAAAATATTATGAAGTTTAAAGTTTGGGCTTTTAGTTCAAAATAACGTACAGAACACAGATAAGATGTATCTTTGTACCTTTGTCAGTTTTTCATTACTAGTGTGGATTTAATAATTTACTAGTAAGGACTCATTAACTCATAAAGCTAACATAGATTATAAATCATGCAGAGTACTATTAAAATGTATTTAGGCTTTGGTCATAGAAACATGCCTTGAATCGGTCTTAAAGGGACAGATCACGTCAAAATCCTAAATACATATTTTTCCTATTACCTCTAGTGCTGTTTAGCAGTCTTGATTGTTTCGGTGTGAGTTGCAGAGTGTTGGAGATATCGGCCGTAGAGATGTCTGCCTTATTTCTAATACAATGAGACTAACTTGAGCTCGAATTGCTCAAAGCACCAATAAAATAAATTTGAAAAACTCAACCGTGTTGTCTTTTTTCCAGAAATCATGGCTCATGTCAAATCTCACAGCTTTGCATCAACATCAAATATTTTCCATGTGCGGTGCTCATACGAGAGCAGTTCCTAACAACTGTGGACGTTATTAAGTTCTGTATATTTTCTCACAGTGTGTGTGGCATGCATTCTGTATTTTATGAATCGGTCCGTCTTGTGCGAGTGGAGCAAGTCAGTGCGTGACGTGTGTGTTGACAGTTCCAAAGTGTGTGTACTTGGCATGTCACTGGGGCCAGGTGCAGGGCTGGGTCGCAATCACGAGTATGGGTTCTGCTCAGGATAAACAGGGTCTCTTTCCCATCTCTCCAGGGGCCTCCATTTCCTGGTACTCTTTGTAATGGGAGGAACACACGATCACAACAGCAGAGAAGATCAAACGGTGGTCGTTCGCTGAGTCAGGGTTAAGAAAAACCTCCAGTTGACTCAAAAACATTCGTGACAGATGGCGACAATTCCCCGGAACCGCGAGTCACGCAAAGCAGGAGATGCAAGTGTCTTATGAACACTTGGAAACAGCTGGCTTCATCTTGGCTATGCAACCATTTGTAATATGATAACATTGTTTTTTGTTTGGCGTGAGCAACATGACCTTTGACTTTTTATTTCCACCATGTTTTGGTGTTTGTTTCTTTTGCAAAAGAAAAGCTGCGAGATATGATCTGATCTGATTCAGTGTTTCTGGCCTTTTTTTGCAATCCTTCAGCACAAAAGTCTTTATTTGTCCCCTGCAGAATTCCCCCTTCAGCCTGTGATAACCTGCCGTCCATCCCCACCCCCTCCCTCTGCCTTGCAGGGCAGGAAGCGGAGCAGCTCAGACATACTGTACGGTCCCTCGCGTCTGGGCCGGAACCAGGATGTGTTGCTAGGCGCAGGGATGATTGTGTCAGCACTTGCTGGCCGCTTCGTTTCCTTACAGGTGATCTCCTGAATAGACAATGACAGATATATGTTTCCTGCTATTTTTCACTTCTGCAGGAGGGGGGGGATCAGAAAAACACGGGACTCTGTGACCACGGGGCCACCTCCGCAAGCAAGTGAGCAGGCTCCCAAAGATAGCAGCGCTTCAGACCGGGTGAGACAATGACACATTCAGCTGGTCAGCCACGAGAGCTCGCGGCGACCCCGTGGCCTCAGACTGGAGGCGGGTGTAGCGTTCAGTCAGAGGTGGCAAACAAATCTGAGCGATGTGGGAGGGGGGGGGGGGTTGAGGAAATATTGAGGAAGCCACTCTTGATTTCTGACGCGTTTGACGAACTTTGATGTGTAGAAGGTCGAGGAGGATGAGAGGGTGATGGCGTGGCAGGAGGGGGAAAGAGAGGGGGGGGAGCGGGCGATGGCGTGTGGCAGGATAGCTGAGGTCGTTCTTTTGATTTATGATTTTTCAACTTTTTCTAACTGTGGAGAGTATATGCACAGCACGGGAGGGGAAGGGGGAGAGGGGAAGGGAAGTGAAGGAGGGATGCGGCGGGGCGTTGAAGTGGAGGGGTGGTCACGCTCTTTTGATTTATGACGGGGGTGATTAATGCCCAAGGATATTACCCCTTGGAAAAAGTGCTGGCCCCTCGACTGAAGTTGTGTTTTGCTACATGTCTGACAGGCAGGAGCGATTTGGCCTCCTTTTGTTTTATGACGACAGTGTGAAGAGGGGTCATCTGCTGTTCACGAGTCAGGAAATATCTTTTTGATGAATTTATAATGAGTTTAAACCAGTACAAGTGAAGTGGTTAGTCCGAGTAAGATGAACTGTTATCAAAGAAAGACATCCATTTATATATTACCAACACTGAAACTGTCAGTAGTAAAAATTAAAAAAGAAATTATCGGGGAAATAATAGAAGTAAATTTGCAGTTCAAAGTAAATGACTACTTCAACCTGTCTCCCTACAATAATATCATGGGTGTTACTGAAAGGCCGTTCCTTAAGATTAGCACAAGTCATTAAAAATACATTAAATGCACAACACACAGTTTTCTATATATAAACCGTTTCCTCTCATTCACAGGCTCTAAAAACTGCAGCTTTGGGGCTAGACAGTCAGTCGACAGTCTGGAAATCCAAACAATGCAGCAGATCTTCGGATTTCTTGTCTTCCTATGATAACCGCGATTCTTATCTGTAGCCGAGGCACAGTTTATTATCAGAACAGTTTAAGTACATTTGTGTTTGAGTTTAACGTTCACGAATAGTATCTTCAGATCATTCACTGTGATGAATGATATAGTAGAGGTATTAATTCATCATCACGTATGCATGTTTTCGAGTACTTATCCCCAGCAGAGCAACACACACGCACCTACACACACACACACACACACACACACACACACACACACACACACACAAGGAGGTGACAGGAAGCACTAAGGTCAGCCATGGTCTGGTACCTCTGCTCAGCCATCTTGTTTTTAAAAGACATAAATCACACGAAATCCACCGGTTCCTCTCCTCTTCAAAGGCCTTTGTTCTGCAGCCTCGGCACAGAGGTTATCAGCAGGGCAGCGGCAATAATGTGTATAATAGACCTACTTACGCTGCCTGATAAGATGCATTGAGAGTCTGTGACTCTCACTTTAAGCTGTCAATAAAACCAGGGAATCAGTGGTTTTTTTTTTCAGGCTTTGAATTATATCACATCAGTGTGACAGCGGCACTACTTTTTTCGACCCGGACTTGTCTGCCAATATAAACACGTGGGAGAATTGTTTGTGTTCCTGTCTGTGGGTTTCCACGACTGACCCTGTCTGGTTGATTAAATGTCTTTGTGCTGCATGTTTCAGCACCATCATCCCCGACTGGATCAGAAGGTTATACGCACAGCGGCGTACAGTAGATATTGATGTCGTCAATAAAAGTGTCTTGGAGTTATGTCACCCGACTAGACGCTCCAAGGTTAAGCGGTGTTAAGCACACCGTCTCTTTCTCGTTAGACACTGTTTGTCTCAGTGTCAATCACGCCATATGTCAGTCTCTTTTATGTTTACTTGCTCACTCGCAATGACGACTTTTTTCTTGCTCCCACCGCTGTGTGCCCTCCTCCCCACCAACAACACACACGGCTAATCGTAGGTCACCCTCACGGTCCTGCGTTGTGTTGAACCAAGGAGCGCTGGTGGGGAGGAGGGGTTGGGTTGAGGGCATCGGCTATCGCTAATCACTAACACGATGGCTAACGGTAGCGCTGTGGAAGCAGTAGCCTTGCAGCCGTGTGATCTCCAGCTAACCTTGCCCACGGGCCTCTTTTGTCTGCACGCCGCACACGGCTGGCTCCATCCTCTCTCTGTTATTGAGCGGGTTGGATGGAGGGGGAGGGGGGGGGGGGGGGGGGCGGCTGAATCAATGGCGAATCGCTGGCACTGTTCTCAGGACAGTGACCGAAGCCCAGTCTGTTGGCCCCCTTTGCCTCCCTTCCACCGAACTCCCCCCCCCCCCCCCCCACCTTCCTCCTGCCTCCCTCAACCGGTCCTCCACCCCTCAGTCACCGCCCGCCCCCACAACCCCTCCTGTCTGATTGACACTTGAAAGGTGGCCGAGGACGGGGCCGGAGGCGATGTTCCACGCTCTGGAACCCTCCATGCAGGGGAACAGCTGGTGACATCTGCAGAGAGGCCCACAAAAGGCAGTTGAAAGCGTGCAATCATGCCCCCTCCTTCTCTTCTTCCCTTGTCTCCCTCGCTACACTCCTTCTCTGTCTCCCCCTCTCACCCTCTGTCTCTCTAACCCTGCTCGTTCTTTCTCTTTCATTCTCTTTGCTCCTGTCTCCCCCTCTCTCTCTGCCTCAGATGTCCCCTCTATCTCCTAAGAGCTGCCCCATTTGTCTAAAGCAGTGATACAGGCACCCAAGCGCCTTTGAAATGCATGCTTTAAACTTGAAGAGCTTACGCCGGAGCATGTGTGTCTGAGCAAAGAGAAAGAGGGGTGACAGAGAGAAAAAGGGAAAAAAACCTGTATGTTGTACAACAGCAAAACACTTCTCTTTAAAATAAGCTCCCTCTAGTCATTTCATTTATTTATCTGTCTGCTTCTTCACTGAGAATTTACCCAGTGTCTCTGCGTTTGATCTTCTTACATGGAAAACTATCGGCTGTATTGATATACACGTGCACACGCCCAGTTAAAAGCTGCCTTTTAAGAGGCCCCATTGTCCCTGTTCAATGGCATTACCCCGGCTCAGCTCACAGTGAGTGCTTGGGAAGCGGAAGGGGGTATCGACTCCCGTTAAAAGAATCCAAACGCGTTCACTGACGAGACACACATCGCCCACAGGAATGTCAAACTTCCGACCCATTCCCCTCCCTCTCCCTCTCCATCTTTCTCTCTCATCACTTCACATCTCTGTCCTACAGTCAAAGGCTAACTCTGTGCTATCTGTCCTCTCGTGAGTGGATTTGAGATTTTTCACCTAAATTGAGGTAATCATTTAAAAAATGCATGTGTTAACTTTCTTGTCCGACTAAATCCCTATATGTACATTTTCACATCATTGGCAAAACAAATTCCCCCCCCACAAGTTGACTGGCTTCTCCACCTGGCCACTCCCCGCACTTCCGGCCTCCTGCTCCCTCCATCTCCACCCCGTCTCTTCCTCTAAGAATGCAACGGAGAGGTCAAAAGGCCGGCGTGCTCCAGGTATCAATATTTCAGAGCTGTGTGAATCCCTCCTTTCAGGTAGCCGGCCTCGCTGACTGAAGGTATCTTCAGGACCCAGGGGCCGGCTGACGGATGAGCACAAAGCACCCGTCAAGCCCCGAGCAGCGCCGCAGCTCGCACGGTCCGCGTTACGCGCGTGCGCTTGCGAGCGCGCGAGCGGAAGGCTCGGGCAGCTCCCCCGCGGTCTCCTTTGTTGGGCTAGCCTGCTGTTTGAATGGAGTGGGAGCTGTGAGTGACAGAGGAAAGTGTAGCTGACGGTAAAGTGAGATATTGACCTCTCAATCGCCATGGAGGGTGAGCGGGGGGGGGGGAGTAAAGCGGTCAACGCTTCTGTGTGAATGTACAGCATGCGTCTGCGAAAAGTGTGTAGGGCCTATAAATAAGATTGTCGCTCAAGGAACCAAGTGTAGCTTTCTTTGAATAGTGTGTGTGTGTGTGTGTGTGTGTGTGTGTGTGTGTGTGTGTGTGTGTGTGTGTGTGTGTGTGTGTGTGTGAAACTTGTGTCTGAGTGTTTGAAAGCGAACTGCTCTCGTCAGGTGAAGTGACGGTGCACTCGGCTAGCTGGCCTAGCCGCTCAGTAACATGAAACAAGATTCCCCCCAATGATAATATTCAGTTTCAGCTCTGCCAGCGCGTCCTGTCTGCCCCTGTCCAGAGCCCCTCCAAGACAAAGGGGGAAGGAGCCTGGCGGGGGAACAGTAGCTTCTTGTTATTATGACATGTGGTAACATGAACTCCTTGGAAGACTTCTCCTGTCATCCCGGCCCGAGGTCCTCTTTATTCCACAGGCAGGGGGATGTGGAGGTCACGACCTCCCGGACAGATTATGTTGGAACATGCTGCGCTGTGTTGAAACTGACTTGAATAAGTTTATTGGCTAAGCCAGTGACGGCCCTTTGTGTGGACTCCCTTGGGAGGCTGAACACAGATTAGTCCATGGATTGACTATTCATTTCAGATTGTACTCGGCCGCAGTTTTATCTCGCATCACCCTTCTCAATCTCTTCATTTAGCTTGAGGAATTCTTGCACTGAGGATGATGGGATTTCAAATCCCATTTGTAGATTATGTTTCCATTCTGGTCTTTGTTTTTTTTTCAAAGCAGTTTTCTTTTCTTTTTTTTAGCTGTGATTTATGATGTGAAGGAGTCAAGGAGACGTGGTTTCACCAGATGCAAGACGCATACAAGTTTGATCAGTAACTATGTCAAAACATTATCATTTATGTACATTGTCATCAAAATGTCAACGTAGTTACTCTCTATTATGCCTAATGCATAGTTTCCTGAAGCCGCGGATTACTGGCACCTGTTTGAACCACAGCAGGAAGTTTAGAATATATTTTAAAAAATAGTCTTGAACTGACAATAAGATGAGTTAGATTTGTTTTATATTGATAACTTGGTGACACGACTTTTAAATCCTGGAAAAGCTGTCCATAAACTACGTGACACATTTCTCTCCGGCAGGTCAGGTCTACGAGACAAAAAAAGCGCCTCTGACACTTGGCCTCCGACAGAACTCTGCTATTTTTAAAGTCTTGTTTGTTGCACTATTAATATTCTCGCGCCGTAGTCCGTGGCAGGGTTCAAAGGCGCACGCCACGGTGCAGGAGATGACAAGTCTGCTGTGGCAGTGAGCGAGCCAAAAGAGTGACAGCAACGTGGCCGCTCTCTCTTGTTAACGAAATAAATAAATGTGCTCTGAAAAGCCAATAAGCGGCAGGCGGGAAGCGGAGCCAAGGATCGCTGCGTCAAAAACAACCGCTTCAGCCATTAATCTCTCTAACTCTCTTAGCCCCCCCTTCTCACTTTCTCTCTCTCTCTCTCTCCCTCTCTCCTCTGAGAGAATTACTGCCATAGATGTATAATTCACGGTGGTTTGGCTTTAGAAGGCAGCGGTTCTGTTGGAAAACACGGTGACAGCCAAGTTAGCGCACCCTCTCATTCAACTCAGCCACCTGTTCACAGGGGAGGGTGCAGAGAGAGACGCTTGATTTATATTTCATCTTTCCTCCCAGTCTAATGACTTTGTTGCGCTAGTCGGGGGCTGGAAATCGTCTCATGTATTAAAGATGACAACTTAAAGGAATCCTAAAACCCTGACATGATTGAGCACTTAGGCAGACACTTTTGGTTGTAGTTTAGATTGCTTGTGTCAAGTTCAACGTGTCAGCTTCCTATTCCCAAGACCGACTCATCATTTCAAGTCCAATCAGTGTCATCAAGTTTAAAAGAATGGCAAAACTTTGTGCATGTATGTGTATTACACTCTGATGAGCCTTCCCAGTCTCTCTCCTGTAGTTTTCATTCAAACAATATTAGTTCGTCCTCAATCAAGAAAGCGTGAACACTTTTTTATTTTTATGATAAAGCGTATACTGTGTGTTTGTTTGAGGGTATGTGTGTACCGGCGTCAGTGTAGCCGTACACATGCATGCCCGTGTCAGTGCCATTTATTAGCATGCCGTAATTTTTGGAGGTGAAGAGGAATAACAAGTTAGGGCTTTGGCAGCCGCACGCTCTCGCCCATCTGCGCAGCCCCTGCATCAGTCTCAGGGTTTCCTCGCCGATGATGAGGGCTGTCAGGGGCTTTTTAACCTCCTAACTGCTGCTCCCCACCGGCCCTAATCACACATTAATGGCATCAGGAGGACCCCGGGGCTGGCCGCGTTGCTGCCTGCGCAGACAGAGTACTGATGAAGAGGGCAATTACCGACCAGCAAATAGCATAACCTCCACTGATCTGTACAGGGGTTATGGGCTATTAGCGCGCAGGTTACGCTCAAAAGATACAGCGCAGGCTTAAGGAAGGATCTGGTGCTGAGAGTAATTGGGGGGTGTGCGTGCGTGTCTGTGTGCATGTGTGTGTTGCAGAGAGGGGGGGGCTCCATGGTTTTTTTATTCTTACTGAAAAGAACTTTTTAGATGTTTAGACTTTTTACATTTTTTTTGCATTTGTTCCTGGATCTGTAGCCAAAGTCTCACCTTTGACAAACAAGTGTGTGATTACTGATTACGATGCACAAGGAGTCTAGCTGTGAAGCTCCACTGAGTGGGAAAACTATCCATATTTAATCAAAATGTCTTTGATTTCTCTCACACACACACACACACACACACTTGCCCCTTCACACACTCACGCTGCGCTCTCAGTCCTGTCCGTTTCCTTGCTCGGAGATGAGTGAGAGTGTTTGTATGAAATATTAACAGGCCATTTGCTCCTCTGCTCCTCTGTTTGAGAGCTGGATATTGGCCCTGTGTCTCTGGTCCCTCTTTGAGGCCATCTGTTGGGTACGGGCACCAGGGAGGTTTCCGGGAGGGGGCCCTGTCACCCAAGCAGGGCCAGCCCAGAAAGCGGCACCGCCCTGGGGATCGATACACCCGACCTGCTGGGTGACGGAGCATCAAAGCTCTCCAACCTGCCAGATCACTGTACATGCTATGAGGACCGCTGATATGTAAACGCTGCTGCTTACCATCAGGCCCTTGGGGAGCCTCCGCAGTGTTTGTGCCACTTCTGAGGGGCTGCTTTCAGTGCAGTTTATGTGCTATTTATGTTAACCTTTTGTAGGCGGTTGGTCATAGAGCCCTTGACAAAATGCCCAGAATCCCTTTGGAGATTATTTCTTTTCGTTTAAAGGCTGCATCCCTTGTTTGAAAAACAAACAAACATACAAAGGTCTTATTATCTCCCAAATGTATTCATTTTGTTAATTTTAGAGTTATGGTGGAATTTTGGCAAGCTTGAAGACCTCCCTGAAAAATAAATTATTGACAATATAAAGATATATAACACCACTAGCTTTCCTCCAACAACTGCATGAAACTAAAGACGGATCACAAATATGTCGATAACTATCGCCACTGTTTCCTTCCCATTCAGTAGTTGTAGCATTTCATAGAGACACTTCCCTCTCATGACATCAATCAAATACGCTTTAGAGCAAGTACAATCTGTGTGTGTGTGTGTGTGTGTGTGTGTGTTTGTTGACATTTGATGTCCTTGTTTTGGGTAATGGATTTGTCCCTGGCAGAGAGAGGGGCTGGGCCAGAGGCTGTCTTATGAGGCCCCTGGGTTAAGGAGGCTGCATTAGCCCACTGCTAACTGATTACTGATCAGACAGCTGGTGCACACACACACACACACACACACACACACACACACACACACACACACACATATGCACAGACATGCCTGTGTGCATACATATGTGCAAACACATACATACATGCATGTACACATGCACTCACAACTGTGCTATTACCGTAATTAAATGCTCCTGAATCCAAAGCGCACTAATGTAAATGGTCAGAAACAAACAATGAAAAGTAATTGTATAAGGCTCGAAGACGCTCTGGTGTTATTTCTTTATATGGTAGGCCTAATGCTGGTAAAATAGATTTTTCCAGTGGTTGTAGTCATCATAAATTCTCACTGGCATTAAATGCATTGCATGACCTAAGACATATGGAAGCCCTGCAACATAGAGCAAATATTAGATTTGTAATATAAAGAGATGGATTAGCATTAGCATGGGGGTATCATCGTTATACTTATC
Organism: Lycodopsis pacificus; assembly: GCA_028022725.1. Classification (NCBI taxonomy): domain Eukaryota; kingdom Metazoa; phylum Chordata; class Actinopteri; order Perciformes; family Zoarcidae; genus Lycodopsis; species Lycodopsis pacificus. The sequence goes on along the minus strand of CM051705.1, from coordinate 8,846,607 downwards.
TGCATTCCAGACCAACACTGGCCTTCCTTCAGCCAGGAGACTCACACACAAACATCAGATCTTTTTTTAAGCGTTGTAAATGAAATGGCCTTGCATTCATACAGCGTCTTTCTAGTCTTCCAAACACTCAAAAACCCTTTACACTGCATGTCAACATTCACCCACACACACACATTCTTACACTGATGGCAGAGGCTGCCATGCAAGGTGCCACCTGCCCATCAGGATATAAACTAATGCACATTCACACACCGAAGGCACAGCCCTCGCGAACGATTTTGGCGTCAGTATTTTGCCCAAGGACACTTCGACTGGAGGAACTGGCGATCTTCGCAGATGTGATCCGTCCCGAGCAGCGGCCGCCATGTAGCATACACGCACACATGCATCAACACACACTCTTTCTCTCAGGCACACACCCCACGTCTTGGCCCTTCTCTGGTTGGAAGCCGTGTGCCAGGACACCGGTGCCATGACTGCCCATGTGTGACGCTGGCAACACCTGGGGCCTCACAATAAAAATACAGCCATCATCAGAGGTCTTATTCACAGACCAGCACACCGTTACCTTGCAAACACAGGATATGATCCTCTGTCTCCATCCCTTAATTCAAACAGCATCTGTGCTTTACTGATATAACACTTGATGATTTTTATCTCAGGAAATACAGAATATTAAATCTAAATTGACTTAAACATAACGCACCGTTTTGTTATGGACTTAAACTTTCACCAATTCTAAATTCACACCGATAGGGCTTTGCCTCAAGGGCCAAGGATTTGAGAAACTCTTTATCCATAAAGAGAGCTTTCTTTTACTGCACGCTGGGAACTACATTAAAGAAGCTGTATAGCCAAAGCACTAAAGCCTCGAATGGCTCATGGAAGTGTGACACAACAGAGAAGAATAGATTTGATAGTGTGTTAATGGACGATTTTAGTGTCGGATTACAGCCCATGGGAACAGCTATACTGTAGAGTGTATGCTCACAATAAGGTTCAAAGGCACGTTTTCACTCACTCAAACACACACACACACACAAATATATATTTTTGTTGAAGAATTTGTGGTGCAATGTCCAAAATTTGGATTGGATTTCATTTCTAAAGAGATTAGATTTGAGTCGAGGCTTGCTTAGCGGAGACAAAACTAAAACTGAGTGTCGGCATATATGTCTGTCCGTGTGTGAGTTTATTAGAGAGAGAGAGAGAGAGAGAGAGAGAGAGAGCATATATTATGGTTTAAATAAGGCAGATTGAGGTGTTAACATCATTGTTGCGCATTTCCTCCCATGAAACGCAGCATTGTTTCCTCTGTTGCCATCTCGATGGGAATACCATAATCCCGGATTAAAAAGGATGGGTTAGCGGACACACAGCAACACACAATGAGCCTTTTGTGTTTGCGTGTGTGTATATGTATGTGTGTGAAGCGTTTATTGTTTACTGTACAGCTTAAACACCTGCGGTAGGGGGAGAAATGTTCTCATGCATGCACTTTTGCAACGTGCAGCTCTTTTCTGTTCAGCACCCAAAGGCATCCCAAAATGTGGACACATGGTCGCTGAACAGCAACAGAAGTGTCATGTGGTGTTTTGATAAAAAATGATTTGTAACATCAGCTGAAAGTTGACATTTTCCTGTCAGTGTGCAATTTTGTCATGACTTGACGAGCACAGCCTACAAATACATTGATTCAGTTCTGCAGATTCAGCACTATTCAGTGTTTTCCTGCATTTCCGCTCCATATAATAGACGTTTTACTTAACCAGGTCCGTATGGGGTCTCCTAGGCCGTGTGCAGGGGCTAAGGCCCCCTCTAAAACTCTCATGGTTCTTGGTCAGTCATGCAAGAGAATCCGTGGGTCACAGAGTGGGCTGGAAAAAAAGCAGCTCACAAGTTGCACACTGTGACAGATGTCCTCTGGAAGATTTCTCCATCTCATTCTCCCCCCCCCTCCTCTCACCCTCTCACCCTCTCCACCTCCGTCACCCATCCCTCCCACCCGACTCTCCCAGTGCTTCTAAGCTGGGAGAGAGAGCAGCGAGAGGTGATCCCGTCCTGCTTAACCTACTTCCCAAGACCTTTCTCTTAAAGTGTGTATTTGTGCGTATGTGAGTGTGTATTTGTGCGTACGTGAGTGTGTATTTGTGTTTATTCACCAGGATAAACTGTCAATACTTGCCTGAACGCCTGTATTTGTGCCTGCAAATGCTTTCTGCACTTTGACATCTTTCACTCTGACGGTCGTCTCAGTCATATTGGTGGAGTTGATGATGATGATGATGATGATGATGATGATGATGATGATGATGATGATGACCTTTAGAGCTGAACCGTTGGTTGATTTACCAATCAAATAAAGCTGCACCTTTTTTGACGATCAATGTGTTGTTTTAGTCACACAAAATGTTACGTTTTGCTGCTTTTCCTCGTCTTATGTGACAGGAAACTAAATATCTCTGGGTTGTGGATCGGTGGTTGTACAAAACAAGCAATTTGAAGGCATCACCTTGTGCATTAGGAAATTGCGTTATTTCACTATTTTCTGACATTGTATAGAGCATAGAGCATAGAACAGAATCAGACTGACAGGAAAAGAATTGTTAGACACAGCCCTAATGACATTTGTCACTTCATGTTATTTACATGCAAACTTATCACCATCCTCAGTATTTTCTCTGATTCTTTTTACTTTTTCTTGTGAGACACAAATTTAGTGTCTGATTCACATAAAACAATTAGAAAAAGGAAGTTCCATCTTTCCTCTCACTCTGTCAGCAGCTGTAACGGGGCTGTGAGCCAAACTAAAGTGTTGATAAGCTTGTTTCTATATGAGACTATTCAAAGGTGCAATATATAGGATTCAGTCGCTCTCCCCTGTGTGTGTTGTTATCTGAGCTTCTCCGTTCTTTTTGACATAGCCGGACTTGCTTTTAGTGCATGTTCATGTGAGCTCTGCACTGCTCTCATATGGAGGTTACAGCTGATAACATCGTCCCGACCACAGAAGCGAAGCGCCCACCCTCCGATACCCCCTCAGGTAAACACCGTTGGCTCCGTCAGCACTTTAGTCGTCGTTCGCACTGTTCAACGCCGGCTCAGCTGTCGCCATGTTGAGATCCTTTGCAGGCAATAGAAATACTCCCAACACCGTACCGTATTTCTTTATGCTAATTGAATTGTTTTCATTAAACACCCTAAATAATCAATAATTCAACAAGACCTTGTTCTCACATTAAGACCATTTCTTTGATTTGTATCAGTGCAGTGTTTGCTAAGATGATTCGGTGTATACTGACAAACTAAATGAATGAATCGTGGGTAAACTGAGTGTAGGTGCTCGGGTTTAACCAACAGTGCTCTGCTGCATATGTACAAAGCTGAGGATGTAAGCAAAATCTCTACAAGTCTTATGAGCAGTAAGAAAACAGTGTTGCATCATGTAGAATAAATGCCACATGTGTGCTGTGTGTGGAACCATTTCTTCTAAAGCTTGGATCTGTAAAGCTAAAGTCGCCCCGTCTCCACTCAGACACAGCATCCCCAACACAAAGGTGGGATTAGGGACTTTGCAGTAATTAACTCTGCCATGTCATTTGCACTGAGACAAAGATCAATCAGTCAGATGAAGGGAGGGAGTCTTTAGATAAAGAGCAATTAAAACAGAGGGAGGGAGCGGCGAAGGGAGGAGGGAGTCTCTTAAATAAAGAGAAATTAAAACAGATGAAGCGGATGGTGTCTTTAAATACCGCTCATCCACTGTACGGCATCCCTCATCCTTTAATGTAATGAGAAGAGGGGGAATAAAAGGCTTGGCCCTAGGATGAAAAGGTGATGCCGTTTTTTGTTCTTCTCTTCTTTTTTTTTTTTCCCTGAGCGGTGAAAGCCTTATCCTAATGTAGATTAGATGTTAAATCTGACAGAAGGGTGAAGCTTTGGTGGGTCTGTTCACCTCGTTTCACTTGTCCTGGCTGAGGGTGACGGGAGAGTGTATGTTCTGATGAAGAAGGAAAGCGAAGTGTGAACTCTAAACTCTCGATCTTACTTCTGATTGGGCTTTTTGCCATTTCCAGAGACTGTTTAAAAAGACAAATTGGGGTTTTAATACGTCACAAAGTGGCAAAGACATACTGTACATGTAACACACACGCACACACACTCCCTGAAGTACACACACTTTGAAGTGTATCACAATGTCTGTTCATCTCCCCTGTACTGACTCTGAGTATAAATACCATTTGTTGGTCAAGCAGGTCATTAGTGAGTGACAGAGAAGAAAAAAATCTGTCTGTCGGTGTGTGTGTGTGTGTGTGTGTGTGTGTGTGTGTGTGTGTGTGTGTGTGTGTGTGTGTGTGTTTTCTCTGTAATAATAATCCCTATGAAATCCACATTTCTCAATCCGGTAGCTCAAGCTGACACTTTAAATAAAATCATTCTAATCCCACATGGTAAGAGAAATGAAAATGAGGAGATTAACAAGGGGAGGAGGAGGAGGAGGAGGAGGAGGAGGAGGAGGAGGAGGGGTGCCTGCCTCCCCCTCTGTCTCTCACACTCACCCCTCTCGCTCTCTCTCTCTGTCTCTCTCGTACTTGAACCCCTGTTGCTTCCTCTATTGAGATTGTCCTCTTTCCCATCATGCTCGGGTGAGAGAGATAGAAGTAGAGAGCTTATGGCGGGTCTGGAAGACTGAGGAGCTTTTAGCCTTCAGTTTTTTCTGGGGGGGGGAAGATTTAGATAGTGTCCGTTGGATTATGTGTGTGTGTGTGTGTGTTCTACCAGAGGAATAGCCCACAATAATTGGAAAATGGCAGGACCACTGATCCAATCAAATGATGGGGAATGATATCTCTTTCCTTCTCTTGCAAAGTCATACCTCCCTAAAAAACACACACACTCCCAGTTCATTCATTCATTCTACATATAAATTCATGAATGGATGGATTATGAATGTGTTGGGATTTTAAAGCATTTTGCAAGTACAGTAAACCCAAGGCCTTTGGACCCTATCGCTCTATGAAGAGAAATATCCTACAGTATATATACTGTTTGCTGGTCAAACTAGAAACAAACACATGAACAATTATCGAGCACAGTCGAGCGATACTGATTATAGCTATTTTTTGACATATACAGACATGCAGAGCAGCTCTGAAGGAGCTCCAACCTGCAAAGGATTACACAGAAGTGTGCGACCTTAGTTCTCCTGCAATGACGGGTTTTTACTGACATTTTGGTGGTGCTCACTTTTGTTACTTTAAAACTGCTAAAATTCATTTTTTAATTATTAACTATGCATCAAATAACTAAGGCTGTTCTCATTCAGTGTTCGTACTTATAGCTACAAAAAGTAGTGCACCATTATTGTATACAACCCACATAATCGTGGGTATGACGTGCAGGGCTGCCGCGAAGGAAGTCAGGTGAGGTGGTATAACAAGTGTGCATATAAGCAGGTCAGGGTGGATGGATGAGTCAAACAAACACTCTGGACATTAGCAGGAGAATGCACATAAAATGAGAGATAACTTTTTGTAAGATATAACTTTTGTATGAGGATGTGTTGAGTGATGTATGTGCAAGGAGTCGCTTAAGGGACAAACCCACAGATCAACTGACTGTAGGTCTCTTCAGCTCTATGGAGCATTTAAGCTTCTTTTAGCAAAAAAAGAAAAGAAAACATCAACTCTAAAATCTGATTGACCATTACCTGCCCAGCACCAGATGACAGAAACACAAAGTTAGCGACTCGATGGTTAAAGGTGAAGAGCCAGATATATCATTCAGGAGGTGTTGGGGACCAAAAACAGAGCTAGAAGGAGAGTGAATTGCACTTCTATTTGTCAGGTGGACATGTAGAGTGACTCCAAATGAATGTTGCTCCATGTCTGATTGATGGGCCATTGTTTGCAAACGCATTTCAACTTGCTGGCCAAAAAAACCCCAATAAATATATGTAATATATGTATGATCATGGGACTAAACGGTTGGTTTGTTTACAACCTATATGATTGTCTGACTGCTCATGTTTCCTGCCCCATTGGACTTTATTGTACCCAGATCTCAGCAAATACTACAGCGATAAAAGTGTTTCATAACTGATGGAATTGATTGGCTATGAAAATAAGACTGTTGAAATAAGTATAGTATTCTTAGAGTGACACACCTGAAGCGCCATAAAGTGCATATAATGGACCGCAAACTCTGTAAAACATGAAATTATTAAGAAGACTACATAATTCAGTCTGTAATTAAACTGTGAATCAGGTCTTAGTCTAGATTGCTCTGTTGTTTGTCAAATAAAAGTTGACATTTACACGCCATTACCCGTAAAAAGAGCAGCCAAAGGTCCTCGGTTTAGTTCGTGAACACTTCACAATCCCTGTTTTTACTGCTTAATCCAGCTCTTGTCCTCATCCTTCCTGCTTCCTCTCTTTATCTCTCCATCGCTGCCTCTCCGTCGACCTTCCTCCGCTCTCTCTTTCGCTCCGTCACCTCCAACTCGTCTTTTTCGTTTGGACTTTCCCCTCGTTGCCGTATTTCTCTCCTCGCCTTTTTGTTAACCCTCTCCCACACACACTTTATCTCCATATGATTCATTTGCCCTCTCTCCATCCATCCGACTGTCCGCGCAATCTCTCCCTCCATCCGCCCCCTCTATATCCATCTCTTAAGCACACCCTTTTCTCTCCTGCTCTCCTCCATCTCCACCTCCATCCTTTCCTTTTAAAGGATAATCTTCAGCTAAGTGGACAGCACTTCGCTCGCTCTCGTTCCCTCTTAAGTGACCATCCGATAATCTCAGGATTCTCTGTTGAACCCCAACACAGAGGGGAGAGTGGACGGATCAGAAAGCCCAGAGTGGAAGTCCTAAACTGGGTCAAGAAAAGACCAGTGACTCTGTCCTCTGGGGCTGATTGGACCAGCGGGGATGGAGGAAAAAGCTGAGGCCAAACAAAGTTGGAGAGAGATCATCAGAGCAGATGGACATCATCTCTCTATCCTTTTTATCTGTCTATCTTCAAGGCTGCAAGGCCTCGACTTTGAGATGGAAAATAAGAACAGATCTGTTTGTGTAGAGAGCAGATAAAAGGACATCACTAGGCCGATATGAGGATTTGATGATTTTTTTCTATCTGGACACACAAAAGAGGCTGAAAAGATGAAGGGGAGATGCATTCACGTCGCTGGGGTCGGTTAAAGGACATGACACTGGATGCATGACACACACACACACACACACACACACACATGCAGAGGTTGTGCTGATTGTACAAGATTCATCGCACCTCCTTACTGCAGAGAAAAGAAGCCCTTAGTCAGGTTACACACACACACACACACACACACACACACGTGTTTTGTTTTTTCTTCCGCTGTCCTCTTTACGGGTCAGCGGTGGAATAAAGCCGCTGTCACTTTCCTTTGGGAGGCGCCAGTGACAGGCAGACTGACCACGATAAACTTCCGCACAGGAAGAGGAGATTCCTGCAAGGAAAAGGCCGGGAGGATCAGGAACGGCCCTGGGCATCACTTGTCCTCTGGCTTAGCTAAAGACACTGAACACAGCAGTGTGTGTGTGTGTGTGTGTGTGTGTGTGTGTGTGTGTGTGTGTGTGTGTGTGTGTGTGTGTGTGTGTGTGTGTGTGTGTGTGTGTGTGTGTGTGTGTGTGAGGGTAGTTAGGGTTGTGTGGGTGAGTAATACAACAATCAATATGCCACTTAAACAGAATTACTGAACTGTAGAATTGTATTGTAGACTCTGAAACAAAGGTTTTGTAATTGTTTTGCAACATTAAGGCTTCATTTAATTTAATTTGGCCTAATTATAATACACATAAATACTAAAAGCAGATTCAAATCTGTTTCCTTGATACAATACCTAGTTTATCTCAGGGTTGGAAGCAGTTCTTCGTGATAAATCCTACTGTGGAGTGAACTTTCGTTGTTCGAGAAATAAAGATTGTTTGTTTTGGGTCGACCCCAAAACAGGGACCACTTTTCTTGTGCACAAGCCTCAACATAATGTGGCTACTGGTCAAACTTCTTGGCTACAGTCCTGTTCTCGTTTGAATCAACACGGTCTCACTCTCAACTCGCCAAATATATACCGTTGCTTGGTCAGTGCCCCCTCGTGACTCAAGGGGCTTTCAACTCTTTTCATTTTCAACCCACCCACGTCATCATTATTAGAAACAAACACAGGAGTTTGACTCAGGTGGCCGCTGTTCGTGACCTGTGTGAAACAAAAAGTCAACGTCAGTCGCTAGTCATGTGACACGTTTGTTACTCTCTAGTCACGTGAGTCGTTAGTCACACGGTAGTGACTTGACTGCTTCATCAGTCAAAGAGAGTTGGGAGTGAGAACGTGTTGTCTGAACGGTAACATTTGGCTTTACTGTCAAAAAGTCTAAATTAATGATACTGAACCAAATTTACAGGAGCGCAAACATGGTAATAAGACGAATCCCAGCCAGTAGCAGATCTATGAGGCTGTATGCTAACATGCTAACAGTGACAATGTTAACATGCTGATGTTTAGCAGGAATAATGTTAATCGTTTTCACCGTCTTAGTTTAGTGTGATAGCATGCTAACATTATTTGTTTTACTTTAAGAAAACTATAGTTACAAGAGATGACAGCACTTTTTAAATGGCTGCAGGGAACCGTATGGAGCTACTTTGCATTATCTTTTCGAGGAATTATTCTCCTCCTTCATCCTAATCCCACAGGTACTTTCCCTGCCGTGTAAAACACAAGCAGCACGTCAAGAAAAGAAAAGGTTTGTCTCAGAACATTTACAGGACGGAGGAGGGGACATTATTCTTGGAGCAGTTAATCAAACCACCAGAACAAAAGACACAACGTCCTATTAAGGGACTCTCCTCTGTCCTAACACTGGATCTGTACCGGCACAGGTGCCAGTGCGGCTCATTTATAGTCAGGTTAGCCCATGGTTGAGGCATGGGGCTGTGGTGTGGCATTCACACACACACACACACACACACACACACACACACACACACACACACACACACACTGCAAGCAGCCGAGTAAAAGAAGCTGCTTATGGATGTATAAAGAAGAGATTACTCCTCTGTCTCTTCTAGGAACTGCTCAGTTAGTATGTGTGTCTGCTGGCTGATGCCTGCCCAATGTGTGTGTGTGTGTGTGTGTGCGTGCGTGTGTGTGTGTGCATGTGTGTGAGAGAGACAGAGTGTTTCTGTACATACATGCATGGGTGGATATTTGAGTTTTTTTGTGGCTGTACTTCATGTTCCTGACCAGTGTCTGTGTACAAGTAAATATTTCACCCTGACTGTAAGTTATGGTACTGAACACAGTGCACGATTGCTCATGCTTGTGTATGAGTGTGCATGTGATTGAGTGAGCGTAACGGTGAGATCTTTTATCTCTCTAACAATGATGCCACAAATAGGCACATGCCTAGCTATTCTTGCCCTCTCAAGGCTCCTCTGGCGTTCTGGTGGATGTACCCATGGCGAGCAAGGGTTAGGGAGAGATTTGGACGCGTCTGTGTCATGTGCACGGCCACATCCAGAGACATATTTGTGTCTGCTCATGCCTCTATGCATGCGTGTGTTTTGTAGATGACTAAAAGCGCAGTTTTGTTCAGAAATTTGATTTGCGACATCAAAAACATGCGTCTCCTTCCTCTAACGAAATGGATTTTCAAATTAAAACACAGTGTTGCATATCAGTGAATTTATTGGCAGTGGCGAACCTTTTACTTAGAAATTACATTTTAGAGGTGGTAATCATTTGTGTGGTTGCATGCCAAGCAACACACAGCAGGTTTTTTTGTCTTTTCCAAAGTGAGTTTTGTAAGACTTTCAAGTGGAATGCCAAGTGCCACCCGCTGTGCTGGATTGTTTGCTTAGCTTCTCCCTCTGCAGCCGTAAAAATCAAGGGAAATAATCAGGAGATAACCCAACACTCCACACATTCTTTCTTCTTTGTTCACTTTTATGTCTCTGTTGGGTGGTGAGGGCGTTTAACGCTGTACTGTAAGTCTGTATACTTGGCTCGTCTGGATGGGCAGTAAAAATCTAAACGTTATACTTCCTCCAGAGAGGGTCATGGAGGAAAGGTACACCTTCTCAGCCAAATTCGGCACACCCTGAGGTAAACGGTGCGGAGGGAAGCCGATTGGCCCAGAGCACCTGAACCAAGCCGGCACACGACAGGATGAGGGCGTCGGCATCCTCTTGTTAAACGCATGCTTCCTGCTGTTTTGCTGTTCTCTTTCTCCCTTTTCTTTCTCTCATCCCTCTCTTCTAGCAGGAAGTCATTGGAATGGAAAAAAAAAGAGTTAAATGAAGATGGGGAGGGGGTTGTGTGTTGTTCCAAACAAGGACAGTCCATGCCCAACCGGCCAATTAAAAGTTCCTAAAGACAGTGTAGTTGGACAGAAGCGGAGGAGAAACAATGGTGGCGATGGGGTGGGAGATGAGATGGAGGAAGGGAGGACGAGGACGAGGAGGGGAGATGAGGGCACGAGGGGGGGGGGGGGGGGGGGGGGAGGTCTTCTCTAGGGTCGTGCTCAGAGGGCGTCGGGCAGCACGAGAGGCAGGATGTTATGGTTTATTCAGCTCAGGAGTGGGGGCGACGTGGACAAGGTGTGCCTTGCCCTCAGCACCAGCCTCAACGTGATTTATAGCAGCGCTGGCAGACGCTTCTGTCCGCAGGGAAGTCTTTGAAAGTACCGGGAGTGATTTGCATGAAGGTAGACCTGTGCACACGCAGGTCATACTTGAGTGTGCATGGCCTCACTCGTGTACATGTACATGGGCCACTTTATAGGCTGCTGGTTTTTAACCTGTAGTTGGAACATGTTCATGCATGGCCCAACAGAGGATAGATGGTCAAGCTATACTCTGATTAATTACCAGCGACACACATAGATTACAGTAAAAAAACGCCTGAATCGCATCGGCAATGCACGGTAACGTAATCAAAATAGTATACCGAGTACCACTGAGGTCCTTAGCTCAAGTAAAAGTAGCACTAGCACGCTGTAAAAATACTCAAGTAGAAGTACAAGTCCTGCATTCAAAATATTACTTCATTAAAAGTACATAATGCATTCATTGATGTACTTAAAGTACAAGGACACTGTATATCATTTTAAAGTTGTATTCATGTGAAATTTATAAAATGTATTTTTTTATGTGAAGTCACTGAGAAAAGATTCGGTGATTCCTCTAAATTCATGTATTGTGTTTTTCAGTGTAGATCAGCAAAAAAATTACAATATTGCCCTCTATATGCCCGCCGTATGATTGTAATATATAGAAAGAACATGCTCAAGTAAAGTACAGTTTTTTGTTGGAAAAACATTCATTCATTTCCAGTTTGATAGAGCCAGAGATTTCATTTTCAATCAACAACCAGAAAACAACCCTTTCCTCAAATCTGTGTGTGTGTGTGTGTGTGTTTGTCTGTGCCTGTTTACAGGACATAACAGCGTTACCCTCCTCCTGACCTCCACTGAGGCAGCCGAATCGCCTCTGTTGTGAAGGGTCAGCGAGAGGTCAACAGGGGTCGCCAGCTAAAGGCTGCTCTATAGTGTGGAGAGGCTGCTGGGTGCCATGCCAAACAGCCACAGTGGGGGTCAGAGGTTACAAAGATACACAAACCAGACAAAAGGGTGCCAACAGGTACAAGACGTGTGAATGTCCACTGCTGTAACAGGAGAGCGGACTGTTGCGGAGAGCTAAACTTATAACTTGAGACTAATGTGTGGTGAGAGAAGCACTTTAAAGCTACTTAAGCCTTGTATATGTCACTTCATAGCCTATAGACGCGTCTCTTTATAGTATTTGGGGATGTGCAGAAAGGCTGAAGCACAGGTAACCGATCACTAATTACTCTTAATTGCCTCAGTCAGCTAGAAAAAAACCTGTGTGTGTGTGCATGTGTGTGCGCCTGTTAACCAGCCATAGTCGTAGAAGCTATTAAAATCTCATTAACCTGCGTTTTATTTGAAGCCCCCTGCCCCCGTCCGTCATACCCCTAATGTATTTTCCGTGAGGCTTTTTTTTTTTTTTTTCTCCTTCAGATTTAATTTAGCTACTCTTTGATTTAATGACTCGCCTCTGTTATTGTAGGATATCTTCTCCTTTCCTTGTAATTTTATTTTATGACATGGAGTGAGTCGAGTACAATACGCCCCCCGGGGAGGACCACTTACCTCCACGCCAACAAATATAATTACCACTGATCAGAGGAGCGAAAACAGACCGCCGCTTATCTGCCACAGCCCATGTTTTTTCAAGCAGTAGTCGCATTGGAGGTTAATGGCTATTGAAATCTAAAAAAGGAAGAAGGCAGAGACCTGCACCCTGCACTCTGCACGCGGCAGTGAGCAGTGTGCGTAAAATCTAAAAGTTGATTGACAACTTGGATACATGCCGGATCTAGCCGACAAAGCGCACATTGTCAAAAAAAAAAAGTATTCAAGTCACATTTAACTAAATATATGTAGCCCAAGAACGTCCGCATTCAAATTGTCGCATTATTGAACGGGGTTTGGCGTGGATTTAACCTCGCCCTGAAAGTGCCCGCAGAACCAGCTGTGACCGCGGCCTTGCAGTGAATAAAATAGGCTAAGGCGCCGCCAGAAGTAAACAGCTAAAGTCCTTTCGTGTTTACCAAGTAAAGTCCTCTGCTCCATGTTGACAGGTGAGAGTTCATAGGAGCAACGTTGGTCCCCTCCAATGGAGCTGCGAGCCTGACTGTGTAACCCCCAAGAAATGGTGAGTGTGTGTGTGTGTGTGTGTGTGTGTGTGTGTGTGTGTGTGTGTGTGTGTGTGTGTGTGTGTGTGTGTGTGTGTGTGTGTGTGTGTGTGCGTGTGTGTGTGTGTGTCAGACAGAGGGAGAGATAAACAGGGAGGGTTGCTGTGGGGGCTCTTTGACTTTGAGCGCATAAGCCCTTATTTCATGGTGCCATTGTTTGTTTTAAGGACGTCAGGCTTAATACAGTTCCAGGCGATTTCCCAACATGTCTGTCCGCCCAAGCACCTCCAAGGCGCACTGTGCGCGTGTTTGTGCGCGTGTTCACATGTGTGCCGCGCGCCCTTCATTCCTGTCGACTTTAGCCCCTAACCCCTGTCATATTTTACAAATGTGTGTACTTTCAAGGTTGTTGGTAAGACATGTTGAATTAACTCAGACTTTGCTGAATTTACTGCTTGATTTTCTGCTGAAGAAATGTCAAGTTCCGGACTAATTACGGGGTTTGGAGTATATCTGTGGTTTTAATTAATGAGTTTGAATGCAGCCATATTCCCATCAACTTCTCTGAACAGCATTCTTTTAATTGCCTATTATTTCCACGCAGCCCAGACATGCATGGAGCCTTATTTAATGTTAGAGCAAACTGTTGAGAGGAGGATCTAGAAACGTGTTGTAACACTGTATCACTCGGACTGCGAGGAGCCACGTGAGTCCGCTAAGAAAAGGAGAGATGGTCGAGAGAGAATGTTTTGGCTATAAATGTAAATTGTCATATGAGTAGCCTAGAGAAATGTTTGTGTTGACTACCACATCAATTTAGCATGCTATTGCTTTTATGTGTAAGATTGTGTGTATGTTGTCATTTTTCAGTCTTTACATTGTGCCGAGAGAGAGAGAGAGAATGACCAACCTCTCTCTCTCTCTCTCTCTCTCTCTCTCTCACGCGCACACACACGCCTCCATAATCACCACTAGGCTACTTGAAGCCTGGAAATAGGGATATGGGTCATCAGGGGCCACACTGTGCCAGCCATCAAAACCCTGGCAGCCAAGAAGTAATATCACTAATAATATCATCTATGCAAATGTATATTATTTTACTACAGACGTCTCTCGTATCACGTTCGGGTCATCCAGACTCCCTGTCTGAAATGGGTTTTGCCTCGACAAACAAGTGGTTTACATATTTCCCTCCATCTTTGACGGGGAAAGCTGAATAAGTGGTGGACATGAGGCCCAACAAGGACTTTCGAGGCTGTAAGAGTCAGACGCCTACTCAGTTATTACACTCGGACAAATTCTCCACTCCTCTCCTCTGTCCTGTCTCCTAAACCTTTTTATTCAGGGACCCGGAGACCTCTCCGGAACAAAACAGCTTTTAGCGCTACCATCTCTGCTTCTGTTTTTGCAAATAGCTCTCTCTCTCTCTCTCTCTCTCTCTCTCTCTCTCTCTCTCTCTCTCTCTCTCTCTCTCTCTCTCTCTCTCTCTCTCGCTCTCTCTCGCTCTCTCTCTCCTCTCGCTCTCTAATTTCTCAAAACAAAGCTGTCTGTGAAAAGAAATGGAGTTGTTGTAGGAGCACATCAAGTCATTATCTGATTAATCCCATTTTATAAACGCTGCTGCTTAAGAGATTGCTTCTTCTCCCGAATAATATTCACTCTCTCAATAATAATTCATGCATAAACTAACTTGTTTATGTTTGTTGATTTTAGTCATTCAAGTCGCTCCAAAAGTAAAACGAAAGACAAATAACCCTGTAATAATAATAACAATACTAATAATTACCATTATAGAAATGTTGACCCGTCGTTGATCTAAATTAATACAGGGGGAAAATAGGCCACTGTCACTTCTCCACTCGCAGACCTTCGCCGCGTGCGCGCACTTGTTACCACTTAATTGTGGTCAGATTGTGATAATAACAAAAAAAGATGTACCTTGATAACACCCCCGGGAGAAATATTGTTTTCACTGGCTCCCTCCTTCTGCTTTTGGGCCCAACTCTATGAATATGTCAATAAATGCAGCCATCAGTGCGCAATGCCAGAGCGCATTATCAGTCTTGGGCATCGAGGTGTGTCGCACTCGACCCAAAAAAAGGGGAGAACGTGAGTTTGATATAAATACACGGGTTGATCCACCTGGAATGGGCCGCGATAAGAGCAGCCAGTGTTAACCGACACGTTTCCGCTACACCTCATCCGAGTCTTCCTTTTCCAAACACGCGCTTCTTTAATGTCCCGGCCTGTTTTTCCAGCCTGTGCGCACCGACGGCACCCAGGGGAGCCGAGGCCAAATCAACCACAGGCCAGTGAGGGAGCAGGGGCCGGGACACCTGCTTTGGAAAAGACACTCCAGACACTCAACTTTGCTGACTTCGTTGCAATTCGTTCGTCCTAAAAAACACTTGCTTGCGACATGGAAAAGAGACTCGCCTTTTCCCTTTTGGCACCTGACTGATGCGCATATGGAAAATAAGATTTCTAGTTAAGTACTGTAGGATCCTGTTTGTGCAGAGGATAAAAAAAGAAGACTGCGTGCAACAAATGAATCCAAAGCGAAAAGCTGGAAAGAACAGGGCAAAGGCAAAAAAGCACCAACAACTTTTTTCTTTACTGATTTGAACAAATCGTCAGACGAATTCCCCAATAATAATGATAAAACAATATATATATATATTTAAACTATTTTTATGCGTTTGTTATAAAATAAATGAGTAATGTGTTGCATGTGCTTAATACGAGGCTTACGCTTTCTTCTCTAATTGCAAAAACGCAAACTAAAGCGGATGGATGTGATCCGTATTATCCAGAAATATTGCTGGTGTCGATGACAAAAATATTCTGTTATGTTAAGGTACATTTATGTTGCAAACATTTCCCAATAATATTACTAAACAATTTGTGTATACACCTGTTGTAAAGTTCGAAGCCTAAATATATTTGCAGAACGCAAAACCGCGGTGCGATTATAAATATCAAATTTGCAGGAATGCACGAGGACGAGGACGAGCAGCCGTCATCATTTCATAAATCAGAAGCGTCGAACATGTTTTTGCTGTGGAAAGGATCAGATGTCACTGTCCGTGGGGTTCAGCCTTACAGGTGGCAACGTTTCAAAGGGAGAGAAAAAAAATCCAATAATTCACTAAAATAAAAACATAAAGGTGTTTTATTTTGTTTTCATTTACGATCAGTTTAACGTAATAATAATTTTTGGATGACAGTGCAGTCTTTACGCACGGGGTTATTTCAGTGGCAGACTGCGGATCCGAGTGACAGACGTTTCATGATGATATTCGGCTCTTAACTGAACGTTTCACAAAGAGACGTTTAGCTCTCTTCAGATATTGGCTTCCCTGGATAATCTGAATTCCAAAGCAAAGCTCCGAGCTTCTGTGCTGCTTTGCTTGTTCATACATTAGACTTTGCTGCAACCAATGAGAAAACTCTGCACGTAAAATATCTCTACACGCCACTTTGAACCTCCTATTCCCAAGTGACCGACTACTGTTATTCCCTTCGAGAAGTCTAAATGTAGCCTGCCAGTTGCAGAAAGAAATGTACATGCTGGTGTTTGAAATGCAAACGGGCTCAGCATCTTTATTCAAACATATTAAAAGATCAAATTACAAAGTTGGTAGTCACTAAATATGACTGAGCTTGAAGGAATGTTAATGCGTTTTAAGAGACGCGCATGAACATAATGGAAACATGCATTAACACACGCGTTTAGAACGTCGTTTCTATTGTAAAATAGACTGTTCATTTAGAATTACTGCCAAGAGGAAGGCTGGAAGACGTCTGAAAACATTTGCATTAAAACGGTTTCTGCCTTAACAAATCACTTAATTCTGCATTTATCTTAAAAAAAACATTATTTCATTCTTAGGTGTAGTGAATAAATCTGCAACTGAGATAATCTCACTGAATGCCCAATAGGCTACATTAAGGAATTCTCCAAGCCGTTATTATCGAGAAATTTTTCTTATTCCGATTTTTTATTTCCAAAAGTATTCACACGTTATTCTAAATCTCTTCAAAGCGACACTTAACCATTTAGTATAGAAACTCTCACATTCAAGACTTTGATATGGGAATAAATAGCATGCATTGACTATTCTACTGCGGCTTTTGGTACAGGCCTAATGTCAAAGTGCGTAACGATTCTTACTCGCGCAGTTGGTGATTTGGAAAGAAAAGGATTAGTAAAAGTAGTATTTCCTTTCCCCCCCTCTCCCTCTCTCTCTCTCTCTCTTTAGTTGCATGCTCAAGTCCCGTTCTCTGGTCAAGTTCAGTGCGTTGTTCTCCGGACCGGACGGACGCTTCTTATTGGTAGGCAGCGGCAGTTACATCACGCCTCTCATGACGCGCACGTCTTCCTGTTTCCTTCAGCCGCGTCTTAAAGTGAATCTTAGTGGCGGAGGAGCGCTCCAGCATCCAGTCCTCTGTATCCAGTGCGCCTCGGAGACCCACACACACGCAGTCTCTCGCTCTCTCTCTCCCTCTCTCTCTCGTATTCTCTCTATGTCTCTCACTCTTTTCGTCACAGCAGAGGATAGAGGGAGAGACCGCCGCGCAAGAGCTCTTTTCATCTTCTATATTTTTCCTCTTTCGGTCCTTTCGCTCGTGCCGCTGACTTTATTCCAGCTCTTCCTTCTTTGAGAAATTGTTATCTCCCA
This sequence comes from Lycodopsis pacificus, assembly GCA_028022725.1. Classification (NCBI taxonomy): domain Eukaryota; kingdom Metazoa; phylum Chordata; class Actinopteri; order Perciformes; family Zoarcidae; genus Lycodopsis; species Lycodopsis pacificus. The sequence continues at coordinate 8,829,166 of CM051705.1, read as the reverse complement.
GTATCCAACAATCCGCGCTGCTTCTGCGTATATTCTCTTTTTTTTTTTTTTGGCCGTCGGAGTTCAGGTTGTCCCCTCTTCATCTAAAGGGTAAGTAACCTTGTCCTCGGATACCTCCCTCTCTTGTTCTTGGTCTGCCTCGCCTGCGCACGGTGGGCGGAAAAAAAACCCCAAACAAATCAAACATAATGAACGGGCGAATGTATTTATGTGACCAACAGCTAATCATATCTGCACGACATTATTTGCTCTGTTTTCGTTCCCCTCATCTCGATGTGTGGTAAGAGTTGCGCGAGCAGCCCGTATTATTGCGAGGATGATTTGCGGACCGTAGCCCAACCTTCCTCATCAAAAGCGGAGATCAAGTTGATTTGCAACTTTGTCAAAGTAAGTTTGGGAGTGTGTTTTGAAACGTGATTTCAGACGGGAACTGAGATTTAGCTGTATTAGATCTCCAGTGCGTGTTGGAAACCGAGAATTGGCTGTTTCCTCGTATAGTCTTTGTCCTGTGGGCTACATTTTATTCTAACACCTCTTTCGTGCCTTTTTTATTCACACAAAGTCGTTTATGGAGCGTGTCAGTCCTCCTGTTTTGTAATTTCGGTGTCTGTCTTCTGCAGCAGCACCTTGTGATAAAACGCTGCCGGTATATTGTTGTAAGTGTACGCAACTCTGTCTCTCTTATGTTTTTATAGTTTGTCCATCTGACCATGAAATGTGCAAAGAAACAGTCAGATCTCTTTTTTCCTTTTATCGTCTTATAGTGTAAATGTCGTTGTTTAACTAAACATAACAACAAATGTGTATCCTTTTAATCTAAACCAAGTTTCAAACCTGGACTTCACTCGTTCGGTTTCTACTGTTTGTTTCTTTTCACCCGAAATGTTTGCACGTTAAAGGTTGAGTGTTTTTCAATGACAATAGGTTTCACGTGAATAACTACTTTCAAAGGAAAAGGCGAAGATCTTTAAGAGTTCAAACATCTACAGCTCGTTGTTTATACGTGTAGTCCATCAAATTGTTGAAAGGTTTTGAACGAGGGAGAGGGAGAGGGAGAGAGAGAGCGAGAGAGAGAGAGAGCGAGAGAGAGTGCGCATGGGCAATGGGAGACAGGTGCGCTGTCGGAAAAGACAGGTGCTGGTGACTATTTCAAGCTCATTGTTAAGGTCCTGAGGCGATCCAAGTCAGTTTCTTTGGAGATGTATCACCTCTTGTCTGAACTGCTGATGTGACTGTCAAGACTTGGGCCAAAGCCATTTATCAAAAATGGTTTTATTTTAAAATACTGGTTTCACTTCAATACAGATATAAGGGAGGAAACATGTTGCCAAGCCTTGTGTATGCGGTAAATTAGGATTTTTAGACTTGTCAGTTTAAAAAACGTTATTTTCAGAGTTAAAGATCTGCCGCTTGTGTGGTGCATCACAATACAGTGCCAAACAAAGCCAGCAGCAAAGTTTGTGTGTGTGTGTGTGTGTGAATGTTTTTTCTTTATTTTCACATTACTTTTCACCAGTGATTATGTAAAGATGATACAATTTATTTTAGTTAGAACAAGCAAATGATCAGTTAAAGAGAATGTTTCTAATTCTCACTGGAGTTCAGTTTTCCCTGCTGTTTGCTGAAACTGAGCCTTCAAAAGACGTAATTTCTTGACTTTTGTCTTCGAATGTCATAGCAAAATGAAATGTTTATGAATCAGTCATTTGACATTTCTGTAAAAAAAGATCTATATGTTTATAGCTATGTAGCAGATCTTTCTGTTTGCACAAATTGGAGTAATGTTTCAGTATATTTGCAATCCGTAGAATTAGAGTCAAATAAATAATTCTGTATTTGTTATATTTTGTTATTTTTTACGAATCCACTGTGAGTCTGAAAAAGGGCTGGTGTTTTCCTGAAGTGTAAAAAGAAAAATATAAATTGTTGCAAGACTTTTGACACTTTTATGCTTTGTTAAAAAAGAGATTGCCAAATTTATACATTTACAAACCTCTGAAATATAAAAATAAATTCAAAGAAAGGCATACAGTTTAAATTGTTTCTGATATTCTCACTACATTTGAAATTGGATGCATCTGATATGGCTCTGACTAAGACACTGCGACCGCTGCTTACATAGCAGTATTGATGCAGGCCTGTACTGACAAAACGTTTTGCTTTCAGAGGGGCATTAGGGTTTTTGTAAGAGCGCTTTAAGTTGCTCCTTGCCAGAGTTGACCCTTGTGACCTATTCATTTGAGCAGAATTAACTGCCCTTGCCAGATGAAAAGACAAACAAAAAACACAGAAGTGAGCTCACGCTGGCACGAAAATCAATAGGCCTATTTTGTGTTTCTTTTTTGTGTCACCCTCCCTATTGCTGATGGCTATATTGATTAATGTGAACACAGGATGTGCATTTTAAAATGATGTGTAAACATGGTTTAAAATGACAATATTTTGTTGAATTGACCAAACGATTGTTCACTTACGTAATAGGATCTAATAAAGGGGATATAACGGCATGTGCATTGCCTCTCCTTGTAAACTATACTTCTTTTTTTTTTTAGATGCTCTTAACGCTATTTCTTTTTATTTTATTTTGAGAACTAATAGCTCCTATATGTTTGCTCACACTGCACAAAAAATGGAAATGAGGACAAGTACTTCATTAATTATCATAATTTTATGCAGCTTTGTGTTCCGTGGGAACTGGTTCAGTGCCGCGCGGCGTGTAACAGGGGACAGGATAAAATGTAGGACTTTGCCCTGGAATGTCGAGCCAAGGCCTAATTCTGACCCCATCTTGCTTGTTCCCCTTGTTCTGTCACTGGTCCTTACTGCCTAAATGTAATCATGGATGTGCCCGTCCTTTTAGAAACATATGGAGGTATTGCCTGCTGGCTTGAGATAGAACTCTTCCCTTTATATACATCATGTTGACTAATGCAAGTCTGAGGTTTTGATTGTTTCAGTCTATCTTGTAAAAACTGTTAAGCTTTTCTGTTTAACGAAGATTTAGTTTTGAAATTGATGTAGACATGTTCTGCCTGGGTGAGTGAGTGACTTAGATTCTGAAATATTTTTTTCTCTTTGGTGAGTCATGGTTCTGTACATTTTTGCTCACAGGTACTTGATCCCAGAGGTTTTCGGGATATGGCCCAATAGCAGCAGCCCGTGATGCCGGACCATGACAGCGACTCCCTCCTGAACAGACAGACCAAGCGAAGACGTGTGGACATTGGTGTTAAGAGGACCGTAGGCAGCACAGCTTCCTCCGCAGCAGCAGTCACAACAACAACCACTGATAACATTGCCCGCGCCAAAGCAGCCATTTTCAGTGCCATGAACTCTCTGAGCTCCCACTCTCACCACGGATCAGACACCGACTCCATGGAGTGCTCTGTAGTGCAGCCACATGGTGGACCTGGCATTGTGTCAGCCAGCGACACTGAATCCAAGTCCAATGTACTCCGAAAGCTACTGAAGAGGGCCAACTCGTACGAGGACACCATGATGCCCTTCCCTGGCACCACCATTATCTCCCAGCTTCTCAAGAATAACATGGCTAAAAATGGAGGAGGACTTGATAGGGGAGAAAGAGGGGACAGGGGTGATAGAGGTGATAGAGGGGATGTCGGCTTCCCCGGTTCAGGGCTCTCCAATGCAAGTTCAGATGCTCCCCAGGAGGATGCCTGCAGTAACTCCTCCCATGATAGCACCCCTCAAGAGTGCTTGTCCCCCTTTGGTCGTCCTGGCCTGGCCACCTTTGACATTGAACGTCTAAATGATGAACATCTGCGTGCCAAGCGAGCCCGTGTAGAGAACATTATACGTGGTATGAGCCACTCACCCAGTGTGGTGGTACCTGCTGCTTCCCGTCACGAGCGTGACCATGAGATGGATGGAGACCACGAGATCGATCTAGACTGCCCACCCCCTCAGTCTCAGCAGCAGGCCCCCAGCAGCCCACGGGGAGGCGAGGTTTGCAGCAGCAACAGCCGAGAGAACAAGCGTAAGCAGCGTCTGCCTCAGCAGCAACAGCAGAGCTTCACCCAGCTGGTGTGCCAGAGAAAGGAGCAGAAGCAGGAGGAGCGACGGCAACTGAAGCTGCAGCTGGAGGACATGCAGAAACAGCTACGTCAGCTGCAGGAGAAGTTCTTTCAGATCTATGACTCAACCGACGACTCGGAACACAACGACCTCCACAATGAGCTCAACAATGACATAGGAAACATGTCTGAAGACAGCCCAGCCAGGTCTGACACCGGCGGCGACGACCGGGGTGGAGATGACTTGCGCTCTGACAATGAGATGTCCGACCTGGACCCAGGCCATTTCCTGGACAGGGCGCGGGCCTTGCTTCAGCAGCAGGCCTTGCTCGCAGGCAGAGAGAAGTCAAGAAGAGAGGGGCTCAGCCGGAGCAAAGGACAGGGAGGTCCAGGCTCCTCCATGCACGCTGAAGGTAAACAGTTGGCAGAAACACTGAAGCAGGAACTCAATTCAGCCATGACCCAGGTAGTGGACACAGTGGTTAAGGTGTTTGCCAAGCCTCCACGCCCCACACCCCAGCAGGCCTTCCCCTCACTTTCCATTCCTCCTGAAAGATTTCCCACCACTGTCAATGGAGACAACCCCAACTTCCACACCGCCAACCAGAGGCTGCAGTGCTTCGGAGATGTCATCATTCCCAATCCACTAGACTCCTTCGCCAGCATGCCCGGGATGCCAGGTCCCACCAATGACCAAACTGAGGCAATACCCTTAGTCGTGAGGAAGACAGCCAGTGAGCACCACCACAACCACCACCACCACCACCAGTCCTCAGCTGTGGGTGCCCATGGCGGGCACCACCACCCCGTCCTTCACCCCTCCTCACTCTCTGCCTCCATGGGCTTCAGCCCCCCATCTTTTAGACATCCTTTTCCGCTGCCTCTCATGGGCTACCCTTTCCAGAGTCCCCTTGGTGGCCCCACGGGTGGCTACCCAGGCAAGGACCGTTCCTCTCCAGACTCCATGGACCTGTCCCGGGAGACCACCAGCCTGAGGACCAAGATGGCATCAGCTCACCATCTGGGCCACCACCACCACCACCATCGCTCTTGTTCACCGGTGCACCCTGGCAGCACAGCCGAGCTTTCCCTGTCCCTCATCAAGTCTGAGTGCAGTGACCTCCAGGACATGGCTGACATCTCCCCCTACTCAGGCAGCAATGTATCCTTTCAAAAAAAAAAGCGTGTGTTTTGAGGGGGTTGAAAGACAACAATAAGTGAATGTGTTTGACAGTGACCCTGATGATTTAAAGACGTGGTCTAGTTCAGACCAGCTCATGTGTGTGTAAGCCAGATAAAAAGCTTTCAGGTGGCTATTCCCAGAGACAGGTGTAAAACATTGCATCTGAACCACAAAGAGTTAAAAAAAATCAAATGTTTTTCAGCCTGTTTGATACGAGCCTAAGAAACTGTTGATGAATCACTTTTCCTCCCACTGCTGTTCTCCTCTCCATTGTACTGCATTGTTGTATTTATTTTTATACTCTTACCTCTTCTTTCTCACAGCACCGTTCAGCCTTTTCTTCCATCGCCAATCCTAAGTGCTTAAAAGCTCTCTTGTCACATATCACTTACTCACGAAGATTAGGTCCCTGCGACATTTACTGCCCCAATTCCTTTTTACAAAAATGGCCTGAAAGAACAAGGAGGGAGATAGCGTCCTGAAACTTGGCACACAATGGTGTTATATAGCCTTCCTTATAGTTTAACCCCAGTGCGCCCCAATCATGCCCTATGGATAAAGAAGCTGTCCCCTATGGGAGGCTCATATCGAATCCCCCAGGGACTCAGGACTAATAGCTTAAACAGATACATTCAGTACCTTCTCTGTTTCCCTTATACCTCCTTAGTTCCTAAGTATTCAACACCTCTTAACCCTTGTGAAAGTTTCATTCACGTCACACTGGTTGTCCTTAGAAAGCTTTGTCTTCAAGTCATTAACATTCATTACATGCTTAAGAAATTAATCCATCAGTCTTTACCTGTTGAGGCATTATTAGTTAAATCAATATGCATAATTAACACTTTTAAATGCCTTGTTTTTGCTATTGTGAGTACCTGAGTGCTGAGCCTTTCTCCGAGTGTGTGTGTGTGTGTGTGTCTTTTTGTGTGTGTGTGCATGTCACAAAAGGTTTGCCTGAGGACTCAGTAAAGATGTATATTTATGATTGCTTGTGTTTTCTCTTGTGTTCCTCTTATCATCCATCGCTGTTGTAAAAAGCCCACAATCATTGTCGTTTCTTTTCCCTTTTTTTCATTTCATAAAGATCTGTCAACAGCCCGGGGGGCCCTTCGGCTGTTGCTTGGCAGCCAAATACTTCTTTTTTTGTTTTCCCTCCCTGCAAACCCCCCCCCCCCTCCCTGTCTTTTCTTTGAAGCAGACGTTAACAGGTGTTTGCAGCGAGCTGTTTATCTTTCATTACCTCGCCTTGTCTTGTCTTCTGACCCAAGGGTGAACGCTTTCCAGAGATCCATAATCCTTTGCTTCTCCGGGCTCCCGATGGAGGGATGAAAAGAGGAAAGGGAGAGAGAGACATACAGAGACTGAGAGAAAGTAAAAAACAATCAAACAATAACCACACATGCCAGATGCTGTGGCTTTCATTGTAGCATTTATGAATTCAGGGTTTTAACAGATGTACTCCCCCAAATGGAAAGAATAGGCAGAACAACATGTCCACTTTTTTATCTTTTTTTGATTTTATCACAGGTTTAGGAACAAAGTTTGGCACTTACTCTAGAGAGCTTTCTACATTTTTTAATTATAATTAGTATGACATTAATGACTCAGTTTATTTGCATTTCCACTCTCTCGGTTTATAGCATGTGCCATTGATGTAGAATTGTTTTATAATTCTGTAGCTTTCTTTTTTTTTTCGGAGCCTCAGGAGCCAGAGACAGCTTGTCAGACATTTTGCGAGGTGTGTTCAAGTTCACCAGCTCTCCGCAGCGCTGCGGAGCAGATGGCTGCTATCAATTTCCTCATTTGTTCTCAGTCCGACTCCAAATATTCTTGTCCTTACACCTGGAATTAGGAAGTGGAGCAGCTATTTTCCTCTCATGACTTTGGGTTTTGGGGATGTGTTTTGAGAATGATGATGTCTTGTCAGATGTGGCAAGCGAACAGTGGGCCACCTGGTATGAGTGCACCATCATGACAAAATAATAGCCCCGCACGCCACCCCTAAGTCCAATCACAATTACATTTGCAAGCTGTGAGTGAATTAGAGATGAAAATGCCTCATCAGGAGATATGAAGCTTCTTAATTGTCATCTGAAGGGAGGTGATATCGTGTTCATGGCTGGAGAGGTAAAACCTCGACGTCTTTGTTTTAAAATCATTTTTAATTTCAGCGATAAGGGGAAAGCGATGCTATTCCTAATTGAAAAAGCAAAAACAAATTAATCTAAGTGTAAGTGCACAGCTTTCGCAGCAAACAAATCCCACCTTGCCTTACTGAGAAAGAGCTCTCTCTTTCTGTCCCTCCCTCTGCCTCTCTCGCTGTCTGAGGATCCATTGTATCCCCTCCACTTGGAGCAGATGGTGTGGTGTGGAGAGTGAAGTGCTGCTCTTTTGGCCAGGCCTGACAGAGTAACACCAGTCTGCCAGGGTTTCCCCCACAAGACCCTCGCTGCGTATACAACTAAGTCTCTCTCTCTTCCTCTCTCTCGCTGAATCAGACAAAGTAGACAGGGTTTTTAAGGAGCCAACCCCGATGTGGTTCAGTATTTGCTGGCTTTGCTGTGTAACCCTGAGGCCAAGGGCAATCCAATCTAGCAGCTGATGCCTTCTTCCCACTCTATAGTTACAGCTACATCTGGACACTTGACTGCTTTTAACGATCACAGCCACCTCTGTAGATCATAAATAATGCCAAGCGATGTATTTCGTCCAGTGGAGTGTAAACAGTCTTCATCAAAACTTGGGGCAGTATCTTCTGTGTAATTTAAAGGCCTGTCTTGCTTCTGCTTGATGAAAACCCTTGTTGAAACAGCCTGAGGTTTTAACATGCAGCCCGCCCCCCAACCCCGTTCCCTTTTCAATGTCTTATCCTCCAGATTGATATTATCAGATGCATTATACGGCCGTTAATTCACCATGGAAATGGCTTGGGCCGTTCGGTGGCGCAGATGTGTTTCAGCCCCCCCCCCCCCAATCATTGGCTGAGTCCAAAGCCTCAGAGCCCCTCTTCTCCTTCTCCTCCTCCTTCTTTTGCTCCTCCAAGGCTTTGGCAGCGGTAGCGAGGCTGGGGGGCAGGGGTGGAGCAGAGGGAGGAGGAGGGGGATGTAATTGAAGGTTGGAACTATACTATCCCTCAAGGTGCCCCCACCAGCCCATCTCCATCCACTCTGCTGCTCAATCCAGGCGATCCATTAGGAAGACGAGGCCTCTGACGTGTGTTTGAATATGGCCTATGCGACTGTGAGAGGGTTTTTCACGTTGCTTGCGCCGGTGGTTGGGACTATCTCCTGGACCTTGTTTTGTCACTGATATGAAGCCAATATCAAAGAGTCATATTCAGGCTTGGCATGAGTTGTCGCCAAGCCATTAGGCCTTCTTGCCCGTCACTGGCGTTAACTGCTGTCTTTGTCTGTGATATGCAAATGTCTCCTTTTTTCTTCCTCCTTTTTTTTTTCGGGTGGAGGTTAGCGCGGGGTGTAGGCAAAGGCGTTTGCTTGCTTTGACTGTGAAATGAGCCTCCTTATGTAAAAGCATCGGCTGTAGTGCTGGCCAGCGTTTTATTTACCGTGACGCTCTCACACCTGATACGGACGATGCTAATTGCAAGCAAATGGTTTTGCTTTGGTGCACTGTCTTCAGCCCCCCCCGTCCCCGTCCCCGTCCCCCGTCCCTCCAGCAGCCCTGCATTCATGCCTGAAAGCAAATTTGGTTACCCATCATCCAAATGACGATGTCTTGCCGATCTTACAGCCGATTATTAGCACGTACATATAGTATTTGGGCTGACATCATTTGCTTGATCTGCCATTTGTTGTTTTCCTCCAAACAATTGTTATTGTCCTTAATGGGAGCAATTTTCAGATTCAAGAGGGCCTCTCCCCCAATCATCTGAAGAAGGCCAAGCTCATGTTTTTCTACAGCCGCTACCCAAGCTCTAATATGCTCAAGATGTTCTTCTCTGATGTCAAGGTATGTCAAAACATGTTCTTCCTCTTTAGACCTTTGCCATTATCTTGCTTTTTAATTTTGGTACACATTACTGTCTCTTTTCAGCTATTCTAAACTAATTTGTACCTTCATCTTGTTGAGATGGTGACTTTGTTTGCTGCGTGTAACAAGTGTAAAGATGGATGTACATTTGTCAATGCACCTGCTTTAAAGGGGGACGTTTGATTGATTTATTGGGATGTGCCAGCTTCAGTTGCCCTGAACAGTGTTTGCTCCTCTGAAACGAGGCCCTAAGTTACGGTTTTATGCAAAAGATGAAGGAAGAGGAAGTTGAATGGGTTTACATGAGGGCGCTGGAGAGACTATGAGTATTAGCGGGATGAGTAATAGAGGGATAGAGAGGGCAGAGAGGAGGATGGAGCCTCGAGACGGAGGAGTGGTTCTCTGAGCAGGTGTGGGGAGGATGGTTTGATAGAGGGAGGGTTGAAAGAGTCCGTTTAGGAAACATAGCAAGGATGAGCGTTAGCTCTACTGGGATTTTAATGAAGGACATTTTGAAAACAAAGCACAATATGTAAGCTGCACAAAAAAAAAAACAAGAACAACAGCACAATGGCCGTGGTGGTGTGGGCGACCGAGTTTGTTCTTGTTGTTTTGTGTGTGTGCGCCCCTCTCGGACCATACGGAGGGGCAAACACAGTGACATATCCAGGCCATCTTATTCAAATCAAAAGATAAAAGTTCCCCCTTTTTCCCAGCTGCCCCCTCTTCGATGCTGTCGCCACCAATCATAACTCGGGGGTCACATGATTTTTCTCTCAGCACATTATTGGTTCGGGTTGAAAAGGAGGGTTACATGTTGGCACCTGCAAATGTTGATTTGTTACAAAAGTCCTCCCACTGATTTAACATTTATGTTATTTGCCTTTTGAACCATTCAGCAATAACTGCTATTTCAGATTTATACACTTTCAGTTTCATCAGCTTCACTGACTGATCACTCCCAGGGAGGTGGCCTCTTCTTGGTGGCCTCATCGGATACTTAAACAAGGTCAAGATAGTTAAGGGGATTATGGGGCACATTCGTTTGTTTTTGTTTTCAGTAGAGGACAATAGACTCCAGCTGTAAATTAACAGACATGTATGGGAATGAGACTGACTATCTAATTAGATGCAGCCAGGGCGGCCTCTTAGCGAGTCCTCAGACAAAAGTCTTGAAGGCTAATCAGACTGTCAAGAATCTAATGAACGTGAGAAGTGGGTTGCCCGAATAACTGAGGGACGCTGTAGCTGCTGTTTCCCTTGATTAGGCTCCTTTTAAGACTATTGCGACTTTTTTTGACTTTTGATGTTTATGAATTGTTTTGACAGGTTTGTCAAAATACCATTGTTAGCACTGCTAATGCCAGCCTATATTATCCCTCTAGCTTTAAGACGTCTCATTGTGATTTCAGATATTGCTTTGAGAAAGGATGATTCATTATAACAGATTGATGCACATATTGAATGACGATACTCAGTCAATTAATAAAGTTAGCAAAAGTTGTTGGCTTTGTAAAGAGATAGAGTGTGTGTACTGTACATTCATTATAGGCTGTTTGTACCTTCATGTGTTGTAGATTTACATTTCTCATTCTTAAGCAAACACAAGCTGACGCACACACATCTTGCCTTCTATCTCTCTATTGCTCTTTTAGGGACAAGCTTCAGTATTTGGGCCAGTCATGTGCTGTGGAGTAGCGGAGGTCAGGAGGGTTTTCCCTTTTCTATATGTCATTCCTTCTCTTTTCTTTTTTTTCGCTGATGGTGTGGCATGGTATGTGTGCCTCGGCGGGGCCGGGGAGAAAGAAAAGCCAGCCGCTGGATTTGAGTCGCAGCAGTAACAAAAGCCCGCTTTCCAGGGCCGCTTTTTGTGTGCAGTCAGCCAATAGGCAGCCGGAGATTATCTCCCACAATTCACCCCTGCGAAAACAGGAAACGTTGGAAAGCCCTCATGACTGTGAAGGGGCTTACGAGAGAGAGAGAGAGAGAGAGGGAGAAAGAGGGAAAGAGGGAGAAAGAGGGAGAGAGGGAGGCCCGTACAGGCTTCTCTGTCTTTCTGCTCTCCTCTCCGGTTGTTCTGGATGTAGCGTTGCACTCTGAGGTCATCTGTGTGCTTTCTGCTCCGTTGCTGACCACTACGGGAGAGAAGGTGTTGGATAGAGACACACTTTATCTGAATAACAATTGGATAAAAAGTCAAACATTTTCATCCCAAACCAAAAAACAAACATTAATAAGTTAATCTTTATTAATGTTTTATACACACAATTAGCTGATGTGTGTTTGCAGAAGTTTAATGCTGACGGTTAAAGCCCCTGCATACTTTTGGCAGGCGACTAATATAGTTTAACCAAGGATACTTGAGTGTTTTCCTATTCTGGACTTAAGTATGCGCCTTCGCATGAGCAGAGCGTGTGTGTGTGTGTGTGTGTGTGTGTGTGTGCGCACCCCTTTCTATCTTGTGCTGTTAGCACTAAGCGCTGACCTTTCACAGGCTCTTGAGTGTGAGTGTGAGAAACACGCTCTCGCTGTCTCTCTCTCATCTGCCTCTCAGCCAGGCGCTCGCACACACACACACACACACACCCTTATACACACGTATATGCTCAAACACACATTTTTCTCGTTGCGTCTCATGTCTGTGCGGGCTGACCCCTGCCAGCTCTGATTAAGGAGCTGCAGTGATGTGCTCCTTTGAACCAATTCCCTCCTTATACACTGAACACACTCGTCTTTAGCCGCTATCAGGGGGCCTCTGTCCCCCGCCAGCAACTTAATGAACCAAGACCGCAGGAAGCTGCAGGGGGACTTGCCAAAATTGAGTCCCCGAGTGTGTCGGTTGCAGCTGATGCAGATATAATGTAATTTAGTGTATTTACCTGCATGCGCAGTAAATAATGTATCTTTTGTGTGCTCTGTGCTGTGATTGAGCTACAGCTCATATTCAGTTGCACAGGCCCTAATACATCTTCTCCTGAGCTGTCCGTACAATAAAGTAATCCTTGTCCAAATGACAAATCTATCCGTCACTCTGCTGCAGTGACACCAAAGGTCTCCCGCATGAGCGATGGCAACTCTTTCACTGACTTTAATCTCAGTATGTAGCGCTCAATCTCGCACGCGCTCGGATGCGCGTACGCACACACGCTTTGCGTAGATCGACGCCAATTCACTAAACGTCTCAGACTCACACCCAACATTACATTGTTCCGATCCTACACACAAGGAAAGGTTTACGCCACACTGACAACTGAAATGAAATAGTGTGTTTGTGCTTTGTCACACTCCGACCGTCTGCTACAGTGTGTGTGTGTGTGTGTGTGTGTGTTTAAGAATAGCCCCGTGCAGCCGATGTATTTGTAAGTGTCAGTAGTTTGTTTGTTTGACACTGCGATGTCACGACCCCAGCTTGCTGACTGCTCACGTTCCGACCTTCTGCCCCCCCCCCCCCCACCAGCGAAACCCCATTGTCCAACGGCGCTGACCTGCACCCGTCCTCCTATCCTCCCTCCCTCATTTTCCCATTTATGCTTACCCTGCACTTTAGGACAGCCACCATGCTAACCCCCCCCCCCTCCCCACACACACACACACATACACCCTCCCAGACCACAACCAAACAATGTCAGCGGACTTATTCTTTTCCACTCCACCATTATGTCATCTGCTGATCATTCCAGAAGCCCCTCTCCTTTAGCCCCGTCCCACCTTGGTCCAACACTATCGCTGCTCGTGATTGGCCAACTTTCCTATCAGTCTGTGGCCTCGCCCGCCCATCTTCGTGTGCTTGCGTGCGTTTGACTTCCATCCCAGATCGCGAAGAGTGTGCGTGCATGTTTGTGCGTGTCCGTGTTGACGAACAATAGCCAGAGCCTAATCTCCATGTCAAAACCGCTCTGCCTCCCCAGCGAGCAGTCCGCTCAGCGTTTAGTAGCGTTTTGTCCCCCCATTCTTCCAGCGCCACAAAAAGAGCAGAGGGGAGGGAGGAGTGAAGGCCTGTGTGTGTGTGTGTGTGTGTGTGTGTGTGTGTGTGGGGGGTGATGGTTAGGGGTATCAAGGCTTCACAGGCTAGATTTGGGAATTTATGAGATGTCATTTCTGGGAATCGCTGAGGAAAGACGTGAAGGTTTTATTTGTATGTTTTCAGGGGATTGATCAGAGGTTGTAGTGGGGCATTTTAGGGTGGATGAGCTAGGCAGCTATCCTGAGCCCCCCGAGGTCCTTATCTAGTGGTTTGGATGTTTAGACAGTGTGTTTTCACTGCTGAGACCAGGCGGAAAAAGAGCCGGGACCAGCCGAGGCTCTTAATAGGTTTACCTCACCCTATTGAATCCAGCCGAGCGGCACAGATCAGATAGCCACAGCCTTCTTCGCAGCGCTTATCGTCTCTGTCTTTCCCTCTCTTTCTTTCTTTTTGTGCTCTTTTTCTTCCCCTTTCTTTCTGCCCGAGAGGTGCGTAGAGGGGAGGAGAATCGGGGTGTAATTGGTGAACGGGGTTAAGTACATGTTTGAGCCCCCTGCGGGCCAGGGCGCTTCAGATGATGACTTAATCGTTTTTCTGGTCAATTATGTGTTTGCGGTCTCGCCCCCCCCCACCTCCTTCCCTTCTTCCACCTCTCTCCACTCTCAGGGTTATGATAGGGGGAGGTCTGCTCCCAGTGGGGAGGATGAACCACACACACTCTCACCCCCCCACCCCCTCTTGTTCGCTGTCTTACTTAATGTCTCTATTATCTCCCCTCTCTCCACGACCTGTTTCTTGCTCTTGTCTTTTATCTCGCTCTCGGTTTCTCCACGGCCTTTTAAGTTTTCACCTCACGTCGCAACTCCCTGATGTGAAATGACATGCTGTGATCCTCACACTCCTTCTCAAATCCAATGGCTTAATAAGGTTTAGACGTGACAGTCTTTACTCGACACTGCTTGCATGAAGACTACTTTCAGACCCCATTTATATTTCTGTTTTTCAACAAATGCTGACACCCTAAGCAATGCCAACTCCTCCTCGTCTCTCGTTCCAGTTTAATCGCTGCATCACCTCCCAGCTGATCAAGTGGTTCAGCAACTTCAGGGAGTTCTACTACATCCAGATGGAGAAGTTCGCCCGCCAGTCCATCAACGACGGAGTCACTGGAGTCGAGGATCTGGGCGTCGCCCGCGACAGCGAGCTCTTCCGAGCCCTCAACATGCACTACAACAAGGCCAATGACTTTGAGGTAAACGCCAACACTTTCATCAGTTTCATGCAGGGAAATAATCGTTGTATGTGAGAGGAGGAGCTGAGCGCTAATGCGGTCCATATCGGATAAAAAACGTTACACCCGATACCTTGTGCTGCAGACGGGTAGTGTGACACCGTCTCACTGTGTCCTCTCTGACACCGCCTCGCTGTGACTGTTCTCAATGCTGAGTTCAAGTCTCTTGTACATCCTGCCGCCCTGGGCACACTGTACTCTAATGTATATCGCCGCTGTCCTGTGAAAACCTCTGTAGAAACGCCTCATTTCCAGCTGTCAACTAAATGCTTCAATTTACCTGAAGTTTTGGAGCCACATGGTTTTCACTGGACAGCAATAATATGAAGAAAATATTTTTTTATTAATGAATGAATGAATGAAATTTAGTTATGGAGAGCTTTTCACTTTTAAATTTAAAAGCATAAAAAACACAATGTGACCCTAGGGTCAATAAATTACATACACAGGGAAAAATAAAATAAAAATAAATAAAAAATAATAAAAAATAAAATAAAAATGGAAAACATATTTTAAGAGCAGGTCTAGGACATGGGTTTTTACTCAAACGCCAGCCTAAAAAGGTTGGTTTGGAGCTGTGTTAAGTGTGCATCACAGGTTTCCTGCCAAGAGATTCGAGGAACTCTCATCCAATGAGGAAGAAACCTTACTGACACCTCGCTCGTATGCCTCTTCCTCACTGTTCATTTCCCCTCAGTGGTTCTTAACAATGTGTGTGTGTGTGTGTGTGTGTGTGTGTGTGTTTTTGAGAAGCTGCATTTCACTTCCCTGTCCTCATTTACCTATCTGTGGTGAGATGTTTATGTGTTTGTCTTCCAGCGTACTGTAATCATAAATTCTCGGCAGGCAACTTCACCTTTAATATGTTTAATTTTTCACACACTTCTCCTTTTGCCACTGTGTACGCGCGTGTGTGTAAAAATGTGTGTGTGTGTGTGTGTGTGTGTTTCAGGATTGCCAGTGCTCTCTCAATGTCAGCTGACAATAGACCTTTAAAAGGCTTGTGTTAAGAATGACCTGGAGTGATCTGGGTTTGCGTGTGTCTGTGTGTGTGTGTGTGTGTGTGTGTGTGTGTGTGTGTGTGTGTGTGTGTGTGTGTGTGTGTGTGTGCATTTGTTGGAGAGATCTATGTGTGTGAGTGTTTTGTTGTTGCTGCATTTCCAAGTGTCCTGTTCACCTCGAAGGGTACAGCCGTCCCTTGGACCGGCCTGGCATGCTGGCAAAGCACTTCTCCAGTGTGTATGCGTGTGTGTGTGTGTGTGTGTGTGTGTGTGTGTGTGTGTGTGTGTGTGTGTGTGTGTGTGTCACTTTGAGGGGGGGAAAAAATCTCACTGTTATCAAGGTTAAGCGTCCTACTGTTTTAGTGAGAGGAAGGGGAGAGAAAGAGGGGGAGAGGGGGAAGAGGGAGATGGATAGATAGGGGATAGAGGGTGAGAGCTCGGAGACAAAGGAGAAAGCGATGAAGGGAGGGAGGGAGAAAGGGAATCGAGGGGAATGGGAAGGGGAGAAAGAAGGGTAGAAGGAGAGAAGGGGGGGAAAGAGAGATGACGTGCAGGAGAGAAGTGCCCTTGCGAGCAGTGGGAGTTTTGCAGCGCTCACATTTAAAGTGCTTCACTCTCTTTCTCTCTGTTTATGTCTATCTCTCTCTGTCCGTTATTTGTCCACTGGGGCTCCTCTGTGTGCACCCAAACACACACGCACTCACTCACACACAAACTCACACACACACACACTTCCCCACATCCATCTTCAGCTCTCTTAAGGGAGGCTTTGAAAGGCTCTGGCAGGCAGAGGCACTTGTATATATGAGGTCTCAATAAGCCCAAAGTCCATCAGAGCACAGCACAAAGAAAAATGACACGATTCCTTCAGTTCAGCTGCTCATGATGAATTTTTAGTTTATTGAGAGGGGAAATCATTTCAAACCAAGAAGAGAGTGACAGTTCACCTACAACCCTTTGCAAAGTTGAGGTTTTTACACCAGCAATTCATTTGGGTTTCCGTTTCCTGATCTTGGAATCAGGGCGTATTCATAGCAAATCATGCTTTGCTTATGGTAAACCATCTGTCACAGGAAATGAAAGTAAATAATATCCCAAAAACATACAGCTTCACAAACTTGATTCTTATAGATACGTGCTACATTTTGACCCTGTGAAGTTAAGCGATGTATGCACATATAAATACTCAGTTTTTTATTACATCTATTCTCTCTCCCTCATCAACAATCCAGAATCTATGAATATGCTAATATCTTTATTTGCTGGACGCAAGATATTTCCCTCTTCACTGAAAAGTCCATCAGCGTATGTGGTGCACTGTAGACTTGGAAGTTTCCACATCACACGAGTTTCATTTTGGACCACATGCCTTCCAGTTTAGTTGTGATGTCACAATATCGAGCTTGTACGCACACATGTTAAACTCAGACACAGAGAAGCTTTCCCCCTTCAGCAGAGCTCGTCAAACACGCACATACATCGTACTGCACGATGAGCAAAACTCATTTTTGGACTTTCATTCAGCGTTGGTTTTACTTTGTTTGGGCCCTAAAAATATCAATGTTAAAGATCTAACTTCATGAGGGTTGTATTGCGGAGCAGTTGGGACAAATGTAAACTGGGGGACACAATTATATAATTATACATCTTTGACTTGACACTGTATTTCACTTTAAAGAAATTAAATCAAGCCGAAAGATTCTTAACGTTTGCGTGACTTACATAACCGGTTACAGAAAAAAACAAAAACATTGACAAAACAACCTCTACGAAGACGCCCATACAGATTACGCCGTAGTCGCCCAAACACCGGTGACACGCCATCTTTTTCCGCTGACAACCTTATTCTTTCGGAAGCATAAATTCCCCGTCACATCTCAGACAAAACTATCATTCTTCTCCTGGCACCAGGAAGCTACTGTTCAAACAGGCTTAAGGGGAACAGCCTATTTGCATACATAAATGTGAAAATTTGCAAGAAGACAGACAGAGATGACAAGAGTGAGAGAGGCAGGTGAATAAGTCTTCTGTTGGCCGAGGAGCTGCAGCAGTGGAGGAGGGAGGGAAGGTGTTTTGCATATTAAGGTTTTTTTTTTTGCTGGGCAGGTGTCTGAGAGATACAGGAGCTGATTAGAGTTTAGCACAAGGAAAATTTGCCCAGCCATGCAAATTCTAACCCCCCTGACAAACCAACCGCCTTGGTGAGCACGAAGACTGCGTGTTAAGTGTTTGTGTGTGGCTTTTTGGTGTGTGTGTGTGTGTGTGTGTGTGTGGGGGTGTTATTTGTGTGTGTGACAGCATGTGTTTGTGAGTGCCGGTGCGTGGGTTGTGTGTTTTTCTTGCTGTTTGATGTTGGTGTGGGAATGGTGTGTTTGTGTGTATTACGTATGTGCGCGGACACATTTGTTATGTTTTTCCGTCTCATATGTGTGTGAGTGTGCGCGTGAGTCATAGAGGTAATGTGGAGATGGAAATGTACTGGATGTGTATCAAGATGCCCCCAAGGCCCTTTTCTGTGGATCTCTCCCCTTGCTCCTCCACCTCCTCCTCTTCCTCCTCCTCCTCCTCCTCCTCCTCTTCCTCCCCTACCTGCCTGCACCACCACTTGAAACAGGAGCCTACGCAGATTCAGCAAGCATACTCTCTCACACACACACACACAGACACACACACACACACACACAGAGTTTTCCCTTTGCCAGATTCTGCATCATCAAAGTTCCATCCACCTTGGTGGCGTCTTTGGAATGAATATGTCCTCTGTTTCAGTGATCACACACACACACACACACACACACGTCTGTGGCCTTTCTTGTTTGATGCTAATCTGCTCTGTCACTGTGCTGGCCTAATACGCTCCCCATCTCCCTCCCAGCTTCTCTTTTGTCGCGATTGTTTCCCCTTTTCCTTTCATATCCCTCCTCCCTCACTCCCTCTCGTCGTTCTCTCTTCCTTCTGTTGCCTCTCTCCTTTCATTCTTTCATCCTCTTTTGCATGTCTTCCGCTATCCCCCCCCCCCCTCCTCTCCCTCGCTTTTTCCCCCCATTAGGAAGTTTTAATGGCATAATTGTCACATTCCTTCTGGCATAATGAACACCAGCAGTAATTAAAGAGCTGGCCGTTAATTACCTAGACCCCGGCTCTACTTTCCTCTTCTCTCAGCCCCCCTCCTGATCCCCTCTCTTCTTGTCTTCTTCTCTTTCTTCTCCACTTCTCATTCGCTCTGTCCATCGCATCAAAGTCTTCCGAAACAAACCCGGCCTCCCAAAGCCTTGACTTTGAGCGAGCAGCGCTTTCATGTGAGGACTCAAGTGAAAATTCTCGCTTAGTGTCCTTTTCTTTATACTCCCGCAGCCCCCTCTTTCTGTCTTTGAACCCCCAATGACAACACACATCATCTTTCATAAGACAGGAATGTGTGTGACCTGGTAATGGGCTAGAGAGAGAGAGAGAGAGAGAGAGAGGTGGGGTCTGATAGAGAAGCAGTTTGATGATGGCTCTGGGAAACTCTCAGATTTCCATAAGACAGACTAGGCCAAGTTTCCTCTGTCAGTGACCACTCCTCCCACAGAGGACACACATACACTAATACATACACACACCTCGGCATTTAAAAGAGGAAGTCCCTATGATCTCTATGTGAGAAGCCTTCGTCCGCACTCACACACACATGCGGGTATCGTGTGTCCACCCTTATCAGCTGCTCTTTCTCCTATTGGAAAGATGTCTCACTCCTTTTGTCCCTCTTCCTCTTTTGTCTGTCCACCCGTCTGTCATCCCTCTATTTGAATTGATAACGCCCTCCCGCAGACACACACTTACTTATCCACAGTGTTTTTTTTGTTTTTGTTTTCATCCAAAATGAGAAAATACAGAAAGAAAACTTTTTCAAGTTTTAACTCCCGTTCCGTCGCCGGGCTTATATTCCAGCTTTTCCTCCCGCGGTCTCTTCGTCTCCCTCCTTCCCGCTCTCTCGTGTCTCTCCAACTCTCCATCCATTACCAGAGCCACAGAGAGATGAGAGCAGATGCTGTCTGTCCAACCGCCGTGCCCCATAGCATTGTGTGCTTCACCTCTCCTTCCCCCCTCGCTCCCTCGTTCCTCCTCTTCACGTCCCTCTCGGGGCTCCATTTGTTCTCAACCCAGAGAGGCTAATGTCTATTTTCTCCTCCTCCTCCTGCTTTTTCCCCCTCCCTGTCTTGCACGCCTTCATTGCTGTTGTTTTGTTTTGGGGTTTTCTCACCGACGCAGGGCACGGCGTGTATGTGTGCGTGGGGTGCGTCTTTGACCCGGGTTCGACCTCAGGGAATTTGAGGTGAAAAGGTCACGGCCGTTTGCACTGGATGCACGGGCAAAGACGCAGATACAAACATGTGTAAACGTACATACGTACCGAAGAACACACGCTTGCTCACAGGTGTGGTGTTTTCAGTAAAAGGCTCTAGGGTTCTCTTTGAAGAGCGATTGAAGACAAAAAGTGGTAGAAGATAGAGGGAGAGAGATGAAAAGCTGGCAGTATAGATTTAAGTTCAGAGCTGCCAAAAATACAACCAATACAATTTGCCAGTGGGTTTATGTCAACTACACACACACACACACACCTTCCCCAACCCGCTTTCTCCCGCTCGTATCTACAGTATCTACTGTCATTCCCCTAATCCCTATCGCTCTCATGGAGAAAAGGCTGAAGTACACCAAACTCCCCTACATGTGCATTTATCATGTGTGCACATTACAGCTGTTTTGTCATATACAGCTGAAACATAATAAGTAGAGTACATGCCGTCCTTGTATTCCCACATGCAATCATGTGCGCGTATCTGCGTCTGCAATCTGCTTTTCCCACCAGAGCCAGTAAACACAGTAGCTTTTGATTTCTTCTGATTCTGCAGAGATGGTTCAGTTATTAAGACGGTAATGATGACCCGAGGAGAGGCGCTGGGGATATTCATCTCTGAGATTTTTTATGCAGCTCCGATACAATTGAAGTGAATGGTACTCAATGTGTGGAGCTCGCAGCATTAAAACAATTCAACCCTGATACGAGTAGAATAGAAAGGAGTTGACAATGTTCAACAGTAAAAACAAGAGCAAATAAAACCAAAACCATCTGAAAGGCTAGATACCACAAGAACTTAGTGAGGAAGGTTTTTTTTTGGGTAAACCAACCGTTTAAAGAAAGACTGGTAACAAAACGAGTGAGGTCACGGTACCCCAGTTGCTCTTTTTCGTCAGATATTACCGCAAACCTTCGCTGTGCCATGAGCATAATTTGCGATTTATCTTGGCTTTTAAGTTCTCTTAGTGGGACGAGTTAAGGAAAGAAAAGAATAGAGAGCAGGATCATCTGCTTCTCAATGAATAGCCGGGGACTATTGGAGGGCCCCCGTTTGACGTAGCCTGACAGGTCTTTTCTTCCCGGAGTGGTGTGTGCGCACGCATACGTGTCGGTGTGTATGTGAGAATAAGCCACTTCATTCTGTGCACTGATTAAATGACCAGAGCTGCGTGGAGAGCCTGAGGCACCCGGGGTAGCAAGGAATCACTTAAAGAACTACATGATCCCCTCTCCGCCTTTCTCACCTGCTCACACAAACATATCCTCTCACTGCGCTCATCCAACGATTGATTCTCCTCCCTGTAACCCCCCCCCCCCCTCTCTCCTCCCCCTCCTCCCCCTCCTCCTCCTCCTCCTCCTCCTCCTCCTCCTCCTCCTCCTCCTCCTCCTCCACTCTTCTCTCTCCTCCCTCCTTCTGTCCCTGGTCACCTTGTGAGGGGCAGCCTGCTCTGTGGCACAGCTGCTGATTATGTCATTATTTCTGGACCATTTTGGTCTTCCTCCGTGTGTGTGTGTGTGTGTGTGTGTGTGTGTGTGTGTGTGTGTGTGTGTGTGTGTGCGTGTGTGTGTGTGAGACTAATGAAGCGTGGCAAAGGGACTCATGCCAAAATGACCAGGGCGTGCATCAGAGCTGCAGATGTGTCAAAGCAACCCCCCATTCACACACACACACACACACACACACACACACACACACACACACACACACACACACACACACACACACACACACACACACACACACACACACACACTTCCCATTTCCCCTGCTGATGCCAAACGCTCCCTCCTTCAATTCAATCTGCAGTTTATTATATTTCTTTCTTCTCCTGCCATCTTCTTCTCTCACTTGCCCTTCCTTCCTTTCCCCTTCCTCCCTCCTTCGTGGCAGCTCCTTGCTCTCCATCCTTTATTGTTTGCCCACCCACCCACACCCTCCTTCCTCCTACCCTTCTATTCTTCCTCTCCCTCCCTCCCTCTGTTCTCTTCCTCTCCAGATGTCCTGTTCCTATCTTCCAGACTCCCTTGCTCCTTTCTTTCCCTTCTGCCTCCTGCTCTCTCTGTCGCTCTGTGCGGGGTTGACTTTCTGACCTCCAGGGGCCCCGTTACAGCGCTCTGTGACCCCCCTTCGTTTAGATCGCTTTCTCTCAGCCTGTGTCTACCATACAAGCTCAGACGATGAATTTTTAAGTCTCTAAACAAGGGCTTGAACCGTGATTTCTGGCTTCCCCTGCTGTGTGCAATTCTATGAGCACAGATTATTTGTCTGTTGCCTGGTTTGATATAAAGTTAGCCCCCTTGGCATAACCGCCAATTTCCATAAAATAAGACAAAGAGAAGATGTGGCAAGAGGGGAGGAAATACCTGTCAAAAGAGGCCACGACATAAGATGAATTTGCAGCCTGCGTGTGTGTGGGCGGGGGGTTGAGGTAAGTAAAGATGGCGGGAGGAGCGAGGAAGATGGGATAGGAGAGCGACTTCATCAGTGGCTTTGACCCTGTCCTGTCCTTGACTCCCTAGCGGAGGTGCACCTTGAGAAGAGCCCATGTGACGCCAGTGCTCATGCTCACATACGTACACACACACACACACCAGAGAGTAAGACGCACGCACACACACACACAAACATATATACACAACAGACCCTCAAGGCTCCCTGTTCACAAGGCTATCAGTGGAATGAGGGTGGCTGGTGTTTGCTCAGCTTCGAGGCCTGCTTCCCGTCCCAGTAGTCGCCGAAGCACAGAGACAAACGCACACTTAACGGATGAGAGATTTGAGGATTCGAGACGAATTCAGGAAAATCTAAATTTTCAGAAATTGAAGGAAATGAAGTACTCGGAAAGGACGCGATCAAAACGAGGGATCCACTGTGACTCTGCCCGTTCTCTGGACTCTTCAGCCATGGCACAGTCTTATCAGCGGGAGGGGGGGTTGGGGACAAGCAACGTGGGGAGTAGGAAGAAAGGGGACATGGGTTGTGTTTGCCTAAAGTGACAGTGTGGACCAAGGGCTTATCAAGGCCTTTGTAGATTATTGATCAGAGCAGATACGTGAGGCACAGGGGGCCTATGTTGTGAGTGTGTGTTTCGAGGTTCGGGAAGCTCTGGCTTGACTCACTGAAATGTCACCGGCCTGCTCAACTTCAATTCCAGCTCTTGTTTTGAAACATATGTTTCGCTGTCAGCAGAAGTGAGAATATTCTTAAGATACAGTCACTGCAAGGAAACGTAGCATACATCAATGCCACACGACCCCATCAATGGCGTTCAGTGCAAAACTAAATCTATAAATTCCCTGTCTCACACACACACACACACACACACACAGACAAATACAGTGACTGAAAAGCATGGGAAGTGTTGGTATTCCCAGGCTGAGTCGGGGTTAGGAATTAACCTGGCTGGCAGCGGGGGCTTATGTTGTGTCCCTGCATTTCATCCTTCAAGGCTACAGCTCACTAGCGCACACACTCACTTACACACACAGCCTTATCTTCCAGGGTCTCATCTTGTTTGGCCAACGCTGTGCAAATAGAAGGTGCAATACATCTCCTGACAGTTCCCAAAAGCAAAGGGGAGAAACACGTTGGCCAAACAAACAGCTCAACCCTGAGTCACCGAGAGAGAAGAGATTTCTCAGGCTTAACCGAAACACATGCAAAGACACACACACACACACACACACACGCATACACTTGCACACAGTGTGTGTAACAGCAGCCTTTATTCGAGGGCTTGGGCCTCTGGCTACCTTTTTAAACGTTTGTCTAAGCAGTCTTAAGACAGGGGCCGGAGTGAATAGGTCCCAGCAAGCCGTCCACAGGCTCCCATTGTCCTCCGTCATATTTTATTATCTCATCAAAAAGCAGGAAATCCGATTCCCTCTCTCTGAAAAAGAGCTTATCCTTCTGTCTCAAAGCAACCTGTCACGAGAGAGGGAGATGGAGAGAGGTGGAGAGAATGGGGGGGAGAGAGTTGTGAGGCAGAGCCGGGGAGTCGGTGAATGAGAGTGATTAACTGCCTCATCGCTGCCTCTTGTCGGAGGAGTCCCTCTTTCTTTCTCTCTGTTTCTTTCATCCTTTCTTCTTGATTGGTATTTACCCAACACACAGCATGATGCAAAGGTCAGGGAAACGTGTGTCGTATTGCTGATTCTTTTCTCCCTTTTTCCCCCTCCACCTCTCTTCCTCCTTTCATATTGTGTTACACAGCCACAATAATATCCCTTTTCATGAATGCGTTTGTGTTTTTGGACCCGTCACCACACACACACACACACACACACACACTTCCAGCCGCTCTGTCTTCCTCGCACCTTTTCTCAGAACAAAACCACTTATTTTTTCCAGCAGAAAGCGTGTGTGTGACACATGCAGAGGTCAACCTCAGTCAGGCTCGTCCTCTTTCATTCAGACTCTTCCGCGTTAAGTCGGCTAAATTTGAAACTGCTGCGCAAAGACGACGTTTCCACACCGGTGTGGATTTCAGGTTGTTTTTCATTAAGATCTCAGACGACGCTGAAACAGCTGAAGAGCAGAAAATTGCTTTAATCGCTTCTGTCTCTCTTTTTGTCAGTCACACTATACAACTCTACAACACAACCAACAACTGCTGAAGCGCGGGACAGACGGCTGTCAGTCTCAGTGGTTTAAACCTCAGTTCTGTCCTTGTGCTTCCCATCACCTCTCACACTAACCTTAATTATGTGCAAACTCCTTTCTGTTACCTCAGGAACCATAAACCATAAAGGTGTTTTGATCACAGACTTTAAATGCACCCTGTTGACAAGGCAAACACTGATTCTGATCAAATCGCATATCTTGATTGTGGAGAAGTCCGGCAGTTAAAAATAAATACAGATTAATGACAACACCTGCACAGTGTGATCGTCTATATTTACATTTAAAGTGGGGATCATGCACAAAGTCAGAGGTGACAGACAGTTAGTTACCTGTCAGCCGCTGACTATGACTGAGCAGGCTTTCGTCATCATTTTTACCAACAGCTTATTTTTCCACACAAAAGTGCAAAGATGGCATTTTCTGATTTATCCGCTCTGGAGACGTTTTTATCAGGTGGACCAAAACCCAAAGAGAAAAAGGTTCAGCCGACATATAGTGTAAATTAACTCTCAGTCACTTTGTTTGCCTTTTCCAGACACACACACACACACACTCAGCCCTCCATCTATACTTTTATTTCCCCCTCCCTCCTCCCCTCTTTGTACATCTGTCCTTTAATTTTGGGCTCCGCTGAGAAGTTGTTAAAAAGCCCTATGAAATATGTATGAAGGATTGTGAGCCACGCGATTGGCCCCATTTACCGGACAGCCGAGCGAATGAACGGCCACACTGGATAATCCCCCACAATGCCTCTGGAACAAAGGCCCAACAGCTGACCCTAGAGAGAAAGAGAGAGATGAAGAGGGTTGGGGGGGGGGGGGGGGTTGCAAACAGTTATGGCTCACTGCTGGTCAGGAGGCAGCTTGCTCACATACACAACTCACACATACTTACAAAACAAAGGCTTGTGGGACAGGAATAACTCCCTCTGTTCTGTCGCTCCGCTCCCTCTCCTTAGACTCTTCTCAGCCCCTCCTTCTCTTGCCATCGCTCTCTCCCTCCCTCCCATTCTCACTCTCTCGCGCTCTCAGTCAAGAGGATCTGAAATACCAATACCCTTTTCTCCTTGACATTGCTTTCTCCTTGCAGTCAGCGTTTTGCTGTCCTTTTATAGTCAAAACGTCAGGAGAAATTCCATGCAGAAATATTCTTCGTAATGCGGCACTCCCTGCGTCTAACGGGCCGGGGCACTAGCGCTGCCCCGGCCCGTTAGCGAGGTCTTTTGGGAAAAGGTTGCGCATGCCGGCACAGGCATCTACAGCGCATACACACATGGTTGCCCTCGTACCGGGGGTCATTGTGCCAGTATTTCAGAGTCGACAGCAGCCCAAACAATGAATTATGTGCGCTTCTGTCCCAGCAGAGGGGAATTCAATATTTGGGGAATTGGGTTAGCGTGTGTGTTTCCTCTCTCTATCAAACACACACACACACACACACACACACACACAGAGCTTACAAGCTCCTTATTCACGACTCACCTTTTCACTCGAGCAGTGGACAGAGATATGCACACACACCAGACACACGGGCATCTTAACCTCCATTCATCACCCGGAGGGGGGCCGGGTGGCTGTCCCATGCGTATATAAGTGTGTGTGTGTGTGAGAAGAGGCATGCCTGTGTGTACATGTCCGTTTTGTGTGTGTTCCAGTGGCCACTAACCTTGCTGTGTCCTGACACTCGTGATGAGTATCTGCAGGACACTGGAGGAGAGGAGTGGAGCGGAGTGCGCACTGTCAGGCGTTTGGGCAAGCTGCTGCTGCTGCTGTATATGTGTGTGTGAGACAGTGTGTGTTTGTGTGTGTGTGCGAGCATCACGGGAGGCGGGCAGGGAGACAGTCAGCATTATCCAAGCAGGTGACCCCTGAAGGCTGCGTCGCCCCGGAGCTTTGAGACGAGGAAAGAGACTCAGCCAAATACACCAGGGTAGCTTGTGTGTGTGTGTGTGTGTGTGTGTTTAGCATTATGTGGAGCTCTGTAACCGTACAGGATGTGTCATCTCCTTGGCACAAGGAGGTGTGTGCGCTGGTGTGTGTGCTCACGCTTGCATGACTGTGTGTGTGTGTGTGTGAGTGTGTGACAGAGTGTTGGCTTGGGGGAAGGTGTCACAGATCTTTGCCAGACTAATCATCTCCATGGTGTCGGTGAGCGCTGCTGTCAGGGACACTAAAGAGGCGGCGTGTCTCCCCGTTCCCAAAGCATTTAGTACTTCCTCTTTGGCCAGCACCTCTCCGCCGCTCTTCACTTCAGCTCCGTTTTCTTGTTTGATCACAGATTTACAGTGGGACTCATAAAGATGTCACGCTCGCTGTGTTGCGGGCAGGGAAGTGGGAGGTGTGAGAAACCTGAGAATTCACAAGAAGTGACTTTTCTCAGGCTGACGCCTCAATTGGCTTTTAAGGAAGTAGGAACTCAAGAGACGCGACATTTATGGTTTTACATCCATTGTTAAAATATGAGCATATTCTACAAGGTGGGAGATAACAGTGTTAAGCATAAGGCAAGAAAAAATTGCTGCAAAATGATAGGAATGTGAAGGGGAAGAAGTGATTTTGCGAAATCTTGTGTGTGTGTGGATGAAGCTGAGTGGAAGCAAAAGTCCCTCATAAACCAGATAAACCTTCCTGAAATTCAAAACAATTCACTTTTGAGCTTTGAGTCAATTCTAGATGATTTTGACGCCTTACAGGTTTTGTCTCGTTAAAGAGAAGCAATGTATTCAAAAGCTTTTTTCTTCAGATGCACATGGAATATACTGCGGTAGATGAATAATCATTTCTTTCCTTCCTGTCTGTAAAGGTCCCTGAACGCTTCCTGGAGGTGGCAGAGATCACACTGAGGGAGTTCTTCAACGCCATCGTGGCCGGCAAAGACGTGGACCCGTCCTGGAAGAAGGCCATCTACAAGGTCATCTGCAAACTGGACAGCGAGGTCCCCGAGGTCTTCAAGTCCCCCAATTGTCTCCAAGAGCTTCTACATGAGTAAATTTCCCCTCCTCCTCCTCCTCCTCCTCCTCCTCCTCCTCCTCCTCCTCCTCCTCCTCCTCCTCGCACGACGCTTTGGCTTCATTTCTCTCTGATTTCATAGATTTTCAAAATATTCTCTTTTGTTATTTTCCTTTTCCTCAACTTTTCCGTTGATTTTCCTGTTTTTAAAAAAATAAATAAATTATTTTTGAATGTATGAAAGTGATGAAGTAGCATTCCCAATCTGCAGCCGCCGTGGCAGTTCCTAAACGACCTAGCTATTGTCTTGTTGTTCTTATATGATAATTCTCATGATGGTTATTATTTGTTTTGTTTTGTATGATGCTGAACTGAAGAGACTCTGATCTTATTGGGTGCTTTTTTTGGCCCGTGTGAAATCATCCGTTTGGCTTGTTTTATGATCAACGCTAACAAAGTCCTCAGTGTGCGGAAGGAGTTCCTAAGTTCCCATTTACACTACTAAGAACACTGCTGGGTTCCCTAAAGACTTTCGATTGGTACCCAGGGGTGTCCCTCCAATCCGGTGGGTGTCCAAATGAACTGTCCTCGCAAAGCGGGTGCCCAATAGACTGTGCTACTGAAGATGTCCCCAACAGGACAGTCACACACACACACACACACACACACATGCACACAAAAACAAGGCCTAGTGAGGTTATTGACTGGACTGAGACTGGACTCGGTCTGCACTAGTCTGTGGGACTTGGACTGGTTTCAAATAGCTACTGAGCTCTACCATGTTTTGAAGTGTGTTTTCCCTGCAGATAGGGCATTGTGTTTATTGGGTGTACATTATTATTTAGATTATTATTATTGTTGTTGTTTATGGTTATTATTATTTGTCATCACTGCTTGCTGAAGATTGGCACTTCGAGATTTGTTTGTCCCTTGATGCTGTTGCAGAAAAAAATAAATTATTGCTATTAATATTATTCCAAGAGTTTAGATTCTGAAATATTTTTGCCCCCTTCCCCCCCCCCTTTCCCATCCCTCTCCTTACTTTTGTTTTTGTTTGTCCATCTCTGAAGTGGACTTTGGTTTGTTTATTTTTATTTTGTTTTGGTGGTCTGGGGCAACTTGCCTGGAAAGTGTTTCTATTTGGGATTTTAATGGAGGGCCATCAGTGGGCTTCTCTATACGCCTGTAGTGACTAGCCTTTCCTGCACAGGACCAGTCTGGCAGCGGTGTTGGAAAAGAAGTAAGGCGGCAGACACCCATAATTAAACGTGCAGAAGTATAGAAATATGCATAAGATGTGAGGCCTTTTGGTGCGTGACCTGCTGTTTTTGTATGGCTAAATTTCCATAGCCACTCCCGCTTTGATATCTAAACTGCTCCCACTAAATGAGCCATTTGTCCAGCTATCAAATAAATCGTATTTGTCTAATCATCTGTTCCAGATTGGTGAACATACACAATATTAACTGCATAGTTTTTTTTTTGTCTTTTTACAGCATTGTTCACTAAATAGCTCGTGTATGAAATGAAGTCAGCCTGTTTATATGGCAGGCCTTTTATTGTGATTAGCCTTTACAAGGTGTAAATGGCATTATGAAGTTATTTCAATAGCGGTTGATACTTGAATATATCAGAACACTGTGGCAGTCTAAAGTACAGTGTCGCTGAAACAGTAGATCATTGAAAACAAAACAAATAGAAGCATCACGGAGAGGAAGATTATTAAAGAATGGCAGAGAGAGAGGTGACTATAAGCTGAAACACAGTTCTTTAATTCGGCTTCAAGTGGAACTTCCCCCACAAACAACACACACACACACACACTGCTGCTTCCCTTGATGCTCACCTGCCTTTGAGTGATCTAGCTCCTCTCTCAATGCAACAATACAAGGTCGGAGGTGAGCACTCACCCCAGGGGTAGAAGGAGAAGCTCTCAGCGCCACAAAGAGCGGGGACAAAGGCACAGAGTGAGGAGCGACACGCACCTGAGACCCTCTGCTCTGGCCCTCCGTCCCAAAACTGGCAGCTTTTTAAGACCCCAAAGTGTGATTCTGCTGAAGCCACTGTGCCCAGCTTGTTAATTAAACATCATTCCTTTCACTTTTACCTGAGATTCTAATCCCAGATTTTCCACTTGCAGTTGCACATGACTTGCTAGGGCTGGCTTTTAAGGATTTTTAGAAGCAGTTAGTGTAAGCTGCCCTTTTGATGAGGTAAGTTTGAGGCAATGAGAGGACTTTAACGCTTTCAAAAGTGCGTGCGAGCTAGCTGTTGATCTCACCTTGGCGACATTATCTTATGGTGTGCCTGTGTGTGTGTGTGTGTGTGTGTCACAAAAGATCAAAAGGGGCAGGTTGCTTAACCTGCTGACTTGTCTAAGCGAGACAAAGCGCCTGACAAAAGGAGGCAGAGAAAGACAGAGAGCTACTCCCTTCATTATGTCCCCCCCCCCCCCCTCCTCCTCCCCGAACAGTGTTCTTAAGATCCGGGAGCCCTGAGAGAGTGAGCCGGACACATTTCTCACTGAAGGATGGGCTAGGCCCTGTATGTCTCAGAGTCTCAAAGCACCAGCCAAGGGCTCTAAAGCACTACAAACAAAGGAGAAAGGAAAGGACACTTTTATCTGATGCACAGATTATTATCGCTCCCCATCCTCCACCCTTCCTGCAACCCCGCCCGAAAGTTAGAGTTCCTGCGCCTAAAAAGATTAATTCAGGATAATGAAGACTTATGTGCAAAAAGGATTAGCAAGACCTTAATACCACGTTGGAAATATTTTTGTCAAGTTTTTCTTCTCTGGGGATCGTTTGATTTTTAAGGATGACATTATTGAAATACATATATAGCCTTTTTTTAAGAATTGTAAAAGATAAATCTATGGGAAAAAATATATACAAAAGTTCCTTGAAAGCACTGTTGTTAAATTGTTTCATAAAATAAATCTTGAGGGTATTTTTAGTGACGGCTTTGTTTAAATCTGTATTCTGACTAAGTGAGTTGTTGGTAGATTAGGAGCAATAGTTGTAGTTTTCTTCTTTTTTTTTGCAGGTTTTGTGGCCAGTTCTTTCTTTTGGTTTCTTTACCTTTTTTTTGTATTGTGCTGAATGACTGTCTTCTCAAGATCAGAAAACTAAAGGTGGAATCTGTTTCAGAGTATGTTGTTGTTGCTACTGTAAATACTGTCAGGATGAAACAAAGAATAGCTGTACAGTTTTTCTATTATCACTCGGAGTGCTAAAGAAGGGTGAGAGTGGTTTAAAAAAAAAAGAGAAGTGAAAAAAAGAGTGATGACCCGCTCTCACCAACCGGACTCATAACCACTCTTCCGAAAACCCACAGAGGAGAGGGTTTTCTTTCCCCCCTGCCATGCCTTTAACGGGGGCCTGTTTCCCGTCGGCAGTGCCCTTGAAGTTGCACCAGCATCCGTTTCTTTAACTTTCGCTGACAGAACGATGCATTAGACTAGCGGTCGGGTAATGATGATGTCACAGAGCGGCCCGTTGGCGGGACCCAGGTCTCGTCCAAAAGACGAGGGCAGACTTGCCTCCGGCGTATAGCTCTAGATTTGACCCGGGAGGGAGACAGGAACTCATTGTCATCAGAAGACGAGTGTCATGGAGGGGGCACATGTTGTACAGTAACAGTTTAAAAAGAGAAGTGATTTATACCCTTTTTTACCGGGTTCAAGCAGTCGGGGAAAAGTTTGGACTCTTGTGGAATTTCTGTACGCTTTGCATTTTGCGTGTGTAGATGTATATGAGTGTGTGTCTGTGTGAGAGAAAAGACCGATTATGAGAACCTGTGAACCAGTGAGTGACACAATTCTCAACACTGTGGCCCCTCCCCCACCCCTGGGATTACCATCCTGACATGTAAATGATTCTCATTAAGCGTTGGCAACGTGTGTTTGGTGTGTGTGTGTGTGTGTGTGTGTGTGCGCGTGTGTGTGTGTGTGTGTGTGTTGCGACAATTTCCTCTGATCTGTTTTCTGACCTGTTTGAAAGGGTTATTTGTTTCTCAATGCTTTCAGAAGTAATTTTTTTTTTTATTATTACATTGCTCCTCTTTTTTTTGTAAATATCAATGATGTGGACTTACAGTGATAAATACTGCCTTTGTGTAACTTAGCAATATGTTATGTAAATAGTGTTTTGTTGATGCTTTTTGTATGACATTATTATTCAATGCTAGTGCAGTAATTCCAACTGGAGCAGCCATGTTTCAATTACAGTCTGAATAGTTACACACAGGTTGTAAAATAAAACTCATGACATGGCTGTTTTTTTCTGTTATTGGTGTCTATTTGTCTTGCAGATTTTGTGTAATTTATTGGTTTAATTTATCCTAATTTATTTGATGTTGTTTTCTTTTGTTTTTCAAACAGGGAAGGCTGTACTGCATTTCATTAAGTAGAACCAATTTAAAAGATTTTAATCCTTATCTACCTAAAATTGAATTTAAATTGTATTCTAGCGGGCTCATTCAATAAATGATAAAATGGAAATCTTGGCAGCTAAACGGAACTGGACAGTTTAGAAGAAAAAAAAGAAGGTTGTTTTGTTTTGTTCCGGGACGGGGCCGAGGGTGAGCTAGAAAGCTGACACTAGTTTGAAGCAGTTTTGTATTTTCTCTTGAGATTTTTTCCCCTGTATTGCTTTGGCCCAGCCCAAAAACAACCAGTAGTCAAATTGCCTTTCGTGCCTTCACCCTCTATGAACTGAATGTATGTGCAGTATATATGCAAGCTTGTGCAAAATGAATAAAAAATGGAAATAAAAATGAAAAAAACGTAGAAAACATCTGCTGTTTGTGGTTCATTTATATGACTGTCTACATGCACAAAAAACTCTGTGTCTGCGTCTGTGTGTGTGTGTGTGTGTGTGTGTGTGTGTGTGTGTGTGTGTGTGTGTGTGTGTTTGTGTGCGTGTGTGTGTGAGAGAGAGTGAGATGGTTGATAGATCATTAATAGAAAGAAAGTAATTTGAATGATAAAAAGATACGGTATTACCTTGATATATATCTTTTTAATCAACTTTTTTTAGTTACAGCACAACTGCATCACTGACTACAGTGTATGTATTTACTGTACAGGTATTTTGTCTTGTCTGAGTGAATCTGCGCCGCTCTGTTCTCTGAGTGATTCAATGCAGTAATGAGGGGTGCGTGTGGGGGGGGGGGGGGGGGGGGGGCAGCGGAGCAGCAACCTCCCAGCCGAGTTTTCCTCACAGATGAACAATCGCCATATCCAGGTACACACACAAACAAACACAAAATGAAGTCTTCCCAGCTCTTAAGCTTAAAAGATATATCTACCAAATAAAGATAAGTTAATGAATTAGAAAAACATTTAGGAAAACAGCAGGAAGACAAACCTCTCGAAATTTGAGTTTTAACTAGAGAGCTGCAACTGATTATTTAGGATTATCGATTAATCTGCCAATTATCTTAATCAATAATTGTCTTTATTGTAAGAAAATCTCTTTGACATGTTATAATTTTCCACAGCCCGAGGAAATGTATTCAAACAGCTTGTTATGTTCAACCAACAATTCAAAACCCAAAGAAAACTGTGATGCATCAAATCGACCAGATCATGTTTCTATTAAATGTTAAAATGATTAATTCATTTTAATAATTGTTGCAGATTACTTATCTGTCAATCAAATAATTTATTAATCAACTAATTGCATCAGCTCTAGCTCAAACCAATGTATTGTGTATCTGTCTTTCTTTGTGTGTAGACGTTCAAACCAGTGAAACGTTATAATGTCAACAATTCTAAGAAATAATACAAAATATTTAACAAAAATGTAAAATACTGAAGAAAGATTTTGTTCTCGACACATTCCCGCTTATTTTACATTAAGAAAATATATATTTTATGAGTTTGCAAGTCTTTTAAAAGAAAAAACACACTTCGATTTCCAAAAGGCTTGGTGTGTTCTCTCTGCGTCATTTTGCCTGTTTTCATATCATGACCTCAGTTGTACTTTCCACCACGCCAGCCCGTTGCTCTGTTCCTTTTTTCTTTCTTTTGTTCTTGCCTCACTGCCTTTCACTCTTTTTGCTTTGATGCTCATTTTTGGAGTTGCTTCTTTTGTGTCTTTCTTGCTTGCTTGCTTTTATTCTTTCTTTTTTCTTTTTTTTTCTTCCTCTCCTGTGTTCCTGTTCCCTCCCGTCCTCCGCTTGCCTCCCTCCGCTTGCCTTAACCGGAGGCTACAGCTCCTTAGGTTGGGCTGAGACAGCATCTTTGTACAACACCGACCGTCTGCTCTGTAATCAAATACCATCTGTCGCTACATCTGAAGACTCACTCTCTCGCTTCCTCCATCACACACACACACACACACACACACACACACGCACACACACACACACACACACGCATGTAGGCACACACATGCACACACACACACACCACATCTGTGTTTCCCACTCTTGAACAATGTGTGTGTGTGTGCGCTTTTCATGTACAATGACCCGTGTACTTACAATCATTCCACCTGATTCATTCTTGGCCTGCAGGGAGGAAGTCACAGGAGTCACTTTCACCACTTCCTGTTTTTTCCACCTCTCCCGCTGGGGGTTCTAAGGTCATTGTCTTCAGGTATCCGTGTTTGTTCTGTGGCTCTGTGTGTCAGCAAGACCTTGGCTGCTCTATCAGACAGGAGATAGTGGACTTTAGCTCCTCAGTCTTAGATCAACGGCCCACTATCTCAAAGGCTGCCAGTCTTTCCCAATGTTTGCCCAATGTTTGTCCCTGCTCCGGCACAGAAAACGTTGACACTGTCCCCAAGGTCCCTCTCCAAGTCCCCCCTCCCTCCGTGGTCACTTGTTATCACATGCTCAGGTTCAAGAACATTTTCGGTTACTGTTAAGAATGTGGTTATTTTCGAATGAAATTGTTTTCTTTAAGCTTTCACATTATAGTGGAACGTGTGTTTTACAGCTTGATGGCAGTGGGGGATTTACAGCACGCCAACCCAACAATAAACAGAACATTTTTTTGGGGGGGGGGTAAATATTACCACACATGTGCGCTGATGTAACTCATGCTGAGGAACCTTTGTGACGAAGCAACACAAGGATCCATTCCGTACTCATTTCGATTTCTTCTCTGTGCGATCTTCCTCCTCCTCAGCGACCAAATGAGCTATCCTCCGTTTGAACCACTTTGACACCTACACCTGCAAAATGACTGTGGGCTTGAAACTAAAACAGCTGAATATTATTATTTATCAGATTTTTCTCCATCAGAGGACTTTCGTTCACAGAGGATGGCAATCTGTATGTATGTGTGCATCTCCTTCTACCTGCTTACCAGTGCATTCATTTCATCATTGCGGCTGGAATTAAAGTTTTCACACAAAAATGATTCCAGTTTCAATCAAAAAGCCTGAAAACTGATTTAAATATTGCAACGATTGATGGATTCATTCTGCATGTGTTTTGTAATTAAACACTGGATTTCATCTATTGTGGATGGAGCAACACACTGGTCTTATGCTCCAGAGCTACTGGCACAGTGTGGGATTAACTCATGGGTTGCCCACATTTGGCATCCGAGATGGGGACATCTAGTGGTCAGTATGTGCAGCTTACTCTCTCCGTGTGCTGTTTTTGATGTTGTTCTCATATCATCCTTGTGCAATCTATGCCCTTTTTGTTTTTGTTCAGTTTCTATTCATCCCTAATTCTTTATCTTTTGATTAATTTGTTCTTTCATTTTCTACCCCCCTCCTTTCTTTCTGTCTTCACATCACTTGTGTGTGTGTGTGTGTTTGTGCATTTGTTTTGTGGAATTGGAAGATTCCAGTTGGACAGATCATTGTGCCCCCTTTCCTCTCTCTCTCTCTCTCTCTCTCTCTCTCTCTCTCTCTCTCTTTCTCTCACACACTCTCTCCCTCTCTTTCTCTGGAAGGCTCCAACACAACTGGAGCCTCGGAGGCTCAAGAGAGGAGCCTGGGAAAGGGGGAACAAAGGGCCGTCCGTCTGCAGCAATCACCACTCCGCAACTCCTTCACCTCCCCCCCCCAACAGTTCTTCCCTCCCTTGGTCCCCTCGCCTCTCTTCCC
Organism: Lycodopsis pacificus; assembly: GCA_028022725.1. Classification (NCBI taxonomy): domain Eukaryota; kingdom Metazoa; phylum Chordata; class Actinopteri; order Perciformes; family Zoarcidae; genus Lycodopsis; species Lycodopsis pacificus. Next base: position 8,793,717 of record CM051705.1, on the reverse strand, counting down.
TCTCCCCACTGGCCAGTACCCCAAATTAAGACTTCAGACAAGAAAATGGGCTCACTAAAAAAGGGAGAGGAATAAAGAGGGAGAGAGAAGGAAGTCCATAACAAGCCAAGAGGAGCAGAGCAACAAAGCCTCTGTTGTTGGATGGAAGGGCCCCTCTGTCGCTCTGCGAGGAACTGTCACCGTGTCAACTTGGACCCCTTGTTGTGAGGAACACAAACACAAACACAAACCATAATGAACACACACATAAAGCATACACGCACAGGCAGAAACATGCTGCAAAAGACACTGTTCACACACTCACACCCACAACGAAGGCTGCATGAGCGCAGTGGGTAATCTCACATACAAATCATGCCAAGCACATACTGATACTCCGAAATGAGTACAGACAGTATAGGTGAGAAGACAGCAGCGGTGAATCCCCACAGCACACCTTCATTTTTACTGCCAAAAAAAGGTGAGGCAGTGGGGAAAGTGAGGAGGGAGGCACTTCCCTTAAAACGGAAAGAAAGTGAGCGTTTGTGAATATGTGCACATGTGAGAACATGTGTCAAAGGTAGACAATAGCAGGATAAGTTATATAAATTATAACAGGACACCCATTGATACCAGGCCTTTAAGGTGCACTGGAGGCCCCCGGGGCAAACACCTGTCATAGGTTATCGGGTCTTGTGAAGTGCGTACACACACACACACACACACATGAGGCCTGTCCTTGATCAATTTCTCAAAGAAAGATCAAAGAACTGCAGGTACCTTTAACATATTCCGCCAACCACCCTCCCCAAAAAATACTCAGTACACTTAAGATTCACTTCAAGAGAGGAGCTGGTCACAGGAAGTGTGTGTGTGTGTGTGTGTGTGTGTGTGTGTGTGTGTGTGTGTGTGTGTTCGCATAACAGTGCATTGGGGGCAGAGATTGAACTGGTTTGGCTTCTTCCAGTCTAAACTGGGTCTAGTGGGTCCAAGACAGATGGCACTCAGGGCAAAGCTAGTCTGGGCGCTCTCACTCTCTCTCTCTCTGACAAACACACACACACACACACACGCACATGCACATACACATGCACATACACACGTACACACACATCTCTTTTAATAGCCATTATTGGCTCCCTTTGCCTCTTCCAGATCCCTGAATCAGAAATCACAGAGGCCCATTATATTTCCTATTGACCCATTTGGCAAGATGGTGGGAGCATCGAGTGCTGGATTAAATCGAAAGCAGTTTATAATCCAGTAATTCTAATGTTTTAATTACTTAGATGAACAGGAGGTGTTTGAGCAAAGGCTAATCTCTGAGACATAAGGGGGAGAGAGGGAGAGACAGAGAGAGGCGGCAAGAGATTTGTCTTTCTCCTTTGCAACACACATTGGCCTATACTCGTGGAATATTAGCGCCGTATGAAAGTTTATCACCTGTTATCAACACAGATTAAAAGATTCACACACTTCATTATTCATATTATGGTGAGGCCCACAGAGTGGAGGTGCAAAACAATTACCAAACTTACATGTCACTGTGTGTTGGTATGTAATCTGCATTTGTGGCTGCTTGTTTTTGTTATATGGCACCATGGTCTTGTTTTGAAAAATCTGTAAATCGAGGCTAAAATTGCAAATTATCGCAAACATTTTTCATGGAGATCTGCTGTACCTTTAGTAACATCCATGGCTGTAACCGATCCCAGAATTGTCTTTGATAGCCGCCCCTCCTGTCAATCAGGCTGTAGGACAAAGGCTGCTAAACCAAGGCTGATGACCTCATGCCTGGGGTCTGCTCCATACCGAAGGGGTCTTAACACCGTTCAACTTGCCTTTTGTGTCTGGGGCCGTTTTTCAGACGCTGCTGAGTACAGAGAATCGCCTGGCAATATCTCTCTAGGCCCAGGATGCACACACACACACACACACACACACACACACACAACTGTGCCGCACACATCCCCTTGATCCATGGGCTGGAGCGTTGAGCCAGGAGTGAGCCTTAAGACAAGGAGTGACAACGGGGACAGCTGCAGGGGCTGGAAGCCAGTCTTAGCCACCACCCCTTCCACCACCACCACCACCTCCCAAACTGCCTCCAGCCAGCCAAACAAGCCATTGTTTCTGGCCAGGGCCTTTGGTATTTCATTTGTCATGAAATGGATATGGACACGGAACAACCGTGAGGCTCTTTCTCTAAAAAAGAAGCTGCTACTGCGACTGCTGCTGTTGTGGCTGCTGGTTGCCCAGATTGCTAACTCCCCTCATCCTTAACCTTCTCGTACAGCTTGCCCCAAGCACCCTGCTCCAAACTATTAATAAACCTGCTTTTTCCAAGGTAGACAGGTAGAGGGAGGGGGTGGTCCGAAGTGTATTGTTTGCCGAAAGGGTATAAGAAGAAAGAAAAAGAGAGAGTGAGAATGTGGGAGGGAGGGAGGTTAGCTTACGTGCCAATCTGTTTTTGTCATCCTTTATGATCTTCATTTTCCCAGGTTTCTCGGTGGACATTAGGAAGGTTAGGCATGTGAGCCGGGTAGGTCGGTAAGGTCCCGCTCGGCTGTCAATCTCTGCTGAGAAGGAGTTTGGTTCTGTGTGTTATTGTGTCAGCGGGGCTGTATCAGCCACCCAATTGGCCAACCTTTACACGTTCATTTGGCTGCTTGATGCTAAGCTGCTCGCTTAGCATCGCCGTGTCTTTGAGCAGCTTTCGACACGTAGTTAACAGCAATAAGGAGGAACTGACAACATACAGCATGTGCTTCTCGTGTCATTCACGATAACAGCAAAGACGCTAAGATGTTCATCACCCATCGCAGCTCCTTCATCCTGAAATTCCCAAGTCTAAAAGAGGTCATTGGCATAAAAACAATACCCCTCTATCTCCGTCAAGGGCATTCCTTGGCACAACAATAGGACCATCTCCTCCCCCCCCATATTTTCCTTTCCTCCCCTCCCTCCTCATTCTCCAGCCCCTCCATCAAAGAGCATTCCAGCTCCAGAGCCCCCTAAGCCCTTCACTCTGGGCCTGTCCATGTGACACGCAGACAGTCATCTTAAAGAATTGATTCACTCTGGTATCCAAAGCCTATGGAGTCTGGCTGCCAAGATACCCAGCAGGCGCCACTCATGGGGTCCAGGTACACGACAGCTGCTCCCCAACAATAAAGGCAAAAATGGGAGGCACTCAGGGGGGAAGATGCAGCCCTAACCTCCCTCTCAAGCCTGAGCTGGTCACCTTGAGCCAGTTGTTGCCGGCCTGCCTGCCTTTGGAGACGACAAAGGATTGGGTCCAACTTTTGGATGAGGGTGGTGGAAGGGGTTGGCTGTTGAAAGACACCTAAAATTTACAATAAAAACAGAGAGAGATGCGCAGGAAAAAAGCAGAAAAACGTTTTTCCCTTCCTTGGAAGAAGCAAGCACTCACCGCCGCGCTACCAAGAAGATACAGAGTTGGCCCAACCAACGCATGCATGGACGACCATAAATAAGACGATGGCATGTTGTTTTCTTCTGAGGCACATTGTGTAGCAGCCTGGAGGTCAAGCGAAGGAGACGCGAGCCCATCCCAGGAACCTCACGCACACATGCACACGGGGAAGTAGCACCGGGTATGTCGTGATACTACAGATAGAGATCACAAATCACACAGAAGGAGACAGGAGAGATATTACCTCACCTGAAGTGTTTCCATAAACGCCACTGTACCAAAGCCTTGGGAAGTGGTATCACTCTTAAAGCAGTGATTTATGATGATACAATCCAGCACATCATCCATCATAAATAAGGGAGATTAAATGAATAGACTGGGGATGTGTATAGCAATTCCACCCTCAGAAATTATGTATACTGTGTGAGCCACTGTGTGGTCTAAAAACTAATTACAGGATGGTTTAGGAAAGAGGAGACATGCATCTGTCACCTTTTTCTTAAAGGTGCATAATACGAGATTTGGAGAATTTCACTTGCCTCTCGAGCCGGCGGCTCGTAGCTAACGGGCTAACAGCCCCGATGTACAAACTAGGGCAAATGTGCTGACAGAGGTAACAGGTTGTTGTTTTTTTTTACCTGAGGGGGAACCAGAGGGCGGGTGCAACACTTCTGCGACAGCGCTGTCTGTCGAGACGGCGTGATCAGCTGTATGAGAGCAGTGCAGAGAGGCATCCGTGAGGTAGCCAGTGGGGCACACTCACACGCATGAACATGCACTAAAAGCCCGCGCAATGTCAACAAAGCAGGGAGAAACTCTGATAACAACACACACAGAGGGAGAGCCACTTCATTCTGTGCTCTGGTAGACATTACTCCGCTATATCTTTACATAGATAGTAGTTTGTTGCTTTATTGGGGCTCTGAATGTCGTATATATGAAAAAGAGGCAGGATATAGAAAGAGGAAGCAAGGAAAAAAGAGAGGGGAGACGGGCTGAGGACAGAGGGCTGAGGACAGAGAGGAACTTGGCATCGTCGGTCTTCCTTTTAAAGCGGAAAGGCAGAGGAGGCAAAGAGAGAGCGATGGAGCGCTGGGGAGAGAGGGGGAATTTACTAAAGCAGCTCAAGAGGGCCCTCATTACGATATTAAACAAGATTTAATAAGTGAGAGTGATTTGATGAGGTGATTATCCTGGCCCATTAATCAAGCAGGCTTCTGGCCTTGCTGTAATATGGCCCATCTTTCCCCCTATACCAAAGCCTCTTTAGACGCTGAGCTCCTTACTGCGCTAAAGGCGCTTCAGAAACAACACCAGGCCAACAAAAAAAATAAAAAAAGGCATATTACATCTCATCTCTCAAGCCTGCGGGTATTTTTGATGCTCACTCACCCCTCTGCCTCCCTGTCAGCTCTTGTGGTGCATCTGGTAAATTGAACTCCTTAACATCTGGGTCAGAAAGTAAAGTCTTATCAGAGGGGGCTAACAGTGATAACTGGCAGTGATAACGAGAAAGCATCTGTTGGCTTTAAGGCTTTTGGTTCGAGAACAGAAGGAAGTTGCGCGGATTTCACTGGATTGTTGGGTTTTGTAGAGAGGTAGGGGAAGCCTTTGTGTGTGTGTGTGTGTGTGTGTGTGTGTGTGTGTGTGTGTGTGTGTGTGTGTGTGTGTGTGTGTGTGTGTGTGTGTGTGTGTGTGTGTGTGTGTGTGTGTGTGTGTGTGTGTGTGTGTGTGTTTTCATGTTTTCAGGCTGATTCATAGAATGCTTCTTAGTAAAATGAGGTACAAGCTGCATCAGGACATGTGAGGGTGAGCGCGATCTGCTCTTTATGCTCATGCAGTAATATAATAATATGACTGACGGACCTTACCATACCCCCTAGGGCTGCAACTTCTTTCTTATTTCTTATTTTGGCTTTTGATGAATCTGTTGTTTCATTTAAAGTTTTAGATTTTTCAGTTCAAAGTTTTCGAAAATAGTGAAAAATGGCCTGTTACAATTTCTGTTTTCAAATTCCTTTTTTTGTTTCAAATCCCATAAAGTGGTCAATTTATAATGATGTGAAACACAAAATTCTCACATTTGTCAAAGCTGCAACAAGCACATGTTGAGCATGTGTGCTTGATAAGTAGCTTAAATAATAAATCCATTATCAAAATAGATGGCGATTAATTTACTGTCAACTGATTAATCAATTCATTTACGAATAGATTCAGCCTTAACGCCATCATTTCTGTGTATGTAATGTGATGTATAGCAGCTGTTGTTTAACTTCGGTCAACACCGGAATTCTCTCCCTGTTTTTTAGACGTGGAGGTTTGACTTCCTGTCAGTTGCGCCCAGATAAAGTCTGATGTGGACAGTTTCTACTTAATATACTGTGAGCTAAAGACGCGTACCAGCTAAAAGGGATGATGAATTAACAAAGAAAATGGCATATATTGATATGTTGTGGTTTGCTTCCTGAAGCAAAATAGGTTTTATTAATGAGCCATAAAGGATTCTGACACATGCCAGTCGAGAGTCTGGAATGTCGTATTTTACTATTTAATGCCAAGAAGCAGCTACGTATGTGCAGAACCAAAATGCATCATTTTCTTTGCTCTAAAAGAAAGACCTATCTTAAGCAATTAATTGGTCAATCGATTATAAAAAGGGTTTTGATAATTGAGGAATGTTTTTATTAGCAAAAATGCCAAACACTAGAATTTGCGGATTTGCAGATTTTTATATATACGACAGTAAACTGAAATATTTTGGCTCTGGACTGTTGCCTGGATACAAGGAATTTAAATGCGTCACCTTGTGGCCGTGATGTTATTTTTCACTATTTCCTGACATTTTAGAGACAGAGACAATAATCAGGCGATCACTCAATAATAAAGAAATTGTTACCGACTAAAAAAACCTAATTCACAAACTAACTGCAGGCTGAATCACTGGCATGCTGGCTCGGTTAAAGTAAGAGTTTAGATTATCACTGCAAAGGTCTATAGACACATCTAAATCCTATAATTAAAGCACAATAATAAATCACCCTGTAGGCACATTTGCCTCGAAAGCAATGTAATGTTCTCCTCACAGTGGAGTAAATCATAGCTCTCGGGCAACCATGTGCCTTCAAAACTTTCTAAACCTTTTATGGGTATAATCATTAAACATGTCCAGTCCCGTATTATCCAGATGCACATAAATAATAAAAGATGTATAATTTACCGTGTGGAATGATATGATAGAGCAGTTGAGTCAAAGACAAGAGGTTAACTATAACCTCAAGAGTGGGAGAGAATAGGTATTACAAAGACAGCCAACCCCCCGAAAAACATTTTAAAAGCTCAAGTGGAAGAAGATTACCTCAAAGCAGGCGTGGGACGGAGCTTTTTCTGGGAACTGCCTGAGAGTATTAATACAATAAGCACAGAAAATATAATACAAGAATGTTTTTATCAACGTAATCCGGAGAGATGAGGCCAAACCAACCTGGACTATAATCCCAAGGAGAAGTTCTCCTGGTTATCTGTCATCTGGGACACACACACACACACACACACTTATGGAGACACACTGACACACAGTGCCTCTCCATGTCTCGTCCTGGGTTCAAATAATCAACAGATAATCTTCAAGAGGATGTTGTCCCTTTGGTCTCATCTTTACTGAAATGTCCCACCAGCAGTAAGGGTCGAGCGGTCAACTGCTGGGTTAAGCTATCAATAAACTGTCAGCGTGTTAATATTTCTATTAATAGTATCAGGTTTAAATCATGTTTGACCTGATACTGATTACTATTTGGACAGTGGAACGGTTGCTTGTTGGCAAAGATCCTATATGTATTTTAAGTTTAATTTAACTCATCCAGTGCCATTTCTTTGCAATCTACCAATGATCTAAACTAAAGCATGAAATACGTCCCTCAGTAGGTCCCTTAGAGCTTTAGAATTTAGCTGCACACAGTTGGAATCAACTTCCTGCTGATTTTAAATGCACCCCAAATTTTACCATTTTAAAATGAAAATGGAAACTCTTGCATTTATTTTTCTCTGCACTATTACATTTTTTTCAATTTATTACTGCGCTGAAGCTGCATTTCCTGTGTTTCCTGTTTAAATTATTTCATTTTTCTCACTATTACGCTGCGTTGTTCTAATCAGTTTATTTGCCTCATGTGAAATCCTTTGGATTGCCTCTTTATTTGAAATGTATACAGATTTACTTGCCTTGCCTTTATAATAAAACAGTTAGATAATAATGATTAAGCAATTAAAGCAGAATAACTGTCATTAAGGAACACCTCGAGGGAAGAACAGGTATACTTGAAGGACAGATACAGAATTTGGTAGCTGACACTCTGAGGGCTGTAAGACAATGTCGCCTTGGCGAGTAACTTTCTCTCTCTCTCTCTCTCTCTCTCCCTCTCTCTCTCTCCCCCTCCGTTTCTGAGCAGCGTAATTTGAGTAAATGACAGGGGAACATCTGCTGTGCATAAGAGAGAGGCCAACACTTTAACATGCAGATGTCTCTCTCCATCTGCATTAATTCAATAATTACCGCAATGGAGGGAGGGAAAAAAAATCTTTTTTTATAGCTTAAGACAATGTTATCTGTGCCAGTTGGTATGGGGAGGGCAAAAGGGAGGGGGGGATGAGTGTGTGCGTGTGTGTGTGTGTGTGCATGTGCTGCTGGAGGTTTGTGAGAGGAGGGGTAGATTATTACACCATTTAGCCAGAGCAAGCTGTCACATTGTGGAGGATCTCACTAATTCCATTGTGCCCTTGGTGAGTCACTGGCAGACTCCAAGTGACCGATGATGCCTCAACGACACCACTTTGTCACCGGACGACCAACATTCGTTATATGTTTGTGTGTTCTTGCACGTGTGAATGCATGACAACCAACCTGCTTCAATGTAGTGTGTGTGCGCGTGTGTCTGTGTGTGTGTGTGTGTGTGTGTGTGTGTGTGTGTGTGTGTGTGTGTGTGTGTGTGTGTGTGTGTGTGTGTGTGTGTGTGCAGTCCATTGGCCGAGGTTTCTGAATCCCCAATTAACTTAAAGGGAATTTGAGGCAACACCAAAGGATGACGGGTCAAGGCTTTGACATACCGCTGAATCAGTCCTGGTGAAATTTAAAATGTCAGGCAATCACATTTTGGTTGGCACCATCAATTACAATAAAAATATTGGGCCAAGGAGAGAATTAACATGTAATAGTTTCCATTTAAATCGAGCTAATTACTTCATTGAGAGGTGGGCTCCAGTATCTCATTTTCATCAAAAGCATTTATAAAGCAATCAGACAAATCTGATTATAATGTCCTTGTTGGACGAGTGTAAGAGCTGACATGTGAAAAATGATTTCAATGATATGAAGAGGTTACATTTTGCACAGTACAACTAGAAGTTTTGTTTAAGTCGTTTACCTGGAGATCTAATTGTGCAACACCAGTAGCAGGTTGTACAATAGATGGACCTGTGTTCCACCAACAAGCATACCGACGCTCCGACAACCTTTGACAGCACACAGTAAAGCTCACCCTGTCAATGAGTGGCTTTCGGATACACACACAAACAATTAAAGGATGTTTCACTGTACATATAGGATTACACACATAGATAAACATACAACCTGACATAATACCCATGAGTATGCACACACTTGGTCTTACAGCCACACACACACACACACACACACACACACACACACACACATATCTGACTCTTAGATGCCTGCCAAACATAGGGACAAAGGAAACTATTTGTATCCTGAGCAGGCCAACTTCCTTTGATTACAACAGTGCTGCTGTAGGAAACAATGCACAGGCACTATTAATACACCAAGGAGAGAATTCCTCTTGGAGGAAAGCTCAAAGGAGCCATCGGCCGAGCTATTTGCAGACTTACTGACTGACTGATTGGATGACTGACTGCACTATACTTACTGTCGTCTCCGCATCTTGTCTTACTCGACTGCTTCCTTCTTCAAGGACTTCGACATGCTGACACTTATAACATGTGGTGCATTGGCGGGTCAGTGGTACATATTCTTGCACATATTTTCTTTGATACATTTTTCTGGCTATTGTGGTGATGACAGTTCCAGTTTATTGCAGATATCGAATTGAAGCGAGTGCATGAGAAATGTAACAGATCTCTTCCACTGCTGTATCGCCACCACAGGCTTGTGACATTTGACTGTTGGTAAATAGCTGCCCGGCCACACTTATGGCCGCCTATCCTTTATAAAAGTGCCCAGTTAAAGAGCATCAAATCCCCACTCGCTAAACCCACACAAGCCCAACCTTCATTAGCATAGCTAACAAACTCCCTGAAAGAGCAACAGTGAGGAGAGAACAATGGCAGTCTATTAAAGGGGGAGATGAGGGGGTGAGAAGAGGAGACGAGGGCCGAAGCTATTGTTCTGGTCTTATTTAGCCCTTGGTGTCACCCTGCAACTGTTGTCACTTCTAAGTTTAGCCGGACGGCTGAAGAGGACAGGGAAGAGAAGGAGGAGGAGGAGGAGGAGGAGGAGGAGGAGGAGGAGAGAAAGATGGAGAACGGAGGGAGGGTATTTGGACAGGGAGAGAAGGTGTGAGGAGAAAGAGGGGATGATGAAGGGTGGAGGATAAAATGGAAGATGGAAAGAATGCAGAGTGAAGTGATGTCAGTCTCTGTAACCCAGACATGTTCACAAATCATGACTCAAGTCTCACGTTAGAGACTTTAGCGATGTCACCGTAACGTTTAGGCTCAACAAAATGTCTATTTATAGTCATTTCACAGCAGATGAATTATATCCCAGTAAAAGCAATTCATATCGGTGTCAATAAAGAATGCAGTCATGACAGGATACAATTATTATTGTTTTACTGTTTCTTTGAAATGACCAAAGAAGTCTTTTGACTCATACAAGCAAAACTCTTAAGCTTTAGTCTCTTAAGCTACACAAACAAAGTTAACAAGCAGCTAGCACAGTGGAACACCTGAAACACTGACCTCGTCCTTTTTAGGGTCGCAACGATCAACTGATCATTTTCACAATTATTTGACTAATCTTTTCAAACCAAGATTTTCAGTTTACTATCACATATGACAAAGATAACCCTCAAATGCTCACATTTAAGATGCTGAAGTCATTGTGACCATCTTTGCTTGAATAATGTTGCACCTTATGTAAATGAAGCATGTATTCTGTTTAGTTCAAGGTATTACAAGACCCTGAATTCAGGTTACAACATGCACAAATCTCATAGAAGCTGCTCTGAGATCAGTTCGGGTGTACCAAGGGTGTCAGCCCATCAGGTGCATAGTGTGTTACATACATTACACACAACATACCTCACATACAAAACGTTGCTTCAGCAGAAATGTTCACCGTGCCTTATTACTCTTTTAGAGAGTCAAAGTCATTTCCCCTGCTCTTATGATCTTTCTGAATTTCATATTGAGTCAGTAAAAAGCACATAGAGACACAAAAATGGAGAAATAGTGTGTTTGTGTACTGTGGAAACAGAAACAGCAGTGTCAGTGTTTGGACGGCAAACTAGGATACAAACAGACGACTAAATGAGCCAAAAAAAAAAAAGAGATGAGGCGAGACCCAAGGAGAAAGAAAGAGGGAGACAGATTAGCTCAGCTGTCTGCTCATAAAGCGGCGGAGGGGTGAGGCGCTAAGCCCTCCAGTGAAAGCAGAGCTTAGGTGGGTGACACAGGGCAGTGGACCCCACTCAGCCCACAGTGGTCTGCAGCATAGGGCCTGCGCCAAAGCAAAGACACATGGATAAACAGTGGGAGATGAGGCTCCGCGCTTGCAAAGCCCACCGGGCTAAGACGGCCCGGGCAGGCGAGCAGGCAGGCGTCACCCCCCCCCCAGCCCGGAGTGGAGACAGGGGGGTTAAGGCTTAAAGCTTGGCTCCCTAACTGACTGACAAGGGACGAGGCGGGATTGCAGACATTGTGACAGTCGGTGAGTTCATCAGAAAGAATGTAGATGTATCGTATATTGCTTGGGCTCGGCTCAGGAGAATAAAGGCACAATTACATAGGGTCTTGGCACGCACCCCCCCCTCTCAAAACACAGCCCAGGATGATCAATTACTCTGCCCCCACTCTCTCCACTGTACGCAAACACACAGCACCGTCCATCTCTCAAGCCGTGCCCTGCTGATGACCCCCTAGTTAGCACAGCAGCCTGGGATTGGCCTGTGATGACAGGGTCACTGGTATGAGGTGAGAAGGCCTGGTTCACCACTACTGCAAGACCGAAAGTAGCGCAGGGTCTTTAACCGCTCTGGATTTCACACACCGCCCCCGTCCCCGACCTCGTGGCAATCGAGGCATTAGCAGCTGCTGTTTTATGAGGTTCCCAATGTGACACCGTGCATCCATCACGAGTATGCCATAAGTTATACCTACAGTGTATTCTAAGGGTGTTAAAAAAAAAAAAAAAAAAAAAAAAAAAGAGTGTTTACGTTGTTTGATCCTTGAGGTGCAGGGGGAAGAGAGCTCCGACAATGTGCAGATAAATTATGAGACAGCAAAAGTGTAGATTTGCAATAAGCCTTTTAACACAGTTTATCTTCCCTTGGATATCCTGTTGATAATATATACATATACAGAGAATAATACTGGTAAACCATTACATGTTTTCACTGATTTACTTAACAATAAACCAGTCGGCCTACCTTGATCTGTACAGAGCTCAGAAAGACCACACTCTATTGTCTATAATTGAATGGCCCAGTCTGTAAAGTATGACGCCCCCTGTTGTTTACGATGGTCCTCGTCTGCTTTGATTTCCAGCATCATTTACTGAATTGAAGACCTGTTCTTCATTGTTTTGAGCTTTTGATACAAGGACTGACGTTTTGGACCTGGGGCCCATTCCTATCACACTCCGGGAAGACGGCAGGGAAACACCATTTCATCAACGTTTCACACATGGAATTGAATTTGCTAATGATTGATTAGTAATTCATTTTCACAGAGAAACCTTCCTTAATAAGAGCACACACAAGGCATATTCAAACTTAAAAGGTGTCCCTATAGTCACCTGTTACTAAAATATTTAGATTAATCTGTTTTCTCGAATTATAAAATAATAATTTGGTCTATAAAAATAGTGGAAAATGGTATTCACAATTCCCTCTTCTAAGACTGCAACTAACAAATATTTTGATGAGTGATCTGCATTGTTTTTATTTGTTGTTGGCTTGGTTTATTAAAATTAAAATAAAAAAAATGCTAATCACAGTTTACCATAGCCTGAAGGAATGTCTTCAAATAAAATCCAAACATAGTCCCTTTATTGTGATATACAACGGTGGAACACAGCTCATCCTCACTTTGGAAAAGCTGCTGCTGCAGAAGGTGTTTTGCTTGAAAGATAGCTTAAATATTTAATGCACTGGTCAAAAAGATTAATCAATTAATCGACTAATCTTTGCAGTGCCATGCTGTCTGTAAATAAGGTCAAACTTTGGAACAACATAACTTTGAGTGTCAAATGACTTGGAGATGAAGTTTTGTAATAACCGTGTTTAAAACAACTTTTTCTGAACCACTACAAATGTCATTCATTTGAGTTCTGGTCTCTCAGACCAAACAGGTCAGGCCGACTGTATCTATTTAATATCTCTGTCCTGTATATTTGCTGTTCTGTCTCTTATTCCGTTTATTTTCCCTAACAGGGTTTCCTTGAGAACTAAATCTACTTAGGATTTATTGTTTCTTATTATTTCTCATCATTGGAAATAATAATCCTTTCACCTAATCCCCCACTCCCTCCCTCTTTTTCAGATCATATTCATCAAGATCATCCCCTCTGACAAAGCAAGAAATCAGCGCAGTGGGGAGGTCTAGCAGATCGCGTACTGGAACATGGGGGTTTCCTCCAAATCAAATCAGGTTTCTCTGATGTAATCAAGACGAGACGCCAAAGACGACGACATAATCTCCCAGGGACATGACTCCCTTGCTTGCACATTATTAAAAAATGAGGAGGAACAAATCTTTAGATTGAAAGACTGGAAAAAAATGAAATTATAATGAATTGGGGGAAACTGGGGCAAGGTTGGATAAAGCCTTCAGACACAGATGATGGACAAATCTTCACTGTGGTTTGTGTGCGGGTGTGTGTGTGTGTGTGTGTGTGTGTGTGTGTGTGTGTGTGTGTGTGTGTGTGTGTGTGTGTGTGTGTGTGTGTGAGAGAGAGAGAGAAAGAGAGAGAGCAGACACGCATGTAACATGTTTGCATAGTTGCTTATATTTAATATTTCAAATTACTCAAGATCAAGCTCCTGACCTGAGCGCTCCCTCTGTGTAAATCAGGAGAGCAGGTCGTCCCACTAGCAGTCACTTACTGTTGTCGGATAATCTGTCTGTGTCTGAAGTGAGTGGTGGACTGTGATGCATCATGGATGGGCTTCTCGTCCATTGGAGGGTGCACTTGCAATCAACACCCACATGATGGCACAATATGACAAACGTGGACACCAGCTATAGGAGCTTGAGGGCTCTTTCTATTAACCTGACCAGATCTCATGATGTACCACATATAATGCATAATGGAATCAAGGCCAGTGTTGTCACAGTTACACTTAACTTGTGTTCAGTGAGCTGATCTACAAACGCACAGCTGTCACAACACAGAGAATGGTAATAGAGTAGGCATTAACTGCAAAGGTATTTCTTGGCCTTCACCACCAGGTGGCCTTATCTGACCTTACCTTACGTTTCAACACTGTGGAGGCTATATGTATGTTGTTTTTTGTTTTTAACAGCCTAAACATTACTTGGCATGGCATCAGATGTTTATGGTGGAAGTTTAATGTCTGAGTGTAAAAAACGAATATTGGGAAAATCATCACGGCTGGTGGTTTGCTTGCAAGTGCACAGTTTATTTGCTAACATAGGTTTGTTTGACATGGTGATTTAGGGTTTATCCACAGTGGGATTATGACCTGGGATTCTTGGTGCATGTCATTTCCTGTCCTCTCTCCCTTAATGTTTGTTTTGTATGGTTGTACTTGTAATGCCCTGTTGTTGTTGTAATGCATAACACCACAATATGGAGGCTTTTATGAGCAGTTTTTCAGGTAGTTTGGAGGCGTTTTATGTCTTATAGAGCAGAGACAGGACATAGACATCATACCATTTGTTAAACCTGAAACTAGTGCCCACATTCACAATGACAGTGATGAGCATATCGGCCTGCAGTATATATGATACTTGATTCAGAGTTATTTGGCTAGTATTTAATTCACTGCATTTACAAAAAATATTTACACATTTGCACAAAAATGTGTCGTGACAAAAAAAGTCGTACTAAAGTATGTATTGAAAAATGTCATACTATAGCATGTCAAAGAAAATTATATTGTATACTATGTCATTAAAAAGTAGTAAATGGCAATTTATCTGTCAACAACCAATTTATCTTTGATAAGGCAGTGATCTATCATAGGAACCACACCGGGCCAATGTGTATTGGAGTGTTGAAAAAGTCATATTACATATTATATAGTCTGTCGAAAATAGTTTTTCAAAAAAGTTATAATGTCAAAAAAGAAATTATGAAATACACCGATCCAATGGTTTTCAGTCAGTCCATCACATATTAATTCTGTCATGGATACGAATACTTGGGCTTTGGATACTGGCTGAGACAGAGTACCAATCCGGTGCCAGTGTTTCATTAAGAAGCCTTATTCCTGGATGGAAGTGCTGGGCTCATGTTTTTATGTGTAAGGAAACATCAGGCTTCACTTATTGGCTGTCCTAACCTTGTAAAGAAAAATAGGCATATTATAGTGTGCCATTAAAAAAACAGGCTAGTATTTCAAGAAGAAACGCAGTATTTTTGATAAATAAGTCATATAAAACCTCGTTGATTAAACAACAATACTAAAACAAGGAACCACTCGGCAAGTTGCAATTTTTCATTCATCCTAGTTCGGCGAAATCCAAGTGTCGTTCCGCCAACACTGACGCACGTGCGCGCTCCTGCAGACAGGGGCACACTTCGTATCAGAGGGTATCCACCTGAACGTGACAACTCCCGGGTCCTTGTGAGTGAACAGCCACTGCGGAGGAAGACGAGCGAAGAAGGCGCTGTGATGGGCGGCATCGCGGGACTCGAGCGGTTTGACAGTCCGGGTAAAGGACGAGGTCTCCGCGTGACCAGACCCTTTAAAGTGGGGGAGCTGCTGTTCTCCAGCCCGGCGTACTCTTGTGTGCTGTCAGTAAAGGAGCGAGGCCTCTACTGTGAGTTCTGCTTCACACGGTAAGTGTCCCTGCATGCTGTGACAACGTATTTCCTTTTCTCTCTGAGCGTTGCTTGATAGTTCAAAAAGAGTTTAATTTGCCTGTCTCACAACCCCTGTTGGTGATACCTGGCATCACGTGACGCTAATCGATTGAACCAAGAGCCATATCCTCTGTTTTGACCGTATTGACCAGCAAACACACACACACAGAGCACCATATTATGCTCTTTGTCATACAAATGACACTCCATGAAATCTGTGTTCAGATACAATCTAATTGTTGAGAAACAAACTGCAACGGTTGATAAATCAATATATCAGTATTCAGTATGCAAAGGTATGAAGTCAGTCTTTTGATTTGGGAATATTCTGTAAGGTTCATTACGGATGATTTACATTGAAGCTGGTATAATTTGTCCTTTCTGAATCCATGCTGTTGCTTTCATGGTCGGACTTAAAACTGAAAAGTTGCTGAAGTCTAATTATGTGCACAGTTTGGATTCTGCAAAATGACAATATTTCTATTGTCCCTATCGGGTGAAGAGCCACGAGCCGAGAAGACCTCTGCAGATACAGTCACATACAACACATTGTTAGGGAATCAATGATGTTTTGATACATGCTCACTTCAATTGATACTGCGTGTAGAGTAGACACGCACTTTACATCAGGTCGTGTGCTCCCAGCCAATCGTGTCCACCAACCACGAAGCAGCTTGTTGGACTTGGCCCGCCCCCTACCGACAGTCTCAAAATGAAATGGCTGGGCTTTTTCTTTACTTTCCAATGTGGTGGCGAGAGACAGCTGGTCAGTCATAAGGTCAGCTCTATTAATACCACAGAATGTTTGAAAGCGCTTCGTTGCAGCAGTTCCGACTGGCCAGCAGCAACTGCTGCTTCTTGTTTCAGAGCAATGGAGCAGGATATTTACACAAGCAGCTAGATACTCAAATACAAGTACATATACTCACATACAGATATACGTTCACAGCATTGAAGTCTGATATCTGCAGATCGATCTTTGTGTGCAGGTTCGACATCTCTGAGCTATGATGTCTGAAGTAAATTATACAAGGAAGTGTGAGGATCTCATGCTGTTTGCTGTCCATGAACTAATAAACCCTGTTTTCTGTTTCATACATAGGAAAGAGAAGTTGGCGAGATGTGGGAAGTGCAGGAAAGCCTCCTACTGCAGTGTGGAATGCCAGGTAGGACACAGTTGGGGGAGGGACAGAAAGACTCTGTCATGTAATGTGAAAGATATTGGACCTTGTTTTGCAGCTCAGAGCTCCAAACTATTTGTGTGTTGCCTTTGCAAAAAAACTAGCAGATTCACTCAAGTAATGATGTTATTGGCTTGTGGACATTTTATCAGGAGTGAAATATCTCAACAGACAACATGTCCTTTATCTGATGCCACCCTCAAGCAAAACCTAACCTTTTGGCCCCATCAGCAGTAAAGACGGTTTACAAGTTCTACCCCTTCTTCATTCATCTTTTTATTTAGTTTTCTGGTGTATAAGGAGCACGTCACAACCATGAGTGATGATAAACTAAGTCAGAGAATGGAGAAGATAATACAAAATAAAAAGAGTTTGCTCTAGCTTAGATGTTCACAGTTGAATGGGCTTTAAGCTAGCGGGTTGTGTGTTGGTGTGTTTGTGTGTAGAGAGGGGACTGGGCCATGCACAAGCTGGAGTGCTCTGCCATGAATGCATTCAAAGAGAAGTGGTGCCCATCAGAGATATCTCGCCTGGTGGCCCGGATCCTTGCCAAGAAGGTTGGACAGTTAATAAAAGACAACACATCATTTTCGCATTTTTTTTTCTTTTCTGGCACGTACTGTGGTTCATTGAGGTCATTTCTCTGTTAATTGTGCCTCTTTTGTACAGAAAACACAGAAAGAAAGATGTGTTTCTGAGAAGATCTTGCTCATTGAGGAGATACAATCACGTGAGTAATCGTCCTTTAACACATATGCATGATTTTTGTCTTTAAATGCTCTTTGGGGGAAACCCTTATAAACTCTCCTGGAAAGTGTCAGATTCAGCACAAAGTGTCCAGAGAGTCTGAGTTTGTACTTCAGTCCTGAGGGTCACTAGATATCCCTCTTAAAAAAAGCACAACCCATTGAGATTAGACTGAGCGAACCCCCCAGGGCCTCATCTCTCTCTCTATCTATATCTATATATATATATATATATATATATATATATATATATATATATATATATATATATATATATATATATATATATATATATCTCCTATAGGTGTGGGTCGAATGGCCATCAGACAATGCAACGAGTGTAACAACTTGAATGGGAAGGAGCACTTTAGACAAACACAGAGTGGCTGTAATGCAAGGGAAATGGTGTTTGATCGAGTTAGTCATCTAAAGAGAACTTATAGTCGAGGTTCAGTTCAAAATCATGAATCAATATTCCCTGATGATAAAGAATAATACATGTACACCTCTTTAGACCGCTCTTCATCTCTGCTTGAGGCTCAAGGCTATTTTAGCAGCAACTATAACACACCCGAATCTCCGATTGGATGTTGCTCATATCCCTTCAAAACCAGATATGAAACAGGTTAACAGCGTAATGCGTAACATCCAGTCACAATGCAAAGAGATTGATTGTGAGAGATGGTAAATCATAAACATTTGAAGACAAACTGCAGGTTTTGCTCAGAGGTAGCTTTGAAAAGCAGCAAGACTCTAGACATGGTCAATTGTTTTGTGCAGATAAGATTTCCTACAAATTACCCAAACTAGTATTTCATGTAATAAAGGAAATTATGCATACACATTTGATCAATCAAAATATCTATCCCTCCTCCTGTGACAGATGTGGAAGACGTAGATAATGAGAAAAGAGAGATGAACGAGGCAGATGTTGCCGGACTGCATCGTTTTTTCTCCAAACATTTGGAGCTTCCCGGCCATAAAGACCTTCTCACACTCTTCTCCCAGGTACCACACACACACACACATGCAAATGCCTGCTCATAAAAACATCTGTAGATTCTTACTCTTTGTCTTTTTTTCTGTCCTTAGCATGGATTCAGTTTTATTAACAATGTGCTTGTCCGTGACTTCCCCATCAACCACTGGAGTAAAAGGAAGAAAAAAGACAAATGATATATATTTTTGATGAAAAAACAGCAAAGGATTGGTAATATGCACTTGCGTTTTCTTTCTCTTTCCTGTGTCATTTATTCAACAGGTTGCCTGTAATGGTTTCACTGTAGAGGACGATGAACTGTCCCACATGGGTACTGCACTCTACCCAGAGTAAGAAGGAAAACTCGCATGCATATGAGCACATTTTCATTCTGTACAGGCACAGTACATATCACACAGGGCATTCTCTCCCTCCCTGCACAGCTTATTTTCTGTTTCTCAATGTCTCTTTTCTCTCAGTGGCTTCTTTGGACATGTGTTAGTTCCCTCATTATATTTTGGGACATTGGTTCATTTAATTTGGACTTAAAAAAACATACTGCAGAGGGACAGCCATGTTATTCCATTCATGTGGTGGTAAAATCGTCTCCCTGCTGTGGCTGAGGCTGTTAAGTTTAAAAAAAAAAAGGCTGTGTCAGGGTGAATTTTTAAGTTATTTCCACCCAGATAATAGGAAGGTCACTAATATATTTAAGGGACCCTCGTGACCGCTGTAGATAAGTTGGCACTTTTCTCTCTGCTTCTTCTTCTTCTTCTTCTTCTTCCATTGTAAGAAAGTCTTTCTGTCCGTCTCTTCACAGTGTGGCACTGATCAACCACAGCTGTCTTCCCAGCGTCATAGTCACATATAACGGGACGTCGGCGGAGGTTCGGGCGGTGAAGAACATGAAGCCTGGAGATGAAGTGAGGAAAGGGGACAGCTGCAGATTAGAGGGGGTTGGGTTGAGAAGGGAGCTGTTTTTACGAGTGTGTGTGTGAAACGTGTCCGTCTGTGAGCTCCATTCAACTCAAATGTGGTTCAGTGCGCACCGAATAGAGACAAAGAAGAATCACAAAATGACATTTAAATGTATGTGTGTTATGTTAAAATGATACGATACTTCCTTGTAATCTTACGGTGATATACAGGGATTGATCAAATTTGAATGACGTGTAAGTCGGGCGTTGTTTTCTGATTGTTGTTTGCCTCCTTGAGTTTAAAGGAATAATTCAACATTTTGCCAATGTGCCTTTTCGCTTTCATGATGGAAGAATTAGAAAGATACCACTCTCCACGATTAACTTAGCTTAGCATAGAGACTAGAAACAGGGAGCTTCAGCTAGCAAATGTGAAAAAATCACTTGTTTTGATAACATTTTGGGGTTATTTGCTGGGCACAGTAACTTCCTGGAGTCGTGTCATCGGTATAAGGTTGCAAGGCAACCGAAACACGGTGGGGATCAGGTTGTTACAGTTCCTTTGGACAGAGTCAGGTTAGCTGTTCCCTGTTTCCAGTCTTTGTGTGAATAACATGTAAAAGCCTGCTGTGGTTAGCTTTGTATTAACCGTACAGACATGAGAGTGATATCAATCGTCTCCTTTCACTCAACAAAAAAGCAAATAATCGTATTTCTCAAAATGTCAAATTATTCCGTTAGATCTTCAAACAAGCTTGATGGTTATAGTCTTTTTTTTCAACACAGGTGGCTTTGGAGTAAAAGATATTATGGATGAGATAGCATCTTAAAATGGAAAAGACGAGGAGACGGAGATTGAAAGGCGAAGACAGGAGTGTGAAGGCTCTGGCATCAGCATCACTGCTGGTGTGAAGTACGCGGGCAACGAGTTTACTTGTCAGTGTGACAAGGCAACGCTGTAGAAGTGTGTGTGTGTGTGTGTGTGTGTGTGTGTGTGTGGTTTCTGGGGGGAGGCAGCTGATTCAAGAGGCCAGTGGGGTTGTTTTCAGACTGATCTACTAACCTGCTGTTTAAAATCTATCTGGCAGCAAATTGAGACATAAAAAAAAAAGAAAGTCAAGTAATGACAGAGTTCGTTACCAGTATTTAGGATTCTCGTGTGCTGTGTGTTATTTCCACCTCTAGGTGCTCATCAGCTACATAGACCTCCTCTATCCAGCAGACGACCGCAACAACAGGCTGAGAGAGTCCTATTACTTCACCTGTGACTGCCAGGACTGTAAAACCAAGTCCAAGGTAAGAAGTGCCGAGTGGAAAAAGAGAAAATCATCCAATCATAGAACTGCTATTATAATTCATGTGTAACATTTAGAAACAAAACTTCATAGTTTGGTTTGACCGTCATCGCTCCGTGTCCGTGTCTTCACCTCTAGGACAAGGAAAAGTTGAAAGTCCGTAAGCGGAGTGACCCCATAGAGCCAGACGTCATCAGCAACATGGTGCGGTACGCCAGGAAAACCATCAGAGAGTTCCGGGCTCTCAAACACATAAAGAATATCCTCTCACTAAGTAACACCGTCTCTCGCGTTGTACAACACAAGATCTGCACTTAGAATTGAATTCAGGGAGACCTGCAGGTAGGTTTAGTGCTGGTGAAGCGTTCTTAAGCGGACCGTATTCTTCTGCCAAGACCCTAAAACATCTGATTGTAGGATCAGAGGCCCTTCGATATTTCAGTAAAAGCTCAGCTTGTTTTGACAGTCCTTGACTCTGTGGCACCCCCTAGTGAGTTGCTGGAGATATGTGAACAGAGCCTGGAGGAGATGGGAGCCGTCTTTGACGACGCCAACGTCTACATGCTCCACGTGATGTACCAGGCCATGGGGGTCTGCCTCTACATGCAAGACCCATACGGAGCTCTCCGATACGGCGAGAACATCATCAAACACTACAGGTGGCTAAGCAACAGATGCTCGTAGATTGCATTGTGGGAATTGTAGGTCTGTGGTCTTTAGAGAGTGACCCATAAGAACTAAAAGTCAGGATGTCTTTGCCTCCGTTTGTTCAATTTGACGTCTTTTTAATCTGTCTCGTGCAAGTCCATCCATTTCTGAAAGAACATTACCTTTGAAAAACATTTAGTAAATGTTCATGCCATCATCTTAGCTCTTTAAAAGCAATGATTTAAGTCTAATCAGCATGTACGCTCTCTTTCCAATGCAGCAAGTTGTATCCCCCCTACTCCTTGAATGTGTCCTCCATGTATCTGAAGTTGGGCCGACTGTACATGGGCCTAGAGAGGCACTCCGTGGGCGTCAGCGCTCTCAAGAAGGTAACATGCACTGCTGACCTTTCACATCAGACTTTTATTCTCCAATACAACAGCTGCAAGGCACTTTATACCAAGTGAATAAAAGCAAATACTAGGGAATCACTTCAAATTTCACAATGCTATTAGTTTTGGTTCAGACACTAAAAGCTTTTCAAATACCTTACTTACCTTTGACAAAACCAAAGAAACCGTCTTCTCAAGCAGCCATTCAATAACTTCACCGAAATAGAATTTGGTGTGAAATTTAATTAGGAAACTGTCTATCAAGGAACAAGTAACGATTATCAAGATGCCAACTTGGCAGTTTTCATTACGCTGTGCTAGAGACACAGTTTCAGTTGGTACCAAAAAGGGAGTGAGGTTCGATATACCCAGCGCTAGAAATCACGTACATACTTGGATGCTGTATAATGCGTTTAATTCATGTTTGTTTGTGTGTGTACAGGCAATGGCCATCATGGAGGTGGCTCATGGGAAGGATCACTTCTACTTGACAGAGTTGCGCAAAGAGATGGCACAAAAATGAGGAGAAAGTAAAGAAGTGACGTAACGTGGCTGGCCCCCGAGGGACTGCAAACACTCCTTTTGATTAGGAGCTTTACAGAACTGGAAGCACTTTCTATTCTTTTTGGTACTGAAGCAAAGATAGAGAGCATTCATGTTTTTATGCAAAGTTGAATACATTAAAATCTTTTTGGGATTTTCAGATGTTGGACTCTTTATATCAGTGTTGTGTATGCAAGAATGTATTAGTTTTTTGAACGCAAGATATGTTTGTGCCGAGCATGCATTTAATGTGAAAATCTGACATCGTGAACACAATTGTTGACTGAGGTTGAGCATAAGATTATCCCAAAGTGTTAATGATTCCATGCTTGTTGTGGCTTGTGACTGACACGTCAGCTGGACCCTGTCATCCATCAGAGTGGAGTTGTTGACATGTGTGTGTAAGGGGGCAACAAAATCCCTGTCAGCCAATCAGGACAGCTGCCTCACCACAAGGGTCCTATTAAAGCTGTGGAATGTACCCCAATCACAATGGAGGGCTGGTACTCACACAGTGCTAATGCAAACAGTGCTCTGCACCAATACATGTCTCCAGCACTGCGAGAGAAACCCTCTCCAACATACACACATCATTACCAACAAATGGAAATTATTACAATAAATGCAAAATCAATGACTTTGTGTCCACGGTGTTAAAGAAAATAAGGCTTTATTGCATAATGAGCAAGTACGACAGCTTCATACATGTCTGGGGACAGAAGAACAAAAGGCTTGATGCACTGAAAACGCATATACAAAACATATGTACACAAACTTTGAAAGTTATTTGGGAGTTTTGCCAAAAGAGAAAATGAAGGGGAAAAATTAAATATAAACAAACAGTGGAATGCCGTGTGAGGAAATACCGTCACGAAGAGAACAGAAGTGCAACAAAACACTTATATGTCAAGAGAGCATAAAGATTTTACTTATTTGAGAATATATACATTAAAATATAAAAATGCATGCATAGTTTATTATGTTGCGGTATTTTTAGGGTACCAAGTCAAGAAAAGAAACTATATAAAACATTTGTAGAAATCGTTTTTTTTCACTTGCCCATTATGTACAAAGTCAATTTGGACACTTTGCGTCACGATTCAGAAAAATAAAAAAAAGAATATTTAAGGAAACATGTAAAAGGAAATTCTCGTGTGTAATTTGTATGAATGGGATCAAGGAACATGGCAACATATTAAGGTATTGGGCTTGGATCAGATACTAAAGGCTGCATATTTGTGTGTCACTTTTATACTATTCTTTAAAAAAAAAAAAATCTGTATTCTCCTACTGTTCAAATCCTTAACCGAGAGTTAGGTAAATGATATGAAATGTTTTAGTTCTTATAAGAAAACACAAACTATTAAATACCAATTTAAAGATTTAATCTTTCAAGGTAAAAGCTTCTCCTGGTTTCATGTTTATAAGGCACAATGATTCAGTGTATACGGTATCAAGACCCATTTCTCTAATGACTACGAGCTGTGAAATGATACATTTATAAACGATCCAGCTCGTTGAATAAACACTTTTTAGACTTTTGAAATGCTTTTAGGTCAGAAGTGTGAAAAGACACATTTGATCATAAGGAGCTGCAGCATTAAAATGAGCTTTGTGTGTGCTTGTTTATGTGTGTTTGCATGTGGAGGAGGATCTCAATAGAAATGAATCAAGGAAATTGGGAGCGACCCTACTGACGTTGACAAAGAAGGCTTTTTTTTCCGAAAACGAAGACAAGTTCAAAGATGAAAGATAAAAGTTGACGGGGCAAGGATCAACATGCTTGTCAATGCTCCGTTCAATGGCAAAGGTGACCACAATCTCGACAGAAATAAATAAACACATTTGTTACAATGTTGAAGTAAATATTTGCTGTATTAATCAATACTCTGTTAGAAATAAAAGCAACATTTTAGAACAGTGATTTAAAGAATACTTTTGTTTGGCAAACTCTTTCAGAGTATAGAAAATAGTATTAATACTGCTGAGAAGTGTAGCAGGCAGGCAATCTATCCCAAATGAAAATGAAACACAAATGAACACTTGTATGAGGAAAATGCACAGACATGCATTTTCCAACAGAAGGACCTCGTCCAAAAAATTAAATCCAGGGGGGGAGGGGGGGGGAAATAACTGCTTACAAATATTAGGAGAAATGGTCGTCAATTTTTGTACAGGCCTACACAAATCCTTTCCTCCTTTGAGGTGAGTTTGTATGAAAATCCATCAGAAGTTCCATAAACTGCCACATAGAAAACGCGACGTGAATCTCTGCATCTGCTTCCAGCCGTCAGTTACCTGCTTCTGTTGCACGGTCCTCGTGCTACTTTGAAGTACCATTGTCGTTGTCTGGTGCCATTCTGCGACGGTCAGCGCGCCGGGCTCAGATGAGGCGGGAGTTCTTGAGGAACTGAATGAGGACCTGGTAGACAAACTTGTACTGGGAAATGGTCTGCACCATCAGCATCCTCTGCTGCCTCAGCCCGGACAACATGGTGGGAACCTCCACGGGCTGCAGGAGAGGGAAGAAGAGAGACTCTAAAACTAATTCTGTGCAGTAACAAGGCTACAAGGTGTATCTTTTAGGTAACTCTGCGTCCAATCTTTTTTTAAAGGGCTAGTGTGTAGGAGTTAGGGCTTGTCTAGTGGCAGAAATGGAATATGACATTAAGAAGTATGTTTTCTTTTCTGTATTATCACCTGAAAATAAGAAACGTTGTTTGTTTTGTTTCCTTAGAATGATCCGTTTGTATCTGAATAGTTCAAAAAAGGACAAACCCAACACTGGCTCTATGTAGGGCTGTTCATGTTTTTGCCCTGTAAGTCACACAGCCTGCATCTTGATGGGCAACTTCGTGATTTACAAAATGACCGACTTGTATGTTTTTCAGCCCAAAAAGTGATTCTTGAGACATGACTGCCCATTCCAAGTCATTGCAGACTGTAAGTCCACCCACCTCATTGTGCTCCAGGCAGCTGATCATGAGCTCAGTGAGGAAGACCACTCCGGTGCGACCCACCCCGGCACTACAGTGAACCACCACGGGAGGATTGAGGCTCTTCGAGGTGTCCAGCATGGAGTTGGTGTGTCTCCTTACAGACTGGATCTCCTCCAGGTAGGCTGCAGGAAAGAAGATGGAAACAAACTGTAAAAAAAGACATTAAATAATGTTAAAATTTCACACAAACTGATAATGGTGACACTCACCGAGGAATCCCTGGACATATTCGGGACAGCCCTGCTCAGGCCAGTCAGTGTACTGCAGGTGCCAGACTGTCCTCTCCTGGCCAGACAGCAGGTGTTTCACCTTTAACCCCGTGGTGGCGTAGCAGCCCGAGTCGGTGCGGAATTTGGTGGTCACCTTAAACTTGCCATGAGTGGCCGAGTTGTGTTTGGAGCCCAGTTTGGGCCAGTAGCGGTGACTCTTGGATCGGCCGCCCTCCTGGATGGAAGAGAGGGAGAAGATGGGAGGATGAGGACAGAAAAATAAGAGGAAGAAGGGGATGAGGGAAAATATGTGATGAGCTCGAACATTCATACACAAACACAAAAGAGGCACACACACACACACACACACACACACACACACACACACACACACACACACACACACACACACACACACACACACACACACACACACACACACACACACACACACACACAATCACTGCCATCCTATTTTTCACACAGAGGCAGATGCCAGCTGTCTGACGCTGAAAAATATCCACATCCGAGTGTGCCGTGTGTGTGTGTGTGTGTGTGTGTGTGTGTGTGTGTACCTCCTCAGCAGTAACCATGGCGATGACGTTGACCCCCTGCTCCCAGACCATCTGCCAGAAGTCGGCACAGGTGTTGGCTAGCGGGCCCTGGGTGGCAATGTAGTGCCACTCCTCCCCTCTGATCATCACCTGGGAAAACACACACACACACACACACACACACACACACACACACACACAAAGAATCAATTAGTGCATGTGGAGATTACAATGACTGCAGTGCAAATAACAATGAAGCTACACATGAATAAATAAGCTAAACTGCTTACTAACAACCACATTTGACTTAAATAAAAACGCACATTAGCCAGAAGTGAATGACTTTCTAAATATATTCAATGTTAAGCGCTTATTTATACGTAGACAATACTCTCATCCACCACTGGAGGGCAGTATAAACATCATTGTTATCCACAGTTTGATTCTTTTCTCTCATGTATAAAACCCTTCTTCTTTGGCTTTCTGTTGCTTTCCCTCATTAACAATCACAAAGGCCACACACAGCACTGAAAAACTTCCCATCTTCAATAAACTCCAACCCACATAGATTTTGGAGTGCCATTACACAATGAACATGTCCCAGCTAATTCCTCAGGCCACCTCGTGACTGTAAACACTGTATTAAGAGATGGATCGGGAATAAACAAGGTCTTTTGTTCTGTGGCAGCTACCTTAAATGACGGGGAAAGTAAGAGGGTTACACCGTGATAGGCGGCGACTCAGTGCTGCTTCGGTGAAATGCAAAGTCATGCATACACACAAGCTTGTGCACACATTGCTGTTTGCAACTAAGCATGAACAGAACGCCAGTGAGAGCAGCTCAGGTTGACTTAAGAGGGTTTGGAGTTTGGACCACATTCTTTGGGAATTCCACAAGCTCTGTGAGCTTAAAGGCACAAACAGCCTTCAACAGATGCCTTTCATCCTTTTCCTCCGAGCCATTCGCTGCTCAGGAATGACCACAACAAAGACGAGCAGAGAGCTGAAAGTGTGGAGTTTATGCTCTGTGTTTTAATTTGATGGTGTGTGATGTGGGTGTTGCAAAGCATTTAGAGACTGTAAAACTGTGATCAACTGCAGCCAAACACATAAACTTGAAACGCGTTGGTAAAACAGTCAAATTAAAGAATACAATAGTTCACAGTCAATCCAGTGTTGTATGATCTTATCCATCTATGGGTGTGTTTCCATGCACATTTTAGATTTGCATATGAAAAATGCAGACATTTGAATGGAAAACTGATTTATGCGTCATGAATATCCCCCCAAAAATAGTATGTCGTGTATTGGACGATACTGCACACACAAAAAGACCTCCCTGCCTTGTGAAAGCATCACATGAATTAGATCTGGATTACAAGGTAGGTGCTGTAATCGTCACTTAAATTCCTTTTTAACACTTTTTGTTTTTTAACATTTTACCCTTGACCCCTCGAGCACACCTTGATATGCGAGGCATTGATGTAGCCCGTGTTGTTCTCTTTGTTTGGCACAAGCTCGACCCGATTCTCTTCGTAAGGAACGACGTCACGGAACCGGTTGCGCTCCGTGTTTTCGGGCAGCGTTGCTGTGGTGAGAACACAGTCCGCCCTCTTCTTGAGCACCTGCTCATACTCAGTGAAGACCCGCTCCTCTTCCAGCTTCAACTCCAAGGTCTTACACTGGACAGACGGAGAGAAAAGGAAAGAGAGAGGAGGAGGGGGGGGGGGGGGTCATTCACATCATTCAGAGGTTTCTCTTTCAGTTCACAAGGGGCTTTCTATTCGTTTACATTCCACCACACCGAAGAGACTATTCAGACCAGAAGAATCCAGAAATCCTTCTCCTTCTCCTTCTCCTTCTAATATATACGTCGACATTTCTAAACTCTCGTCAGCACGCACAGCTGAATGCTGACTTCAACATCAAAGAACTCAAAGCATGTGCAATGCATCAGCAAAGCTGTAAAAACAGCATAATATGCAGTGGTGGCATTCATTCTAATGGGGGCACATGTTTATTAGGCCAGTCATGTTTGAGGAGGGCAGCATCTCTGTCTCGCTCTCTCTTTCAATCGCTTTCTGTGTGGCTCGCTGGCTCTCCGTCGGGTCACATTCTTAACATACCAACGGGCCTAGAGGCGATAAGCACCACCATGCCACGCGTTCCACAGCCCACTTAGGGCTTGCCCCCTTTAGCTTAGCAACAGTCTGGACAATGGCTGGGTTTCACACCTCCACACTCAAAAAGGGAGCCAACAGACAGGATTTGCAAAACTAAACGCATTAAAATAGTGCGATTATCAGAGACTGTCGGTGAGTTTTATAGTGACAGCCTTCAGCCAAGCTTCCTTTATCACCGCCAACAGGTGAGAAATGTGAGTTAAGGAGGTCTGATGTGAATCCTCCAATCATACAAAGAAAATTGGTTTTACATTTAAGCCTGGAGGGTGTTTTTTGAAGAAGAGATTCTTAAACCAGAAAAGCAGCTGTTGTAAGATTATATTTTCAGTCAAAAATGGTTTATTACCGTATGACCAATTGTGAGCTTGTTTTGAAAAAAACGAAACTTTTCATATTATAATGCTTATAATGCAGTACAATCTACTGAAATATAGCAGCAACACAAAATGAAATAATTTCAACCATAACTTTGCTTTTTTTAAAGTTATCCATCAATCAACAGCACATATTGTCTAACTGAAGAAACAAACAAAAAATGGCGTTTGCTTCGTGATACACAATTAAGAAATATTAGAAACTCGAGCACATATATTAGCACATATATTTAACAAAGTAAGAGCAATCGTCTTACCCGCTCGTCAGTAGCAGCCTTGGCACTTTCGTCTGCAGGACTCTCGGAGACAGGCATGCGGGCCACGTAGAGGCCGTTGAGCGCAGCCATCATCAGCGGCCTCTTCATGGAGTCCACAGACATCTTCTGTCTTTCCAGCGTCTTCAAGAGAGAGGAGCATCCTGGTGTCATGGGTACAGGTACCGGCAGCATTGCAAGACTGACTGACCTGCACCGGCCTCAAAACGGTCAGCACGCACATGTGAGTGTTTCAAAGTGGGTGGGGAGATTTACCGTGCATAGGAGCGTGCGTGTGTGTGTGTGTGTGTGTGTGTCCTGTTTGTAGGGCAAACCTGGCCGTACCAATCCACTTGTATTCTGTCCAAAGGTGTGGACTAAAAAGCCCTGAATGTAGAGCCTGTGAATAGTAGACTTGGAGCTTGACCCTTCACCCTTCTTTCTTTTATTCCCACCTACCTATTTGGCCTCCTTTTTCCTTAAAGAACACACTCTGTCACCCGGTCTTTTTTCCTCTCGACCACGCTAGCCAAAGTCTGACCCACATTGCCCGGTCCCTACTTCCTCCAAGGATTACCTCACCTAATCTCTGCTGCTATTAAACCCCCAGGACAGCTCCACCTCCTTCCTTCTCTGTGGGACGGTCAAAACAACAGCTTGGGGGGTCACCAGGGGTGTCCTCTAGATATGAGATAAACCAGCTGAGGGATAACTGTCTCGGACTTTGAATTTCATTGACTCGCGCTGTAAACCGCCGGCCACACCAGGTCACTCTTGAACAGGGAGGTTTCGCTCAACTAAGTGAGGCGATTATATGATTTGACTCTGGTGCCGTGTCAAATGTTTGTGCCTTAACAAGAACACCCAACCCAAAGAATAATCTGAGGGATTTATGAAAGGTTTTAGCGGCCTGGGGGGGGGACTCGGAGCCTAGTGCTACCCTCTCAGGTGCTGAACCCCGGATTACTGCTAATCAGGAGCTATGAAGCTAGCTAGCAAACAACAGACTGAAATATTTTAAACTGTATCAACATGGAGGGGGTTCTTTTGTCTAGTACAGGACGATGTGCTGCATTGAAGATTCTGTTGAATTCCTTTTATGATCTGGCATCGTGTTTAAAGCGTTCCGTAACATCACTAATAAACAATGACATGTTTATTTTGATTGATACAATTAATGCTTGTACACAGAAATATTTTCATGTGTGTAATATTCACATACATGTATACATACACACATGCATACATATATCATAATATTGAATGTATATTAAATATTTTTAATCATATATTCATCTATCTATATCATAGCATATTGTTATATTTATTCTGGTCTTCCCCATTTTTTTATTTTCATGTGCTCATATTATTACTGACGATATTATATTACTGAAAATATTCAATTGCAATTTGTCTATGATATAATTCTGTTTATGTACGTACGTATTGTCCCTTGTCTTGCAATAAAAAATTGATATATATTTCCATGGATTGTGTTATTATTTTACTTTACACCAGAAATCCTCTGAGCCCAAACTGTCATCTTCAAATTTTGTCCAAAACACAAAGATATTATATATATATATATATATAGATTGCAATAATATACTAAAACCATAATACAATACACATTGGAAGCAACAGTGTTTGCCGGTTTTCGGGGAACATTGTTGTCATATTATGTCAATTGACAAATCAATTAATTAACTTACCATTTCAGCACTGATAAATAGCATGTATTATTAAAAATAAATGTTGGCACTAGCATGAAATAAAAGAAGTCAAGGCATTGAATTACTGAAGGATTATCTTACCCTCTGAGCGATCTCCCGCTCCACTATGCTGTCCTCTAAGG
This sequence comes from Lycodopsis pacificus, assembly GCA_028022725.1. Lineage (NCBI taxonomy): Eukaryota > Metazoa > Chordata > Actinopteri > Perciformes > Zoarcidae > Lycodopsis > Lycodopsis pacificus. The sequence goes on along the minus strand of CM051705.1, from coordinate 8,762,872 downwards.
AGAACATCTCCGACACCGGCCTCTCTTTGACCGGCTCCTTCCTCACCCTCTCCTTCACACTTGTCAGGTCTGGTTCTGAAATGGATGGACCCAAAACCGCCCCATTCACCCCACCCTGGTCCCCTCGGGTCAGTGTCCCACCAGCACCTGCACCACCACCACATCCAGGCCCGCCGCCACCTGGGCTCTGCCCAGCTTTGTGCGCTCTGCCCTGGGCTTGGTTTGGGTCCGTTGTTCCCTGGTTGCTCTGTGGTCCTTGATTATGGTTGTGGTGGGTAGTGTGGCTGTGACTGTGGCTGCGGATTTGAGCATTGCTAGGAGGTCTAGGAGGACCAGGGTACTCTGGAGGGGGTTTGTTAGGCAGCTTGGCCAGAGCAGCCTGGAGCTGAGCGCTAATGCTGATGTCCTCATTGAGACCTGGGATTTGAACATCCAGCTCAGGCCTCTCCTCTTCCTCTTCCTCCTCTTCTTCACTCTCACTACTGTGTATGAGCATGGTGGCATTGGAGAGAGTCTTTTGATGCTGATAGGCCACTGCCTCAGGTGGTGTTGCAGAAGACTTCGGTGATTTCTGGGCAGGCATCTGCATGGGCAACTCTTGGAGCTGTTGAGGTGGAGGCTGAGGTTGAGGCTGAGGAATGGACTGAGGCTGAGGGGGCATTACATGTTCTCTGAGAGTATTCCTCCGATGAAGGGGAGCATTTATGCTCTTCATCGCAATGCCCTCCATCCCTCCTCCTCCTCTCATGCTGCTGATCACCTCCATGCTGTGTCTCTTGCCCAGGGTGGAGCGGTGCTTGGCAGCTGCAGTTAATGGTTCACTAACCTCCTGAAGGGACTGGTGCACCACGGCCGAGCTGTCCGGCTGGAAGGTCTTGACCGACAGCTGCACCATGCGGGTCACCAGCTCTGGACTGCTTCCCCCCATGCAGCGGTGACGGTGGCTGGCCAGGTCTGGCGTGCTGGTGGCCGGGCGGAAGGAGCTGGAAGGGTACGGTGGAGGAGGGCGCGACATGTGGTTTCTCAGCATGTTAGCTGTAGCTGCATAGCTTCCCGCATTGTTCCCCTGTTGTTTGGTATTCGCCAGCTCAGGCGTGCTGACCGTGTGAGAGATGGAGCTTCCTACACCTCCACCCCCGCCACCGCCTCCACCTCCATTAACGCAGGGCGAATGACAGGGGCCCTGGCTGCTGGCTGGTCCTCCCTGATGAGGGCCATGGGACACCGGCTTACTGTAGCTGATCTGCAAGGCAAACATTTAAAGTAAAACAGTGCAAGATGTAGACACGAGCAATACATTTAACGATCTCAAACACAGATAATTCACCTCTACCTGTTTGCCGTAAGGTCCCGGGCTAGGCCCCAGGCCATGATAAGGGCCCCTCTCCCTCATCTCTGGCTGGCTATACACCAGAGCCTCAGGCTGGCGGTAAGCACAAGCATTGCTGATGTTCAGACTGCGCAGCGATTGGCTGTGGAGGTCATGGTGAGCGGGGAGGATGCGTCGCTTCTGCCGCATGACCGCATCATACTCGGGCGTGGGCCGGTAGGACGGAGCAATGATGGCGCTGTGGCGGTGGCTGGGGATGTAGTCGGGGCGCATGAGCTCGCTACCGGGGATGCTGAGGTTGGAGGACATGGGAGAGGGTGGGACGAAAGTCTGGGACTGATTGAGCGAGCTCAGGCTGGGGCTGCTGTACATGCTTCCATTGGGCACGGTACCGTTGCGAAAGGGAAAGTCCACCGGGCAGCGGTCCAGACTCGTCTCTGACTTGTAGTAGGGGTCGTCATGGAAGATACTGTCTAAAAACCAAAAGAGGGAGGAAGAAGGAATGAAAATGCTGGTTTTTGTAACAGTTAACAGAGTGGAGAGTGTTCGATCTAACAAAACAAATGGAAAATCTCTTGATTGACAAATAATATCAGGAAAAAAGGGGATCATAATTTCCTAAAAGTCAAGTCTAAACCTAAAGTTGAGTGTTCTGGAGTAGTTCTGGTGTCTTCCAGTGTTTTGATTTATGGTCATAAGCAGTAAACAGTATTTGTGGCACCTTCAAGGTGTTTCTGATGTGGCAAAAAATTATCGTGGGTTGGTTCTGGTTCACTGCAGTACCGACCACATTTGAAACAATTCTGAATATTTCCTCCCATTAGTTAACCAACTTGGAACAGGAAAGATTTGGAATATTTCCGTCCCACCATAATGAAGGAGAAAGTGGTATGCATGAGATTCCTCTTCACTAAACAAATAGAGCATTCTCTCATGTGAAACTATCTCAAGCCCACAAGCAGGCAGACGTACATAATCTCCGTCCACACAAACGGAGAGTGATGCCTGAGGTCACACTACAAAACGATCTCACACCCACGCAAGGCAGCGCACCCAGAATGCTTTTTCCACTCGCTCGGCTTTACCGTCAAGCCGACATGAGTGAAGCTCCTCGGATTATAACGCCGACTGAGTGTGTGAACATGTCAATGAAAGAGGGAAGCGCAAAATGAGGTCACTGCTCTCTGCACCCCAAACGCTGGGCTCTAATTGGCTGGGAGATGGTTCAAAATACAAATGGGCTGTGAGTCACACGGCTGACAGGAAAGACACAATTAGCTCCATTGAACTGCCTCGGATATCATCAGGGAGGCTAAAATCTTAAATCACACTGCGGTCACAGCAGTGAGCTGGAGGACTTCAAATGACTCTAAATGTGTGTGTGTGTGTGTGTGTGTGTGTGTGTGTGTGTGTGTGTGTGTGTGTGTGTGTGTGTGTGTGTGTGTGTTTTACACGTACCTTGGGAGCTCTGTGTGTCCTGATAATGCTCTCCATACTGGGAATGCATTGACTGGAAGTTACAGGACTGGGGCCGCGGCTGAGTGAAGAAACACATTCAATGCAATTAAGAAGGAGCAATTCATTGTTATACTCCATTAAATTGTGCACGTCGTAAAACAAGCTGCGCGGCGACTCAGATCTACTCTAGGAGCTGTGGAGTCTCCAGACAGACAGCTGAGCACTCGAGTGGACTGACTGAACAGCTATTGTGCCACATTTAGCCAAGCCATTGTCTGGCCAGCAGGGAGGGAGACGCACAAATCACTGCCTTCATTGTCGCACCGGAAATCAGACCAAGCAACACCCTTGCAAACTTTCCAACAACACCCACCACACCACCAAGGCATGTTAAAACCAAGGCTCCATGGCACAATTAGGTGCAGCCCCGAGTGGGAGAGCAGGGTCAGATCTCTAACCACAGCCGTTTCTGTCTTCCCTCCAAAGTTCTGCCTCTGCCCCCTGCCTTCTGGTCTCATTGAGTGTCAAACCACTGAGAAATAACCAGTGATAATGAACCATAACAAAGCAAGCCAAGGCTGCCGACGGTACCAGAGATAGGCGGTGGGTCCAAGTGGGTCTCCTCCGGATTGGTGCAGGTGAGTGAGTGGGCCTAAAGAGAAACAAACAAGTTTTTATTTACATAACTTACGACAGGTTGGTGAGCTCTAGTTTAAAAAGTTAAATGGTAGATAATCCAGGATATATGTGGTGTAAGTGTTCCGATTGGCCGTCTGCTGGCCTCGAGACTCACTCTGCACAGATCTTGTTCTGTTTGTAGAATTTGTGTCTGGCCGTGAAAAGACGGGCGATGTACTTGGCCATTTCCATATCCTCCTGCAGATACAAACACAGAGAGAAAAACATTGATATTTTGAACTAACACCAGTTGTATTTATAGAAAACCAAGACCAAATTTGCCAGCGTATTTGTATCTGTGCATGGATGTCTCGGAATGTGTTTGTGTTTTTTTTATTTAAACTTCCAACTGGAAACCTTGTATAAAGCGTGTGTGTGTACGTGTGTGTGTGTGTGTACCGAGACCACCCGCAGACACAACACTCACCATGTGAAAAATGATGGTGTCGTCTCTGCTTGTTATCTCCACTGTGATGGCTGACTTGTTGTGCGCTATCGTGCCGATGTCCTTCCACCTGTCGCACACACGGAAACACAAACAAATGCACACAAGGGTTGAATTTTCCCACACATACTTTCTTACATATTCATATATTTGTATTAGACCTGCTGCCTCATGATCACTAATAGGACGAAAATTCATACAAGCTACAAAAAATAGATAAATGCGATGGAGGGTGAGGGGCTTACTTGTGGAGCATGATGGATCTGCCATTTCTGTGTTTGACAAACACCCCGATGAAGGACACGCCGATGAAAATATCGTTGGTGTAGTTGTCCTGTAGAAGAAGAGTGAATATCAACAGGATTAAGTAAAGTCCTCTCACATTCGAATAAACTGTGTGTGTGTGTGTGTGTGTGTGTGTGTGTGTGTGTGTGTGTGTGTGTGTGTGTGTGTGTGTGTGTGTGTGTGTGTGTGTGTGTGTGTGTGTGTGTGTGTGTGTGTGTAGGAGGCTGGGGGTGTTCTGTTATTCGTCTACCTTTGCAGGAAAGCTCTCCTGCCCAAAGCCGTCCAGTTTCTCCACCTCCTTGATGTACAGCAGCTCTGCCTCAGCGGTCTGCATTCGACTGGAAAGTACAGACAGATATAGTACCTGGTACTAGGTATCGCATCGTCTCTGAACCGTTTTTACTTCATGTTCATGCCTGAAGCTGACTGGGCGCCCTCACATGGTAGAGCTGGCACCCTCTGTACAGAGGCTGAGTTCTTACTGCATCAGCCCGGGGTTTGAATCCGACCCGCGGCCCTGTTCTGCATGTCCCATCTCTCCCCCCCCTTTCCTGTTTATCTGACTGTATCATGAAGGCAAAATAAAAAAGTGTACCAGTGACTCTTGTGCTCCTCAGCAACTTTCTGGGTCCACTCTTCCAGCACCTCGTCTCCATTAGGCCAGTTCTGAGGGAAAGCAAAGAAGTGAGCAAAACACCAGAAAGAGATGGAGGAGGTGAATATGAAAGGAAAGAGAAGCAACAGGTGATGAAGGATTTATGACAGAGATGTCACAGTGAAGAACTATTTCACTAAAAATAGTGGTGAAGCAATGTACATCAAGTAGCTGCCGATGTCACCGAGTAACATAGTGTTCCATTGATGTAATACATTTGGTATCCACTGGATCTTTATCGCTCTCTTTTCCCTGCCTGTCAATCAGCTATGCAGAGGGAAGAGGTACACAGGTGGCACAAGAATGTGTGCCTTCAGGCAACACACAAAGACACACACTTTTGAACAGTGAAGGTTTGAGGACTCACCACTGGGAAGAGCACGTACTCCCGGAGGAAGTCCTGCGACATGAAATGAGTGAAGTCTCCAAAGTCAGCTAGAAAATACAAACACATACGTTTCATTATCTTATAGGGGGAAAGTCTATTTGAATGTGTATGACCATCATATATGTTTTTTTTAAATCACATTAGCTGAAATGTATCGTCTGCAGGGTAACGTTCACGCTCCAGATTGTATGAACATTGCGTATGTTTTTGTTTGCCTTCATCTAAAAAGTATTATCTGCATAAGATATGGTGAAATCGTATACATTCCTAAAGGAATGCGTGTGCCAAAGATATTAACTCGTGAAGATAACATGTTCGGATAATTACAATTTCCAATAAATGATAAAGTTATTATATTTTGATACCGAGTATTTTGCCGAATGTTAAATTGCTATAAACCGATTAAAAAACTTTTCTTTTATTGTGGCTAAAGACTTATTTTCAAGTTTTTAGAGAATTAATTAACATTTCAAGAGAAGCAATTTGCTACCACATTATGGGGGGGGGCACATTTCGGTATATTTGAACTTTGGCGAATAGTCTTTTATTCAGAATAACATAAAAGTAGCTTAACTAGCAAACTAATTAGCACACCACTGATCTCCCACCTGCACAACACTTCCATAACATTGTCAGGCCTCCAGATAGGGCCTTTAAGTACATCCTAAGTACTGTTCTGATGTCTGTCGGACAACGGGAGGTGTAGCGGAGGATCCTCGCCTCCCGGCAGATAAGCGCCTTCCTCATACTACTAAGGCTAACCTTGGAACTAGCGATAAGCAAACTGTCTGTTTACATTCCCCCCCGAGACACAGACAGCACCCAGGAACAAGACGGAGGAGATGGAGTGAGGTTGTGTGTGTGTGTGTGTTAAGACTGATACCAAAGGAACTCAAGTGGACTGGGCTCTCCGAGTGGTATGCAGCCATATTAGGTAGTGAAGTCGAGATGACCTGAGAAAGTGTGAGTTTGTGCTCACTCTCTTTCTCTCTTGTGCCGCCTCCGGTAGATAATTCACATGAGATGTTTGTTCATGCATGTGTGTGTGTGCGGGGGTCTTACCTTGCACTGCTAGGCCAGCTAGTCTGATCCCCTGCTCTACTGTGCAGTGGAGACGTCCATCCAACACCTCCTTCTTCACCTGCAGGTAATACTGATACCTTGAGAGCAAAGAAAGAAAGAAAGAAAGAAAGACAGAAAGATTAGCATGCTGACGTTAGCCTTTAGCGGTGACCAAGTACAGCATTACGGAGTTGCTAACAAGACTGAAGACTCGTAGTCTTGCTGACACTTCATCCCACCGAGCCGTTCTACCAGCTATACCAAACATCTGACGAGCTGGGTGGTAGCACAGGCACTCTTATTAGCTTTCAGGAACTCACCAGAATTTGGTTGGTGGTGGTTCGTGTTATTTTTCCAGCTCGCCACACTGTCTCTGAACACCACTTATACAAAATCGAGTTGGAAAACATGATGGGTTACAGTTCAACACAAAGAAAGCAAGAAGAGTTGTGCTCAAGGCGTTGCACAATAGCAACAGAAGGATCGCAAACATCCAAAGAGACACCACAGAGACGTACTCTTCTGTTTCTGGTTTGTGCAACAGAAAGTATGCGTCAAGACAGTATTGGCAACAGCGTTAGCCGTTTAAAACAATGCCAGAGAAGCCTGTTGCAGAATCCATGTGAGGAATGAGTGAATCACCTCTATTTGAAATACCAGTGAGTCATTTATGACTTGAGAGGAAAGCCAAATGTATACCAGTAGGGGCTAAACAAAACCGTTTTATAGGTCTGTATATTTTTGTCAGGTGACATGGAGCTGGCACTAATAAGGACTGAGTTTTATCTGAGGTAGGACCGACACAAGCTGGACAAAAGAGCAGTATCATAATTGCAAATGTGAAGCAAACTGGGGACTCTGCGGTTTTGGGCAGTGGTGGTTTTGCCAAGTGTAAGCCGATATGATGACACAGTTCAGATCGCTGAGTCCACTCGCATCGTTCACATAATGTGGTAAAAAAAAGTCCCAAAAACCCCAGAGGCTGAAATACACTGAGCTCCTTCAGTATCTGAGCTCCTTTTGTCCAACTGGATGTTTGTCTTTTGGAGAATGGAGTGTGGCCACACAGGAGGAAAGAGAGAATTGTCAGGGTGACCGGGCTCAGCGGCGTAAAAACTCGCACACCGTTTCCTGTTTGTTGCCATGGTGAGTCTTTCCAATGTGGGCTGTGAGACACCTTTTCTGATGTACGCACACACACACACACACACACACACACACACGGTCAGAGAGAGCTGTGAGTGCATTAGGCAGTCCATGCCAGAGTACACAGACCTCTATGCGGGAGCTATACGTGCTTAGTCATTCACTCTGTCACACACATACTTTTGAGGTAATTCCTCAACAAGTTCTCTTTCCTCTGTCATGTCAGTTGTAAAAGTAGCTCTCACCAATCCTCCACAGTTCAGCTCCCTCTGAACTCATAGTTTCAGAGCTCCATGCCCTCCTCTATGTTCTATACATCTCGCATGTTCATATTCTTCTTCACATTCCCTCCACCACTACTTCTTCTTCTTTTCTTTTTCGAGCTCCACTCAGCATACTCCCAGGCCTATAATCTGACCCCGCCCTCCTCCCTCACCCTGTCATTACACCCGTTGGCTAAGCTGCCATTCCGTTCCCGTGGCAACCCCCTAATTAGCCAACCCCAACCTCCGCGGCTGCAGCGGTGGGAGGAGCCTGGTGCGGTATGGAGAGGTGGAGGAGCCTCACAGCAACACATAAACCCTTCGAATGATTGTGGACTTTGTTGTTTTGTTTTTTTACAAACTCTCCATGTTTTCCCAGCGCTCTCCATATGAGGTCCGGGGAGATGTTGAGGTCGGCAGTGGTTGGTTCTCATTCTGAGGTTCAATGATAACAACACGATGGTGTTCACATTTATATATATATATATATATATATATATATATATATATATATATATATATATATATATATATATATATATATATATATATATGTATGTATGTATGTGAGAACAGCAGTGGAGAGGTGGCCGGTAAACTGGTTGTAATATATGAACAAGTGAAAGTGTGACAGGCTTTTGACCCTGAAAACAACTTTGTCTACTTGTGAACATAAGTTGCATTGGTCTACAGGTTGTGACCTGTTCAACCAAAGGGTGATTTTTCCTCCTCACTTAGTTTCATTGAATACCTTTCAGAGGCCCGAAAAGGGTAAAATTGTTCTGACATTTGCAAGAAAAATCACACAATTGTGTGTATAGCAGCACAAAAATATACAGGAGGATACGTTATCAGACAAGATAGTACTTAAGTATCACAGTATCAAAGAAAACTCTAATCTAACAGTCTCAAAGGTTGCATAGTCTTGGAGAGCACTTTTTTCGATGCATGTTTCAAAAGCTTTAACATATATATTTTCTCCAGCTCTTGATTCTGTTATTTTGTCATTTATCTGGCGATACAAAGTATAATAATGCAAGAACTCTGGTTTACTGGCGAGACAAATAATAAGATTTACCTCGATGAAACAATTATTTCGTCCATCGTTTTTCCTTCCCCGTATTGGCTGACTTGTGATACGTTTGTCCTGTTTAATTATAGTACACCCACTAAAACATACAGCGGTGTTGGCTGAACATTTGCTCACTACCTTAGTTGTTGTAGCAACTGTCAGTTTAGAGATGTTTAACTGCAATGAGTTCATTGGATCGTTAGACGATCCACCATGCTGGTCCTGATAATAAGCCTGCATCAGCAGACATTTAAGTTCAACGCAAGTTCAAAGTAAAGCCTTGAGTGATGCATGAGGCTTAAAACAACATCGAAAGGCATCTGGAAAATGTTTGTGTTTGAAATGATCCACATATAAAGTCCACATGCTGCATATTGAAGGCTTCAATTACAGGAAGATATACATCCATTTGGAGAGAAGCCACTCGATTTAAGTCAAAGTCTCAATATTATACAAAAATCAAAATAATCCTGTCCTCAAATGTGTTTTGCAGACAATGATCATAGGATAAGCCTGTAAAGTTACAGCCACTATTCTCCAACAGAGTTTACTCGTTGAAAGTCTTTGCCTTACCAGAATCATCTGGAATCTGTATGATCTACAGAACACAACGTCGAAAGCTGTTACGGGACTATTTCTTTGTTAGTTCAGCTTGGAATAGTTGAGTCATTTTTCAGTGATGAAACACGCATCTAAAACACTGGGGCTAATAAACCCAAAACTGTCTACATGGCTAGAAACCAACAGAGATAGGTGAGAGAACATGTGTTCATGTAATTCGGGTGAATCTATCCTTTGAAGTCGTTAAAAGCTCATAAAATAACAACGTAATTAACAACTTAATCCTGTTCTGGCCACAAAGGCCATCGCTTGTAAACCTGCACATACATGTCCACAAAGACGCCCTAATGATGACACACCTGGCACGTACGTCAGACTGACATCACTATGCTGTAATAACAGGTGAATACACACACACACACACACACACACACACACACACACAGGCATGAGGTAGAGCTTTCCTCACTAAGAGTTACTTGTGACTTCCACCATGGCAGAGTGCTCGGCTGGCACTCCAGGCAGCCACACAGGCACAAAGGGCCCTTTATATGCCCACGCATGTTCAAGCCCGCCTCAAGACATGCTGCCAGATGTCCAAGTGGCCCGGACAACAAGCCTGCAAGCATATGTGCATGCATGCATGAATGTGTGTGTACATATGCTTCGACCCCTCCTCCACCACCTCTGCAGTGGGATGACCCTGACCACCCCCTCAACCCTGGATGGGTCCAGACAGCTTGTGTGGGAGGCAGGAGGACTTCACTTTGAAATGTGTTGAATCAGCAAGGGGCACAACAGAGTACAGCTGTGTGTGTGTGTGTGTGTGTGTGTGTGTGTGTGTGTGTGTGTGTGTGTGTGTGTGTGTGTGTGTGTGTGTGTGTGTGTGTGTGTGTGTTAGTGATAACTAGCTGAACAATGCTAGGATTTCAAGGCTGTTGGTGCTGCTAGCCTTGGGGGCTGCTGAGGCCAGCTGGCCTCGCTCCGGTCAACAGCTCTCTGTTTAGGTTCCTCACTTTCTCTCGCTGGGCCTCTTTAACCCTCCTTCATATCAGGGAGACAGAAGGAGCAGAAGGTTTCAAACACCCACAAAGCTGCACGATGTGTGTGTGTGTGTGGTAAAACAGATAACATCCAAAGAGGTTGTTTTCACAAAGAGAAATAGAAGGAGGTGGTACAGGATATCTACTTACAAGTGAGTAGTATATGGGAGGTAGTCCGGGATTAGTACACAAAGCAGTTTGGGGGTCAAACACGGTGCAACCTACTCTGGATGATACACCCACACACACACACACACGCATAGACATACACACACAGTCCAGTAGGTTGTGACCAGTAATGCGAGTAAGGCATTACTCTGAGTTATATGTTTACATGGATTATTCTGGCTAGAAATGCACCCTACAGATTCTGTTACAAAGTCAGAGGTCATCCTCTGGTGTTCAACTTCAAAAAACTAAACTTTGTAAAAAAAGAAACAAATAAATAAATAGAGTTTTAGTGCACTTACCAGCAGCATTTATCCGCAGATAGCAGCGTCCCCTTGTTTCTGAGAGACAACGAAAATGTGCAAACTTAAAAACTAAATGAACAATTTGTTTAGTGCAGTGGCTTTCCCCTGATGTCGGCTCAGTGAAATACTATAAAGATGAGTAATCTGTCTCGTGAGCACAGGCCAATGCCAATTATCTCAAAATGAAAACGAATCGACACAACATGCAGAAACTCTCTCAGACTAAATTGGATTACAATGTGTGTTGCAAAACATGGTAAAAACACGACGTTTCTTTTTACAAAAACACAATATTGCTTGGTAACATAATTGCCTGATAACTGGATTATTGGTGTAAATATGTAGCGCCGCACCCCCCACACACACACACACACACACTGTAGCCCCCTACTTTGTGTAATTTTCACAGCTGCATGATGAGACGGAGAGAGGGAAAGAGAAACAGATGAATGGATGGACAGGAAGAGAGGGAGATCTAGTATCAGGTTACACATCAGTCAAACACTGAACTTCAAAGACCTGACCACATAATAAAACTCGCATTACTTTCTCAGTAAATCTCATTTACTCAGGGGGAGGCTGAGTCAACACTTGGTCTTTCTGGTTTCTGGCAAGAAGTGAAGATGAAGATTTGTTTGTAAAAACCAAGGAACCCGTTTTCTTTTCTAAATGAACAGAAGAGGCATTTTAAACCAAAAGACCTACATATCAGTTGGTAACAAACATTTGATAGTTTGATATAGCGTTTTAATTTTAAAAGTAACTTTCTTTGAAAAAGGGTTTTGTGAAACAGTAAATCAAAGCACTGGCGTCCCCCATAAACCAAAATCCACTCACTCCTACGCTGTCTGAGCTCACGAGCACAAACGTACTTTTCTATGCGGACACGTGAATATGTGTAAGTTACAGCAGAAACATGCAGCGAGCTTAAACCACATAAATGACAAGGAACTAACCCTAAGCCAAGTGTTGCTGCCAAACTTTTACTTTCTCTCACCCCACTTGTCTCCCTTTTTCGCCTCTGTCATTCTTTCCCTGAATCCTCCCCCCCCCCCCCCCCCCCCCTTCCCCAGACCAGGTGTGTAAGGAAAAACAAAGACCTGCTTCACTGGATCTGACCAAAATCAACCTCAACTCAATAAATGATCTATATTTTTTAAAAAAGAGGGCCATCAGTTGTAACCGTTATCATTCCCACGCATTGATGGAGTCCTCAGTATGAAAGGAAAGAAAGTATAAGAGCAAAAGATGCTTTTAAAGATTTGTTCAAACCCTGGGTGATAAAAAGTGTGTTTTGAACTTCATCAAAAAAAGTTCTGAAGATTGTTTTCAACTTGACGTGGAGAGAAAGGGGACGGTCTTTGTGAACAGCTTGCCTCCGGGAGCGTGTATGTTCTTACAATGTGGTGTATTGTGACTAACTCTTCTGACAGGGCTGCAGCTGGCTTCTGAGAGGATTCTTGGGGGGAGTGTGTGAGGTGTGTGAGGTGAGTGTGTGCGTATGTATGTGTGTGTGTGTGTGTGTTTTATAAACCAGACATCCCCCCCCCCCCACACACCCACCCTAGCCCCCTTTACCCCCAGCACTTCTGCTGGGAGGAATGTGTGGTCCGCCTCCTACGCTGGACGGCTGTGCCAACATTCCTGGCAAACAAAAAAAAAGAGAAAGAGGGAAAGAAAAAAGGAGGACGAAGGGACGAAGAGAAAAGAGAAAAGAGAGAAAAAATGTGGGACCGGAGTGATATGGAGATCTGCTCTTGATAAAGGAGCAGGAGTGACACTATGTAGAGGGATTGTAAGAGAAAGAGAGGGGGCTTGAGAAAAGAGGCGACCATTGTTCCCTAAATTGCCCCTAAGGCCCCATCATAACCCCTTCAACCCCATAACCCCCATGCACACACACCACAACAGCCTGCAGGGGTTTCCTGGAATACCATCCCTTTACCAGAGAAGACCCTAACTTCTGTATAACAAACCTGCGGACACACACACACACACACTTACTCTCTCATATCACACACACAGTGAGTGTCAGAGTATCGGGCCGGTCTCTGATCCACGAGGATTTCATTATTTTCTGTGTAAACACAGAAACAGCATGTCCAGTCCCGCCTCTCAATAAAGCAAGGAAATTCAGCAGCGTAAATGGTTAACACACACACACACACACACACACACACACACCTTAAAACTAAATCTAGCGTCAAAACATCAAGCTGTGACCTGCAATCGACCTTTCCCACATCCAGCAAAGCAGAAGCCGCAAATTCACCAGCTCAGTGCGAAGCAGACCTACGGGTTGTGTGTGTGTGTGTGTATGTGTGTGTGTGTGTGTGTGTGTGTGTGTGTGAGAAGGAATCTGAGATGGCAGACTGTCCACTACACACTGACCGCTGGATGCCCTTTTCACAGCTAGCGAACGTGCTCATTCACACTCTTTCTCTCTCACACACACACACACACACACACACACACAGCGGCTGATGATGATCAGACTGAAGCGATTCGTCAATCTTATCTCCAATCTCACGCCTGTCGCCATTTTTCTGTCTCCATTTTTCTGTCTCCATTTTTCATGAACGTAACTAGCTGGCTCGCTAAGTAAGGAGACGACAGCCCCGTTCGTACTCCCACCTGCTAAAATGTGATCGGTCGCCTTGAAACAGCCATGAGTGGACACACTACTGGACGAATCAGAGACGTGAGCAGCGGTGTTGTAGTACTCGAGATCGGTCTTGGTGCCGAAACTTGGTCTCAAGGACCACGTTTTCACACAAAGAACACTAGAGTATGTGACGGACATTTAAACTGTAAGTGGTGTTTGGAGACCGTTTACCTGGTGGCTTCTTGCTCCAGCCGGGAAACACTGGGCACGTAGAACATCACTCCGAAGAAGAGCAGTGGCTCATTGCCAAACTTGTCCAGCTGCTTCTTGAGGGGTTTCTCCAGCTCCACCCAGCGATGGGCCGGGGCCTGGGTCTTTCCTTGGAACCACAGCCCGAAGTAATGGGTCTGGAGCCGGGGGGAGGGGAGAGACAGAGGGAGGAGGTCAGTGCGGTGCAAACGGTCATGGGATGGCGATGACGGAAAAGGAAACAGGACAAGAGGGAAAGGAAAAAGGAGAGGGGAGGTGGGATGAGGAGGAAGCAAAGAAAGGAGTTGCGTAAGCTGGATGGAGAGAGATAAAGAGGCGGAAGGGAGGGATATGGAGGAAATGGCAGTAAATGGGAGAGTATTGGGATGGGAAATAGAGGGTTTGTCGGGATGGAGAGAAATGGGTTGAGGAGGGAAATGGGAAATTAGTTGAGAAATACTTTGGGGACAATTGAGCAGAGCAGAGAGGAGATTAGTGAGCAGCTGAAGTACAACAAGCACATATTTCTCCTTCAAATCTGATCAAACCTTTGACGTCAACTCTATTAAACTTTAATATTAGACCGGACCCATTGCCGGTAACATTACCCTGGGAGAACAGGCAGAGGTCCCATCTCACTAAATCCCAATAAAAACTAAGACTCTTGTCTATTATTTTATCGAGAAATTCATCTGCTATTTCAACTTGAAACACAACGCAGCTGAATGAACAGCAGGAACAACATTCACAGATAACAACTCCGGCCTTTTCAAATGAAACAGTTCTTCTGAAACATGCTGTGCTGATTACACACTGGTCCAAACAAGAGCGTGGTTCAGCAGATGAGATGGAAAGTGCCGTTGCTAGTTCGGACCGCAACAATCAGCAATTACCTCAACTTGGACTAAGAATAGCGATTTGTTTTGGTAACTTGACTTTCAATGTTTCTGATATTCTAGATGCTATACATATAGAAGCCTGTTTTCGATGCATCTAGGGTAGGTTTCAACGGGATTTTTCACATGTTTCACTCATCAAAACAAACACCATACTTGCAACATGACACTGCTGCCATTTGCAATCTGTGTGTGAGCAGCGCTCACAGGCGGCTTTTGTGGAACGGCCCACCCGACCTGAGATTGTCTCCGAAATAAAAGATCTCACAAAGTTTGTCAAACTATTATTTTTTTCACAGAGTTAGACCGATGCAACTCACAGCTAACCCTGTAATTTAGAATAACACAACGGCGTTTCATCGGTGTGTGTATGTACGTGTCCTATCACGAAGAGGTAAGCACACCTGTTCTGTCCGCGTGCTTTGACTCTACTCTAATGAAAGTTGTAAAGCTGCAGCTGCACGAGCACACACACACACATGCAAACAGACACACACTCAAGGCTTCAGGTACATCAATAAAGATGAAAACAACAAATGCAGATGGACACACACATTCTGAAAGTGTCCTCAAATGGTGTGTGCATGCATGGGGGCAGACGCCGGCTGAAGCTCAGGCGTCACATCACCTTATTTATAACATCGCTGACACCTGGCAAATACCACAACACGGCGTGAGTACGCACGTGCACGCCGCTCCTCTGTCTCACTTTGTCAATCAGTCTTCAACCAAACACCACATTCATTCTCCAATCTGTGAACAAACGGCCCTTTACACACGCAAAACAACTCCATCTACCAACAACAGGCCCCGTGCAAAGCTACATACCTGTGTGAGCACAGAGCAAGGCGGCGGTTTAAACCTTGATGTAGGAAACGAGGGAACAGAAAGAAAGGGATAAGAGAAAACACACAGAGAAAGCATGGACAGGAGGGGGGACAGGGGGATGAGCAGTATCTCTTTCTTCTGCAGAGAAAAGAGGACAGCGGTAGCCACGCTTCGTTAGAGACGGACAAGGCCCCCGCAGGAAGGGGACAGCAGAGGGCAGGGAGACACACACAGGGTGTGGGGAGAGACGCGTGGCCATCACACACACACACACACACACACACACACACACACACACACACACACACACACACACACACACACACACACACACACACACACAATCCCTCTCTCAAACACACACACACACACACAGACAATTTGACAATGCATTCAGAAATGCTTGAAAGTCTTTTTATCTGTGCATGATCGATGTGGGTGATTAGACAACAAATACTTTGAAATATGATTTTTTTTTTCTATTGTTAGATTTTTGCAACAAGTTGATGAAGTGACTTGATTTATCAGGGATTTCCTTTTTGCTTGATTAGCAAAAAAAATACTCAATTGATTTTCCAGAAAAGGACGTATAGGACCCTATGTCAATATTGATCAACCCTACTAATATCTGTTGAAGCTGACAACAGATGATGTTGTATATCAACATTAAACACCTTGACAATTCGATCATTTGTAAGCCCTAAACATGTCAACGTGTCCCTCAGCATTGTGTTCTGTGATACGGTGATAACCTCATCTTGCCTTTACGTGTGTGAATGAAGAAATGACACAGAACTGATACAAAAAAACAGAAGAATTGTACTGATTGCAAGTACAAACCAACCAACTATCAGCTGACATATCAGTCTAACACAGGCATGTACGTGGGTCACATAATGAAAGACTCCGCCTCACCTCCCGTAGCTCCAGCCTCTGGGCCACCGCCTCCAGACATTCCTGTCCCGTACTTTCCACTGACAGAGTGCATTCAATCACGTTGCTGTCCAGCAGGCGAATCCGTGTCACAAAGTAGTTCTTGCTCAAGACGTTGTAGCGCCGCGTGCGCCGCAGCTTCAGCCGGAAGGGCATGGCTGGCAGGAAGTCACAGCTGAGTCAAAGGGTCAAAAGTCACTTGGCAGCAAGGAAGCAGAGAGAGAGAGAGAGAGAGCGAGAGAGAGAGAGAGAGAGAGCGAGAGAGAGAGAGAGAGAGAGAGGGGGGTGGGCAGGCTCTATGACCTGGCCGCTGCCCTCCTCACTCTTGCGCGACGCCAGCCGCACCACCGGGTGGAAAGATGCACCCTGGCAAGGCTCTGGCCCATTCCCAAAGATGTCCGGAGGGGAGGAGGAGGAGGAGGACGATGAGGAAGAAGAGGATGAACGGGTGCTGCAAGGAGAGACGACAAAGAGATGGATTAGTCAACTAGAAACTTGAAAAATATCGACTGACAGTTTTTTGTAGTCTCTTTAAACTTTCAGCTATGAGCCGACAGGGACGCCGAAACTACATGTTGCTCTCATCGGTAAACATCCCTCCTATCAAACCTTCCAACATCATATTTTCCACCTACCTCCCATAAACAACAGACACACAAAAAAAAAAAAAAAAAACAGACGAGCCTGGCAGAATCACCGGCGAAAACAGCAGCAGCAGCAGTGCCACAATGTTAGCAGAGGCAGGAATCACACGGTAGCAGACAGCTTTATCCTATAGTTATGGCAGCTGCTCGCTCTCTCTCTCCAGCCCCATGAGGCCCAGCGTCGGGCAAAGCTGGGAGACAGAGGCAGAGATGTAAGGCTATGGATGAATGGACATCAAACAGCCGAGCGCAGACATGCATCTGAACCCGGCAGCTGGCTTTGAGGAACTAATGGAGCTCCTAAGTCTCATATCTGCCTGTGTGGGAGGCCTTTCCTTTCCTTTTTATCTCCCCTCTACGTCTCTCTGCCCGACAGACAGCAGCACAGTGCCAGACATTGACGCGTACAGGGTTGTAGTGTGTAGGATCACACGCATGCGGTGGTGGCACAGATGCTTTCACAGACGCACTGTTTGTCAGCCACTGCCACAAAACAGAAAATGCCAATTTATGTTGTCAATAAGAAACTCGTAAAACTGTTAATTACTCCAACAAAAGTTCAACATTATGAGGAAAGCAAACTAACACACACACACACACACACACACACACACACACACACACACACACACACACACACACACACACACACACACACACACACACACTGTGGTTTTAAGGTTGAGACAGGTCTTTGGGGAACACTTTGAACACATCTCTGGGTTAGACATCAGTTCTTAACTTTCATGTCTTTGACGAGGACATAGCTTTGAAGTAAAGCACACACAAACACAAGTATATTTACTGTATTTATATAGTCACATTTCTAGTATACCGTGTGTATATATATATATAGTACACAACACTGAGGCAAACCACAAAAACCTTTCTCCCAGGTTAAAACCTGAGCCCCCAAGGAATAATGCTGATGTCAATGGAAATTACTTGAGATTGCTAAAAGCGGTGTCATTTTAAGGGTGGTGGCCACTTTGTAGCCTTGTTAGACCGGAACTACTATACACCACAGAACCAAAAGGGAAAAAAACAACCTCTTCTCCATAACAAAACCGGCAAACCATTATAAAAACATCAGGAAAGTGCATGAAAATGAATTGAATGAATGCAAGAGGGGGAAAAAAAAAAAAAAAAACACACACAAGCAGAAAGATGAAAAGACCAAAATACAGCACGACAATGCTCCAGTGATCAGGAGAGGAGAAAAGGGGGGGGGGGAGGAGTAGAGAGGGAGAAGGAGGAGGAGTAAAGATGGAGTGGTGGATGTGTTGCTTCTTGTCCCGGGCTTCAGCAATGTGCTGTTGATAGTCAGCTTGGACCCCGGCCCAGATTCCTCTCTGCCCTGACTGGAAAAACAGAGCACACCTGACGCAAGTATGCACCACAAGGAGGGAAAGTGTGCGTGCGTGCGTGTGTGTGTGTGTGTGTGTGTGTGTGTGTGCATGTGCGTGCGTGCGTGTGTGTGTGCGTGCGATAAGGCTGAGTGAGCGGGAGAGAAAAGACACAAGCGAGTGAGTCTTGAATGAAAAGGCTACAAACTGCTGACTTACAGCCGTGTTGTTTGGTTCCATTTGAATCACACTCGTCTTTTGAAACAGCCGAGCCCCTTTGGAAGCCGTAACACATTCCTTACTCCTGAATTCATCTGAGACAGATCAATGTAAGTGGCATCATCTTGGTTTTTTTTTTTATTGGGCGTTCATGCCAACACACACAGCAAGCCACAGCAAGTGAATAATTGGGCTACAATGGGTGAGTGAAATAACTTTAGGATATGTGATCCCACTCGCCACCTGACCCAGACCACAGCCCCTCTGGCCCTCCCCTCGAGCTCGGGCTTAGGGGAAGTGACATCACAGGTTGGCGGTAAAACCTCCTAAAAATGCCTCAACAAACGTTCCCAAGCACACAGGCCCTGTAAGATCACTGTCAACAAGCCTACAGACGCAGATAAACACACAGGGACACAAATAACGACGCATACTTTCACTGTGTAGTGTACAAACATAGACATGCATGAACAGAGCACACCACAAACACACACACAGAATCACAAACACACACACACACACACACACACACCAGGTTCGTCAGAGGTTAGCCAAAGGACCAGACAGCAGTTAGTGCAACTCTAAAACTAGTAATCAGTGACATGGTTGGAAGTGTGTGGTTGAGTAAAACCAGACAGACAGACAGACAATAGCTGAGGACCGAACCCACTCCTCGACACAAAAAAAAAAACGCTGCCTCAACGCCGCTACAGCGCTAGAGCAACATTCTCTCCCGACCTTCGTGTTTATTTCCAGCTTGCAAAAATGGCGTACACGTATATGAATTTGCACATTGTAATTTTGTGGCATGGAGAAAACGAGAGGGAAAACTAAGGGAAGAGGGTTGTTTTTCTTTTTCAGGAAAGCAAGCTTTGGCTAAATATATACGAAACCATTCCCATCTTTTGTTGTGTTTCTTCTTTATCCCCTCTAGACTAGTGTGGTCAGGGGCATGAAGGTGAAAATAAAAAAGGACAGAAGATCATTTTTTACTGTGCATGCTTTAACCACATTACCACAAGTATATCATTTCTTCAGCACTGTTTGCAGACACTTGTGCAAAGACTGGATTTTAAAAGTTGACTCTGTCAAATAAACTTGTAAATAAGTCGTTTCCAGAATGTTCTAATTAGCGTAGTTGCTGAAGTGTCTTTGGCGGACACAAAGAGGGGTCAATCATCATAGACGGTAGTTGTTGACATGCTGACTGACCATTGGCTAAACCCCAAAAAAGCAATTGTCCAATCAATGCTCAGCAACTGTAACAGCAGGGCAGACCTGTCAAACTTTGTATTCCTGCACATGCCGTAGCGGTGTGCATTGTGTTATAGCAACACCAATATAGCGTTTAAAGAGTTTGAGAGGTAGTCTTTTCTTTCATCCCTAAACCGAAACAGGAGCAAAAGCGTAAAGAAACGATTAAACTGTATGTGTATCTGTGCTTACATAAGCTGCAGCCATTAGCATGTCCAATAGGAAGTAACACCAGGTCACTACCAACAGTAGTATGTAGGCGTTACCTTCTGGGCCAAAGAGCACAACATTAACTACCTGGGTTTACAAAATTAGTTTGTTGGGTTTACAGGTTACCTTTTTAAAAAAGTCCTATTCACGGCTAGCACATGTGTAGAAGCAGCTCCTGGATGCTAACATAGCGTTAGCAGCTCTGTCCTGCTTTTTTTGGGGGGGGGGGGGGGGGGGGGGGAGTTTAAACTCCAGTCAGCTTAGCCAGCATTACACGACATGCTTGTAGCCATCAAGTGAATGTTAAAGGCCCATTTTATTCTCTTTATTCTCGGTTGGAAACATTGAAACAGTCAGCGAGGGATTACGTTTGCAACCAATTAATGGAGCTAATGTTAGCTTAATTAACTAGCTAACCACAGTTGATAGAATCCACCAGCAACAGAATCCCGCTTGTGTCCACCTCTGTCTGATATAAAAGGTTTCATTGTTTCCAAAATGACAAAGATATAAATTGGGAACTCTTCCCCAGTTGTTGTTGTGAACTGCGCGCTGTGCCGTGTGGGAACCGGGAGCTTGACAGGTGTTGCAACGGTGAGTAATGGGATCAGGGTTTAACAGTCAGTTCAAGTTATAAGTTGACAGCTGACAAAAGACAGATATAAAATCAGGTAAATAACTATGTTGACACAGGTTTCACCCTCAGGGTCTGAGGTTTTGTAGCCAGTCATCTTTCTGCTGAAGTCAGGTGCGGATTCGTCACACATGGAAGAATTAACCAAAACCAAAACAACTGTGACAAACAACCAGAGATGCAGCATTACGCAAGAAAACGACTGCAAATACCACAGAAAATCACCTAAAAGTTGGCTTAAATAATGACTTTTACACTGACACAAAGACTAAATACAATTCCCAAGCATCTGCACAGGAACAGAGCTGCTGGTCTGGGTGCTCCGTCTCTCTCAGGGCAGCCCGTCTGTCACTTTGCTCCATTCACGTCCACACAATAGCGGGAACAAAACAGCACTTTGTCGCCTACTGCTAAGACCATTAGACGCAGTCCGCCAAGAGCCGAGGACGCAAGTGTTGCGTGTGTAACTCAATCAATCGGATCTCTGATGCTTGTCTCTGTCTGAAATAGCAACACCACCCTCTGTCCTCCTCCCCTCCTGTTACACATGAGCGCTGTAGCAAAACAAAGGGGTTAAGTGCTTCACAGCTCGTAACTTTACTCTTCCTCCAGCGGACCCTTTTTTACGGTTCGGTCTACGAGCTTAAACCAGGCCTGGATCACATAGTAGGAGTTCCAATCAAAAGATGATTTAAAGTTAATGTGCTCAGGAGGCTTTTTCCTGACAAATGATATTGATATTTAATGACGTATCATAGACAGCTTAGAAAATATTGACATTTAAGAGTGTGGAAGTAGTACATTTTGGGGTTTTTTGCATAAGAGATGACTTAAAAATCAATGATCAATGTAGTTGCCATTATACATTAATCATTTAGAACAAAAAATATTGAAAATAGTGAAGAGTGGATTATTAAATTGCTTTTCATATCCGACTAACCGTCCAAAACCTACAGAATTTCAATTATATAAAATCAGAGCAAATTCTCACATTTTAAAAGCAGGAACTAGAGAATGTTTGGCTTTTTATTTTTAATAATGACTTAAAGATCAATCCAAAATAACAATTATTGTTGACTAACCGTGTCAAATCAGAGAATCTGCCGTCACACAGACGACTCCTAACGGGACTATTTTTTCTACTGCATGTACGGTGTGTGTCTAAGAACTTAATTGTTGTTTTGTCATATCTGGTGACCAACCAGAGCTAGAACATAAGAAAACATCTTCTCCGAAACAGACAGATTTGGTCTCACGTTTCCCCCAAAAAAAAAATCTTCTTAGGACTTTGATCCTCTTTCGCCCCACTGGCTTTACCGTGGAGCTAAGACGAGCTCACTGGAGAGATGTTTTGGGGTAATAAGGCTGTGAAGTCTGCACACATTCCTGGATACAAACAGCCGAAGTCTGTCTGAGAAACAGCAGATACTGGGAGCTGACCCTGGATCAGACTTGACCTGACTGAACCTTGCTGCCCAATCCACTGGGCAGTAAAACACAAACTGTGTAATCAATGAGAAAAGACCCAAACAGTAGGTGAACATGCCTCCGCTGTACATGGCAATCGTTCTCCCAGCATGCCTCAGGGGCAGAAGGACACTCCATCAGGGCGCTCTGTTATCTGACACGCATGTGTGTGTGTGTACTTTCATTCTTTAAAAAACACACAGAAGACTATGCCTTTACGTTTCCTCGACTTAAAAGGAATGAACTTAGATTTTCCATTATATACTTTATGCTTGCTTCCACACAGTCCTGCACACACACACACACACACACACACACATATATATATACACACACACACACACGACGTACTGTCTGTCACACACAAACATTAGCAGCTGCAAACAGATGGTGGAGCCAGGCGGTCAGACAGTGTGTTTCTAACAAGCGCATCTGTTTCCTCACTTTCCAGCTCTCTTATTTTCCTCTCTCCATCGCTGAGACAAAGACACAACCAAACACACACACACACGTTGTCTCTACTACATGAGAGCACAGCGACGGTTACAAACACACAGCGCAGAGTGTTCGCACAGAGGTGACATCCAGACAGTGAAGGAGCCTCGTCTGTAGCTTGACAGTCTCTCTCTCTCTCTCACACACACACACACACACACACACACACACACACACACACACACACACACACACACACACACACACACACACACACACACACACACACACACACACCTCTTCAATGTCTCCCCATCTATCTCCATCACACACACACACTTCTGCACAGATCAAGGGGTTAAACTGGAGGTAGAAATGATCAAAGCCTCCCTTAAAAGGTGAAACAAAACTCGCATATATTAGAGTTTTTTGAATTCATTAAGCAGCTGAGTTTACAGACATTTCACACTGTGAATATCTGCTGCCATCAAACAATGCAACACCAAGTCCTATTTGAAAATGGCATGCATTTAGGATTGTTCTGCAAACATACACGATGTCTTCCATTTGCAGACGATAGCTTGGCCTGAAATCCTGATTCAAGGCCCATGTGCTTTGTATGTTGCATATTCCTTGTACCCTCTTGTGCAAAAAGAGGAATCTATTCATAGTTTGGTACCCGACTGAGTGTTGAGGAAGATGGAGTTCAAACATTTTTGCAAAAACTGAAGATCTTACATTGGGGATGCAACGATTCAGCTTTTCAGGCCTGACAGCAATACGTGTACTTTCTTACAAATGCAACAGTTGATGGACAGAGTTATTATGACTGTAGACAGAAGTATGAGACATGAGGGTGTGCAATGACAAAATCACTACAAATCTCCAAAATCTAAAAAGATGCTGCATTATTTGATCTGCTCCAGTCTCCATAAAAAAAGGTGAATGACGTGATGTTTTAACATTATTGATAGTGAATGTGTCCGACAGCATGCGCACCTATAAATATCATCGTAGAAAAGGAATATAATAGAAATATGTGTTCTCGGGCCGCAGCACTGTGCCACAGTCGACAGTAACAGAGAGGGAATGCCCCGCGTAGCCATCTAAACACTGTCACTAGAACATGAAGAGGGAGAGGATCAAAGAGGGATACAGTGGTTGCAACGATGACGTAGCGTGCTACCGACTCATCCTGTGGCAGTGAAAACTGGGAGATTGATGACATGGAAGGCAAGGAGAGTTTGGAGATAGGCTTGAGAGAAAGAGTGCAGCGAGTGTCCCAACACACGGTTGAGAAAAGAAAGGCTCAAGATAAGCGAGGATATGTGGAACGGGGCATGAAGGGGAGAAGAAGTGCAACAGCGGTGTTTCTCAGGCTCTTATCATGTTGGTACAGTTGGTCAGGACGAGAGGGGGGGGGGGGCTGAAGGGAGGATGGAGCGAGGGGGTGACGGAGAGCGAGGCTGATAGCGGAGGCTCTCTCCACCTCAACAACAGAAACACAGGACCATCAACCGTCGGGCCACCGCGTCTGTTCCAGCCAAACCGCGGTGCTGTTCACATTTTCCATGCCCCCCCCCCCCCCCCCCTCCTCCTGGGAACCACATCACACTCACACAGCCATACGCACAAACTCCAGACACACACGCTCAATCACCAAAAAGCCACCAAGTGTTTTCTCACAGCTGAACCCAGAGGCACCAACACTAACAGGGGACCTCAACGGAGTTTACAGGCCTGTGAAAGCAGCAACAGTTTGCTACTGCTTACATCCGGCTGTATACAACACACATAATGGCCGCGAGGGAAGGGAAAACTCACACGTTTTTAAACTGGAGATCAAATGGAAAATGTCTCTGCTTGATGCTCTATTGGGAGAAAAGAGAAGTGGGCTCAATCGCATACACACTTCCTCACAAAATGCTCAAAAGTCATCGGAGAGCGAGGGCTCTGACCTTGTTTTAAGGGGGGGGCGGGGCCAGCAGTGATTGGCTAGCACCTGGAAGGTGCCGATGGTGGAGTGTGGGAGAGTTGGGCAAGTCGCAGCATGCCGTCTGCGCTGTTGTTGTCAGCCGGGCTGCCAGAGAGCACAGCACTTACACAACTCTGACAAAAGCATCTCGGCAAGTCTCAATACAATCAATAAACACACACAAGTTGCTGATTACAGTCACAGACATTAACCCAGTTTGCACATCATTGTTTCATATTATTAGTGTGACTTTTTTATGAATATGTTATGAAATACCGCTTTTCCTAAAACTCAGATTAATATATTATTTATATAAATGGCTATTTGTTTTAGGATTAGACTGTGACACTGCTACAACTGACATGCCAATCACGAGGAATAATTGCATTAACGGCTGCAACTCATGGCAATAGCAATTAATTGATTGTAAAATGTCAGAAAAAGGTGAAAAATGCCCGTCACAATATCCTACAGCCAAAGATGACGTCTTAAAAGGGGATTGTTTGGGGCGAACGGTCAAAAAACAGAAATATATTTAATTTACAATGATGAAAATAGGAAACCCTTACATTGGAGAAGCTAGAACCACCACATTTTGGGCAATTTAGCTTTATCTAAAGATTAAATAATCCATTTCTGTGAAATCTGAATTAGTATGAAAACGTCACTGTGTATAATATCTCAATACAGGATTCCATCCCGCTATTCAATTGAAAGACGATCAATTATCATAACACATTATCACCCTGCCTATATTAAAGGGATGGAATTAGGCTTTAGGATGATATAATTATGACAAATCTATAACAATAAAAGGTTTGCTAAAGTTGCCTTTCATCATTTATTTCAAAAACCTTTTGCGTCACAACAACTTGAGATCTTCATTTCATTAGGAAGTCATTCAAGAAAGAAAGACAAGATAACCACGATGTGACTTTGGAGGAATCCTGTACATTTCTTGGCCTTCAGTTAAACTGCTACGACAGTAACAACAAAAACCTTTCTCCCTCTCTTCCTGACCAAAATGAAAGCTATGTTTGCTCCACAAATGGCCTCATGACCATTGGCTACACAAACAATAGCCACTTTTCCTTTTATACGCAGGCTTGCATTATGCAGTAAACACTTTATAAACAAGTGTTTACTGCATAATGCTGCACATAAACAAAACATGCCTTCGGGATGTTTTCAAATGAGACAGAACAGGACGTGGACGGCAACATTCCTTTGTGGGAGGAATTAAAAACACATATTCGATATTGAACCCTCTCGTCCTCTTAAACTAGCCTCACGGTGAGGTGAGGAGAAGCATGGAAGAAGGCGGAACCTACAACTCTGACTTTTGCTTCTTTAAATTCTCCACCAGTGTTTTAAAAGTAGTGTGTACTCTCAAGCCACTTGCTCTGGCACCATATAATTTACACAGCATGCCTTTGAGCTTATAAAGACAGCCAGATGTGTATGTATATATGCGTGTGTGTGTGTGTGTGCGTGTGCGTGTGTACGGCCTACGCCTCCTGCAGCTATGCTATATTTGCCTTTACATAACTCTCCTCTTTTCTTTTCTACAGTAATGGATGGTAGTCCAAGCTGCATGTCCAAACACATCTTTTTAACATACTCTCACACAAACATTTACGCTCAGTGCGCACACAGGGTGTGAGCAGGGCAAACAAAAGTGACAATGACATCATCACCAGGCTCATTTAACCCATCACGTAAAAGCCATAAGTCACCTCTGACACGCACGCGTGCGTGTGCACCCCCTCAGTCTCTTGTTCCTACCTGAGCGACTCCATGCATTGTCCACTAAAAAACCAGGTCAACAAGCTTCTGTTGATGCAGGTTGTTTTCAGTGTACACTAGTACTAGTAGTAGTAGTAGTACTAGGATGTTGATCATCCAGGTGGTGTAAACTTTGCCCGGCATGTGCGCATTTGCCTCCCCAAGAGATGTCCAAACAGGATCCTGAGGGGAGGGTCCTGCAGAGGGCTCCATAAAGTACATTTAAGTGTATCAATACAACTTCGGGAGGCCTAAACGGAATGTGTTAGGCTGCTCTGAATGGAGGTGGAACTTCACACTGTCACCTGCAGGATGTTTAGTTCTTCAGTTACCTCAGTCCGCATCCTATCTAGAGGAGGATCGGGGGCCCGGTCTGTATTTTAATGTATGTTTATCTGGAGGAGGGGGGGTTGGTGTGTGTGTGTGTGTGTGTGTGTGTGGGGGGGGGTTAGCATGAGAATATTTGTGATCCCCTGTCTGCCCTACGTGGCCCAGCCATTTGGCCTACATTTGCTCGTTGAGGCTTAAGAAAAAATTTTTTCCCCTACCTCCAAGAATGTTTCGAGGTTTTGGAAACAACCAAAAACATAACAAACTTCTCTCCTGGAGGAGATTTTTTTTTTCTTTTTTCTTTATGCAACAAGACAACTCACCTTTAAATCCTGCGCTACATGCCGTTTTCTGCTCTCCCCCCCCCCCCCCCCCCCCTCCCCGCTGGAGAAACTCCTCTTTGCTCGAAGGCGTTGAAGCTCACAGCGAACAGAGAATATTCCACATGTCGTTTTGTTCTTCAGAGTACGGTCCCAATGTAGAAGAACGGAAACTCAAAAGAAACTCTTCAATCATACGAGCGCAACAAAGTCGCAAACTCACTCCTGTCACTGCGTTGACTCCCACGTTTTTGTTTTTTTTTTGTCCGTTTTCTTTTGTTTTTTCGCGGAGCACAAAAGTCCTGAAAAAAAAAGAGTTAGAAAAAGTTGCTGAACTCGGCCGTGGATGGGCACGACGTGGTCTTCTTCTCGCGTATAGGGACTTTGGTATGTTTATAGTAGTGGTCCCTGTAGCCCAATGGAGGAGTTCAGGACAGGGGGAGAGAGTACCACACGCTGCATTCAAGAGCAGCAGGAAATATTGGAATCTGGAGTTTCCGTGTAAGGAGGCGTAAAGCAATGGTTCGGGACCCTCTTGGAGGGTCGCATAAGAAACCCCAAGGAGCCACAAGAGGATAAAGGATAGTGAGGAAGAAAATACATATTTCTGAATGTATTGGATTTTCATACGTTTCTTTTGCTTCATTGGTAATTAATGGATACTGTTTTGGCTTTGCCGACAAATTAGCCTCAGGAAAAAGGCTAAGATAAGGAAATTCCCATGAGACTGCATAACCGGGGAGACCGTGTGCCAAGTTTTGTTTTAAGACAAGCCAACAGAGCTGGAGACACTTGTGTGATTTGACATGTAAGAGGAGTTACACAGAAACTTCCCTGAAGTCATAGTTTGGCATTTTGGGATATAGCCTTCTAATTTGGACACTTTGTTTACGAATGTTTACTAATTATCTGGCTTTACAGGTGCTGGTACTTTGATTTTGTTTATATTGACAGAACCAGATTAGCTGTTTGACCTTGTTTCCGTCTGTATGCTAAGCTAAGCTAACTGGCTGCTGGCTGCAACTTCATATTTAGCATATTAAATATCAATAGGTATTGATATTTTCATCTAACTGTCAGCAAGCAAGTGAAAAAGTTATTTACCAAAACCCAAACTATATGTATTTTATTTTATTTTATTCCCACTCTCACACTATTATACATCAGCAAAACTCCTTGCTGTTAATTGGTCAAAAGAAAGTAAGTTTACAACAACAAAAAAGGCTACAGTGGAAAAATATGTAGGCACCAACATGTTGATTATCTTCACTAAAACTAAAACTAAAAAATCCCGACATAGAGTAGAGCTCAAAAGTCGCAGCCATGTGAGGGACCCTGAAGGCAGCATTTGGTCCAGATGCCGTCCCCTCCGCTCTGACATCAGACCGGAGGAATCTGAGGAATGCTGGGCTCCTGGGAGAAGTCCTCCTCGTTTAATGGTTTTACAGGGGCCACAGAGGTGACTAAACGTCGAACAAAGGAGGTCCCCTCACATATTTATGCCCCCCCCCCCCTTTGTGCCTTTTGGCCGGGGATGAGTTACAGCCACGGTGGGGCAATTTATTTGCATAACATACATTTTTACAACATGTTGGCTTTAGTAGGCTATGCATAGGCACATTTATTTCAAACAATATATCGTTTATTTTTAATAATTTTATGGAAACTTACAGTAGGTTGTGAAATACAAGTAGTATATCTTATGTGGTAAGTAAAGGTCCATATTTCCCTTGTTCACGCAGGTGCCGCCAAATAATGCCATTTTCTGATTTGTATTTGAACCTTTATTTAGTTAGTTTAGTTCATTTTATATCTCTTATATACCAGGCTTCAAAAACCCCTCATGTAATTGACCTCTATTCTCAGTGGTGGATCTGTCCCTGTGGTAGTAGTTTTAGTATAACAGTAAAGTAAGTAAGTATAGTATTTATCATTGACATTTTGTATATATGGTCGTACATACTGGTGATCATTTGTTGTAATAATTTAATGTTTCTATTTCCATAACGCTGCCTTAAACTGAAACTATCTCTAAGTAAAATGTAATTTAATGTGCTGCTGAATACTGTCACCCACTTGCTGTCCTGCTGTTATGAGACCTCAGTAGAGTCCACAGTGGTCTCATTATACCTTTTTCAAAGCAAGCTATAAATACCACAGCACATGATAAATCCCTGTATCATGCAAGGGGATCACTGGGATGTTTAATGGAGCCACATGAGAGTGAAAAATACAAGAAATAAGAAACCTTCGAGTTTATTAGTCGGGTATTTAATGTTCTGTTTGAGATGAGGGTGATATATGAAAAGATATTTAACTTATTGTGGTTCTCGGAAGTTATTCTTCAGCACTTATTTAGTTGAAAACAAATGTATATTATGAAAAATACTTCAACAACCAACGATAATAATTGCTTTGTGTTTATGTATGTAATATGTATGTAATTGCATGATGATCAGTCATAAAGCATGTGAAAAAGAACAATTCAACCCCGAGCAGAATAAAGACGAACCTGACTTATTTGTGGCCAAATTGCAGCCTCTTGTGGCTAAAATGTACCTTACAGCAGCCGCAATCAGCATCCATTATGTCAATTTATCACACAATGATTATTATAAGTGGCACTTAAGAACATGTGGTTACAAAGTTTCGAAAATACTTAAACCGGGTAAAAGTTGTTTTAATAGCAAAAACTTACAAACCAATATATTCATTTTATGTCTTTGAGGTTAAAGCAATTGTAGTGTCACATTTCATCTTTAAGCCCGGACTTTGGAAATTCAGACAAATATGTGATGACACATGCTTCAGCACTAACAAATGTGTATTCTTGCAAGAATTTAATGGCAGAATTGAGCATTATTCAGACAGTATTACATATAGTTTGCTGTCAGACGGAGAGAGGCCGTCACTCTCAGAATTCCACTCTCAATAGGTTACTAGAAAAGTGACAGCTCCCCTTGGGGCCTCCATGTCTGAAAAAACGCTGCAAAAGTGCCGTCTTAGATTCCCCCCAAGATAGAAACATGCCAAAGTTCCCTCTAGAGTGCACTTTGGAAGACGTCATGCAGTGCCATAAAGGCTGGTCGTGCTGGAAAACGTTCTACACACTGGTGCCTCACCACATGCAGCTGCAGCCCTTTTCATTCAGTTAGATGTGAAAATATGCTGACTCTAGTTTTATTTTACACCAGCTGAGCTATTTGCGAAGACAAAGGTGGCAAATCTCATAAGCACAGACTGTATTTATCATCTTCACCATGCACTGTTGATGGAATTACAGGAACAGACAACATCGCTGAGTTATGGCGACAGCATTATAGCACCTTATTAGTCGAGTTTTGCGAAGTCAAATGAAGTTATCTCTTTGTTTTCTTGTGTTGGCTCATATTTGTGATTACCTGTATAGCATGGTGCCAGCTTTGTGTAAATAAAATACCTTTTGTTATACCTGGACAAAGTTTTTTGGCATCTACCTCCAAACTACCTTAGTCACTGGCCAGGCTTCCTCACACGTTACATAAATGGACACTACATTAGTGTAAGAGAGTCTAACAGACCTCTCCTTATAGAAAACGATACTGTAGGTTGTGTCTCTGTCAACTCTGACCAGTCGTTGAGCCATAGATCCAAGAGGAACAATTCCAAATCGCAAAGTACAAAGTACTAATGTTGCACGCAGTATGCATACAATTGGGACATACCACTTTGTCTGTCAATAAGATGTCATCAGGCTGTCATCTGTTCGTGCTCTCTCTGCAGCTCAGTCAATGTGAAGTATCCCCATCTGCTCAGAGGATAGTGGGTCCGAATATCCAGAAAAGCCTGCTGCAAAATGTAACCGGCTGCAGTCGGATATCCGGGTATTTTTGGAATTCTGCATTTGATATAGTATGTATCGGGACACACTACATCATTTTTCTGGCATCATAAGTAAGGTATGGGTATTGAAATATTGTTTTTTTTTCTATTTTGGAAACAGACAGAGGACTGTGCTTCCTGAGGTGTCCTGTGGGAGATGCTGTGGGAGTGTTAAACGCTGATATTGCGACACACTTTGAGACACACAGTCGGGCACATGTGGTTTTTCCTTATGTATCTGTCTGCATTTATAGTTGGCATCGTCCTACAAAGCAGGATTAAAATGTTTTGAATGATTGAATAACTGGCAGCAGCAGCAACAGCATAAAAATAAAGTATTTGTAAAGTGCACATGAAGTAGTCTAGAGGGCTGAAGATATTGTATTTTACAAGCTTTCTTGGTTAGGTCATTGTTATTGCCAAAGTTATTGTGCACTCTATTATTTTGCAATGTCAGTTATTGCACACTGTGGTAAGTCTCTGGGAAGGGAGAGGTTGATAAACTTTGCAATTTAACCATGTCTGCTCTATTGGTCTTAAGTTAGTGAGACATGAAGCTTCAGGTAAATTAGTTTTCCATGCTTTATATTGTCCACTTTATACTTATGATGGAGAGCTGCAGAAATAAACCTGACATGACTTAAACCAAACCACACGTCATTTTACGGGAACACTTTTAAAAAAGCGGCCAGGCAGTCACTCTCGGTTTAAATGCCTGCACAGACTGTTTTGATTCATGAAACTATTTATAAAAACCTGTAAATTCAAGAAGGACACATCAGCACATGGACTGGCAGCTCATAAAACTGACTGCATTTATCATTTTCATTTAAGTTATATGTGGAACTTTAGTGTGGGTTTGAAGGTCAAGGGTGTACAGGGCGTTAACTATAGTCTTCAGCATTTATTAACATCTGTAACTCTAAACACTTGGCGTCAGACTTGGATAAGCTCCGGTGTTTTATTAGACGGGTCTCACGTGGAGCAACTGTTTTTTGTTTGCACACTTCTGTGTGCTGTTTAGTTTCATTTTGGTCCGATTTATCGTCAGATGCTTCGATACACCTCAGAAGCCCACTCAAGTCACTATTAGTGTGTGATGTTATTGATTGATGGCGCCTGTCTGACTTCAGTGTTTTGTTTGAATGGATATCTAAAGACTCAGCTCTTAATGAGATATTGTTGGAGACCAAAGATAAATATATATCCACGCCTCTCTTGCTCTTTAACTCTTTTGACATCTCCAGGGACCCCAAAAGCTCCCACGTTCACTGTGTGTCCCTTGCTTACGTTGCCTCGAATTTGTTCTGTACGTATTTCTACTGGGGAGCACTCTGTCCAGGACAGCACACAGATTTTGATTCTTTTAAAAATACAGTTTATTAAAATGCAATATAAAAACAATTACAATAGTGCATTCTTTAGAAATGGCTCCTTTAAGTGATGGCTCCTAATGCCTCAGTTTGTTGTCGTGTTGTTGCTGGTAGCGGATTTAATAAATAATCATTAATTAATATTGATTTATGTAACTATTATGAGTAATCAAATTATCATTCATGAACCCGTAAATGAGTATACAAGAAAGATGGTCCTTAGCTTACACAATAAGTTAGTTTAACTAACAGAATATAATTCAATTTTGGACGCCACCCAATTTTAGAAAAATGTTGAAAACTTCTAAATTTGATGTTAAGCAATTACATCTTAATCTCAGGTTTGCTGCAGGGCTCTTCTCAAGCTGTACAGGGACCTATCATTTTACATACACACAAATCAAATGATCAAATTTGATCATTTGATTTCAAAGAATGAATAAAAGATAAAATAAACAAAAAGAAAGGTATGAATGAAGATGAAGCTGAACAGGTTTTTCTAAGTGTTTTTGACCTAAGAATAAAAGAAACGTCATACAGGTTTTTCTAAGTGTTTTTGACCTAAGAATAAAAGAAACGTCATACAGGTTTTTCTAAGTGTTTTTGACCTAAGGATAAAAGAAACGTCAAAGGTTTTGTGAAGTTTTCCTAAGGCATAAAGAACCTCAACTTTGCAGTGACGATTGCATTGTACTAAGATAGCGTCGACGTCCACACCAGAAGAACATGGGTGGCAAAAATTGAATTAATGCGGCAGAAACACGGAGAGTCATGTTTTAAATGTCTTCCATACTGGTAATCAATTTCCTGCATTTCTGCATTTTACTATGAAACTGTCTTACACTGTGTTATAATGTTTTAATGAATGTTCTTAATTGTTTTTAAATCTCCTTTTCTTTTGACTTGTGTTTTGATGCTTTTAATGGTTTTATGTGAAGCACTTTGAATTACCTTGTTGTTGAAATGTGCTATACAAATAAACTTGCCTTGCCTTGAAGAGTACAATGAATAACAATGAACCACAAATAAATGGACAGGGTTACATGTGACCAGGTAGAATCAGGGAATCACATCTTTTGACTGATTCTTTAAATTCGGCGATTGGCGTTTTACATTGAATCTCAGGATGTCCCCGCAGCAAGAACTTAATTTCCTCCCATTTTAAAAAGAACACCATGATCCCTCAAACACATAGAAGAGTTTTGGGGGGGATGATGTGATTTCCAATCCATTAAGTTTGTCATTCGTGCCAAAAGGATTGAGAAAGCAATCATGTTTCAGCGTCAACGTCCTCGTCCAGAGTCGAAGAGCAGAGTGGAAGGGAGGAGAGAGAAGTCCTCTCGTTGCTTCTTCTTCTTGAGAAAGGGGGTGCAGTTTATGGCGGGAAGAGCAAAACCACTCTCGTCTTAACAACGATCTTGATTATTTAATTTAACCTTATTTTACCGAATTAATATGAGTTACTTACATAATCTTTTTAATTCTTCCGTATTTGAAATGTGTGCTACATCTCAGCTGTAAAAAGGCCAACAGCTGATAGAAATCACTGAAAAAACCTGATCAATTAAAGACAATTACACATCATAGATAGACATTGTTATCAAATTAGAGTCTTGGGTCACAGACCCCCCCCCCCCCCCCCCCCCCTACTGTTGGTCTGTTTCTTTAAGTAGTTTATTAACAATTGGATGATGGGAAAGATTGTAAAAACCACAAAGATGGGGTCATAAAACACGGTAGACTCAGCCTTAACGATTTGAATGTTGAGTCTTATCTGCTCTGAGTGTGTCCAGCAGACACATGGTAAAAGTGACAAGTGATCCATAAGATGAGTGCAATTACTGAAAGAAGTTTATTAGTTCAGGTTGTGTCGTAGACATTTCAGTTATATAATCTCTCGGTGGACAGTATCTATTATTAAATAACTAGTTTAAGAGCTCAGCCAGAAGTTCTCTCCCCACATTGGGTCAAATTACTTCAGAGTTCAAATCAAACAAATTAAAAACTCGAAACAAAAAGAAACCACGGGGCCAAAGCAAAGCAATGAATCAAACACACAAATGAGTATTCGACCCCAGCTTATGATCAAGTTCAGCTGTGTTTCTCCCCTTAAGGCTGTAAGAAGAGGTACATAGCTGAGAGGAGACGATTTAAAGCCCCACCGCTCCGAGACCGTGCACCAATCAGCTCGCTGCTTTCCACAGTGGACTGTTAGCTGCATTAAACACATGCAGCTAACAGTCAGCACATTCTCACAGGCTACAGGCCAAGGGAGTCAGACCGACAAACCACACACACATTCACACACACACACACACCCTGTGACACTTACAATGTGATCAAACGCAAATGTCTTTAGAATGTGCACAGTACAATGAGATGTGTAGTACATTATTCATTTATGTGGTCCTGTCTAAAAGAGAGGCATTTGGTCAAAATCTACTTTTTCAACTTTATTTCTTTTCCCAACACCTGGGCACCCACTGGCCTTGGCTGCAGCATAGAGGAAAACACAGTGATGGAGAAAACGTGGTACACATTGCGTGCAGTGAACAGCTGAAAAAGGTGAAAGAAGATTATACGTGTTGAAAGAATTGGCTGAACTTTGGAGGAATAAATGACAAAGGATTAGTCAATATTACATCATAATCTTAAAACTAGAATACTAATATGAACATCTACACCTCAGTGGTGCCTGTAAAGTGTTTGTTGGAAGCAGCGTCCTTCTGTTTGCTTCCTTGCGTCTGGCTTCAAACCAGAGCAGCTCTTGTTTTGGGAGGTAAAGGAATACTAAAGCCCTGAGACTCAAAGACTTGTAAAGCTTTGCCAGCCTGTGAAGAGCATTTCAACATGAGGAGATGCAGATTACATCTATACCATGCAGCTAAGGCCTTGGCCGTGGTAAATGCATATTGAAACCACACGTCTCTCTCTTTCTTTTGCTCTTTCATCCACGCCGAGCCGGACTTCACCCGCTTACAAAAACTCAACTTTTCTAAAAGGCTCTTCCAACGTGATAACCTGAAATTAAAAACAGCTGCCTCACATGAATGGTTGGAAAAAAATTGAGCTTTTCAAAAACAACCGGACTTTTCTCAACCGTTTGCGGAATGTAAACAAGCCCTAATGTTGACATTTGGCTGAGCTGAGATGCTCTTGTAAAGAGCAACAGAGGACATCACAAATAGAAGATGCCGTGCAGTAAAAAAGGTGGCGTGTTATCTTTAGGACAGTCAAACAGTCTGCTCGTCAGGACGTGGGGGCTGACAGAAGTCCAAGAGAAATGAGTGAGGAGGATGTCCTCAAGTATGACCTCATTGTCCTTAATAAACATATTGGTGAAACTTTAAATACCCGATCGTGCTGATATGGCACAAACATGGTCAGTATACTTAACATTAAAGTGGTAATTCCTCCTTTTGCAACTAAATAAGCTTGCACATTTGACGAAGATGAACAAAATACATAAATTAGCATAAAGCTTGGTTATTCCATCTGCAAAGGTGCGATCTGAAAATGACTGGTTGAGACCTTCACAGTCTGTAAAACCTCCTCAGATGGATGTGACGATGATATTAGTGTGACAGTTGGTTAAATGGCAGTACAGTCTTTGTAAGGCAGTGATTCACACCCTGCACAGCCTTGTCCGGGGGTTGCATTATTATTAAAACGGTGGAAGTCAGCAGCATCAACAGGAAATTACATCATCTCATTTTGTTTTTTTAACCTTTATTTATCCATCGAAGACGTGGCTCAGCATGCATGCTCTTTTTGTTTCAGCATTAATATCCAGTAATGACTCAAATTCACAAGCAAAACAAACACCATCTGCAGAAGGCTGGACGCATGGAGGTAAAGTGGGTTAAACGGATTAGAGGGAATTACTTCCACGTCAGACTGTCCCGGTCTGAAATCTCACTCGTTATAGTTTTTAACCATTTGTACTCTACTACCATCACGCTATAAAATATATGTATTTCACATATATTGTTTGCATCTTGCAATAAATATTTTTTAAATATGTTTTTGATGACTTTGTGTTGTGTCTATTTGCCTGTTCATGTGTTTTGAGGCACTGCTGGCCTTTCAATGTCATTTATAAATGCTTTGTAAGCCATAAATAGTCCTCACTTTAGATGAGGTCACATAAAACACTTTACTGAGTAGTAACTACCTTAATAAATCATGAATTAATCATGAATTGCAGTATTAATATGCGTTTATAGAGCATATATTAACATAGTCCCTAACCATTATATATATAAATGCATGAATAATGTACATCTGAATAAGTTATTAATCATTTACTAACACTTCATAAATTATCTTATTAATCATCTACAACTCCTTAATAATTGGTTTGTAAAATATATAATACTTCCATCATTTATAAAGTATGAAAACACAATAATGAAGCACATAATAGACGGGCTTATTAATCAAGAATGAAACCTTTATAACTGTTGTTATGAACTGCATACTAATGAATTATGAATGTAGGAACAATGCTTTATAAATGATGAATTAAGTGTTTACTCATTAACTTAACTAATGCTTCATAGTGTGTAGTTATTATAAAGTGCTACCACAAACGTTTCTTTAATTGTATTCAAGTCTTAGTCGTTGTTTAGTCACTTAGGCCTTTTAAAAACACTGCAGGCAGGATGAATGAACATGTTTTTTAAGGACAATACAAAAATGAAAGAGATGAATGAACTAAATAGACATTATTTTGAAAGAAAAGTGATTAATCAGCGTTTCTTACAACAGACACCTGTTGTCTCCTCTTGCCCTCCAGCTGACCTGAAGTTATTCCGTGTGTGTCGTCCTCGTCACCGTTGACCTTGTGCATTATTCCTTGAACATATATCAAAAGGACATTATATAAAATGTGTGTGGTACTGGCATTTAACACATGAAAGGAAGGTCGTTCTTTGTGTGTGTGCGTGTGTGCGTGTGTGTGTGTGTGTAGTCATGACGTATAAACAAGTGAGTCAGGTCTCCCTAATGAAGTTTCCACACAGGGATACATGCACACCTTGTAAACAAGAACCGCTGAAAAACGATCCAATCCGTCAAATTGATTTGAACACTTCACCACGGCTCCTCATCCCATTTGAAAGGACGTCCCTCTGGGCGTCACGGCACTGACCTTTTCATGGATTTAGATGCAGGATTGTTCGGAATCCACTAATGACCTGCGTTTGATTTGACTAGCGTATGAAGATGTAAACATGCACTCAAAAAATGTAACTGAGAGCTCTTAAACATCATAATAATCCCCCATTCAGGAGTCTTGTAAGATTGCAACCAGAGGAAGACGCAGGAGGAGACGGGGGAGGGCAGCAAGGTAGTTCACCAAGGCTTCACCTGTTGTTGTGGTGACGTGAGCTGCACCATTGATTAAAAAGTGTGTGGGTGGCCTCTATAGGCCTATCTACCTTACACACAAATACACAATCCTCCCCGTCCAGAGAGGAGCAGGAAACCCCTTACCTTAATCACTCCCCAAGGCCTTGAGACTCCAAACTCCACTCGTGCGTCTTTAAAAAAGAGCTTTCCTCCTCTGAGGAAGCAGCAGACCCGCTCCTACCGAGCATTTCATTACAGAGCAGACAGAGAGCAGAAGAGGAGGAGCGGGATCATAGTTAAGAGTCGCCACTCTGGAAGATCTGTGGACAAACACAAGGAGAAAAACAAGAAGAGAGGAGAGGACCGTTTTTTGGAAAAGGTAAAAAACAAAACTAATGTCTTTGACTTGTTTGTGGATTCTTGTTCTGGCATGGATCGCAACTGCGTCTGGTTGTTGTTAGCTTCTTGTTCTTTTGAACGGATAAGGACTATTGCATTGGTGACCCACATTCACTGATTTGGGATTTTCTGACGTGTGCAGATGCATTTGTTCTGTGAATTATAGTTAAAGTGGATTTATATTTCAAAGTCACACCTCAGCTATTTGCGGAATATGTTCTCTTTAATAATTGCTTTCCATTAACATAAACCTCCACAAGCACAAATCTAGCTTACAGACATAGTAATAACAACTTCGTATTTCATTAACACATAGGGTTTGAATCTATTTTAATCGCAGCTGAATATGTCTGTGGAGAGCAGCGCTTCGCTCAGTGAGTCATAATGTATTGAGTGTCATAATGAGTGTAGAGTCTCTGCCAGAGTTACAAAGACGATGGCCCACCAAGGAGTCACTCCTTAGAATAGAGGATGGAGGGAGAGACAACAAGAAGCCATTTCCCTCCAAAGGAGAGGAAATTAACTCATTGCACCAAAATGAAAACTGTAAAAGAGAAAAGTAGTATACCCCGGTATCAATTTAGTTTATATTTTCTATGTTATTTATAGCTTCTACAAAATAAACTCGATAAAGATGATTTCCTTTTCGACATGAATGTTTAAACATGGGAAGAGAGAGCATGGGAGGAGAACAATGGTAATACACATAGCAGCAAAGAGACCAGCAGGAGCGTCATATCAGATCAAGATGCGTCATAACTATTATTCATCATTTGAAAGAACTTGTTTGTAGGTCTTCGTCATCACTTAAGAATGAAGATATCCCTCCTGATATATGCGTGGTCCATATGAATGCAGCCTCCAACAACAGCAATCTGTTTCCTTGCATTCATTCTTATATGTCCATCGATCACGGTCCTTGAAGTAACATAAAAAGTAACGTTTGCTGGCACCACTTATCTCACAAAGCAACTTTAATAATGGTAATTTTTAATAGTCACCGACCTTTCAATGTTTGGCTGCAGATCTCCCTATTACTGTTACTAAGCTGAGGAAATACAGCCTATTTACTCCAGTACTAAGTTACTACCATCATCATTCTGGTGTGCCCTTGAACAGCTATATAAAGGGACTGCTGCATTCAATTTCATTTGTTTTTGACTCTGGTTCTTTTTTTCCTGCAAGTTTCCTGCATTACATTCAGAGCCAACTGGAATGTAGTTTAGGGACTGTGTGGAAATGACTGCAGTGGGGAACGGGGGATGAAAGTGTTGTTTGATTTTTTTTCAAATGAAAACCTTCCCCAGGGCCATTAAAGGGTAACTGCACACTCAAACGTGTTTTTTTTAAGCTGTAAACTAAATGATATGACTGTACTGTGATGAAACTAATCGATGCCGGTGTTAATATTGACATTTCTCACCACATTTATAAAACAAAAAATCAGCATTTCATGGTTGAAAATGGCTCAAAAGGCCATATACTCTTTTAAATCAGACCTAATCTTGCAAGGCCAATTCTGACCTCACCACAGCGCCTGGCGATTTGACTTTTTCGGAAACCACTTCGATGCATTATATTATCCTTTCTGTGACTGGAGATTAACCACTTTTAGCCATCAGCACGTTACACAATCCTGGTTATCTGGCAATAGCGATGTGCTTTCCTACGACGTGACAAAAGAGTGTAGATGAAGCATTAACGCCAGATTTCTTCAAAAATGATGCAGTGGCTCAGACCTGAGAGTGAAGTTACACTTTAATTATTGCTTTGGGTTATTCCCTTCACCTCAACACCTCAACTCAGCCACAATTATCTCAGGTTTAATGTGTTCATGGAACAATCATTCACAGTCCAAATTGCACATTAGGAATGTAATTATCACTTGGAAAAACCGTAAACATAAGTGGTGCAGCGTGTTTGCCGAATTACATTACAGCTGCTCTAATTTTGTACCAAGAGCCACTAAATGATCAGTAACATCACTGACATTTAGATTTTTCAGCACTGCAATATTTCATATTCATTCTTCACACAATCAGGTTTGGTTTGAATTTGCATGTTATGGGTTAAAGTTACAAGCCTTATTATTTCAGCCCCTGAGCAGCTCAGCCAAATAACAGTCACATGGTATCAATAAAGTCAATCTGACCTTTTTTCCATCGCGCCAGGCTAACCCGTGATTTGATTTAGTGCTGATGGTGTGGGAGGTAGTTTCCCACACTACAGCTCCGTGGCTTTCTTTTGCCTTTCTTTTACTAACTAACAAAAAAGGAAAATGTCTTTACTGACTGATCACCGTTAGCCCAAACCAAAGGGACAAACTAATTGCGACTCCTGTGGAAGCTTCTCAAAAAAAGCCATGCAGCACCATTTTTCACCAATGGAATAATTGTAATGTGAAGCAGCAGCTGTGTATAAGGCAACAAGGGAAGCACCCAAATGCAGTCGAGAGTGATTTATTGAAAAACTGCAAATACAAAAGCATACGGGTTGCAAGTCCAAACAGACTGAAGTAGCTGGAGACAGGTGTAAGTTCAACAGGAATGGGGCAGGTAGAAAGTTCTCAGAGTTATGAGGTTCAGGTGGCTGGAAAGCAAGAGCACGCAACATTGGCAATGCGGCAGGAAATGAATGAAAATGGGCCGTTAATATGCTGCAGAGCTGATGAGGGGAAGTGGAAACAGGTGAGCAGGGAGTTAGTTAGTAAGAGTTATAGTTGACTGGGACAGTCGGGAGAGTCTGAGGGCATCTGACACTGAGGCTGATAGCAACGAGATCAAATGAAGCTGGAATACACGCATGCCTCATGTGTTGTGTATCCTTCATGTGTGTGAAGCTGACTCAAATCCAGTGCAGGAATGGCGGACTCTGCCTCTAACAATGAAAACTACCATAGAGGGAGGTAATACATGGAATACCAGTAGACCCTTTTACAGTTTGTAAACAACGATGAGGTATTTATGTAAACACGAGTACAGCAGTGCAGCCTAATCCAGCGGATTGCATATATTGTCAAACTGTGCAAGGGCATTAACCACCAAAGATACACAGCTTCATTTTACGAAATGTATGTATTTGACGTATTCTTGCCCTGTTGTTGGCTTTTTTATATAACCATTGCCTGTAGATTTAGACTGTGTGGCTCAATAGTATAGGTGAAATGCTGCCCCTCCCCCCTTTCACCTGTAATTGTAAATGTGTAAAGTTCCAACACAGAGACGTGATGTTTTGTGCATGTAAATATTTTGTTGTTTAATTTGAACAAGTCAATGTTTTCTGTAAATATTTAACTGTAAATCTTGCAAGATAAAGATGAATTAAAAGATCAATCTGGATCAATCTGGAGCAGGACAGATTCTTGATAGTTTTCTTGCGCCCAGAACATATACACAAACAAGCGTGTTCCTCCTCCCTTTCCAAAGCCGACTTCATGCCCAAATCATTTTCTAACAGTCCCTTTGGGTCAGCCGCAAACCTTAACCAAACACACACATTTTCAAGGCATTTTTTTTTGCATCAACCGTTTCAATATGATTCACATGCAACTGATTAACAAGACCCACATGATGTCGGAAGAGGAATGTGGAATGGTATTTGAGCTCACAGTCACTATTCAGTTTGGAGACACTAAACTACAAATCCACCAAAGATATGTACCGACCGTCCCGTATTTCTTCACACACTAACAATGTCTCCCACAGTTTAAGAATAAGTGACTATTTGAGCCTGTCGGGACTGTAGAGTTATTGAAGCCTCTTATGTTTTGAGGAGACCGCCCCTGCTGTGGCTTTGCTTTCTTTTCAACTCATAGCCTCACTTGTGTTTCTGTCCTCCACACCAGGCTGAAGATGATGTATCTATCTTGGCTGTTGGTGGTGGTGATGGCGTACGTGTGCGTCCCCGGCTTTGGGTCGGTGTGCTGGGACAGATCCCAATGCAACGACCTGAGCAACAAGGGAAGAATACTGGTAGGTCAAACTGTCTCCATCCATTTCCTCTCTGTCACTGCCATTAGGCAAAGCCTGGTATATTTCTATAAAAGATTTCACGCAGGGTGATTTCAAAGTGATTACAGTGAACAGACTAAAAGAAAAAGTAAAATAGCATAAAAAGTAACATTTTGAGCTTCAAGGTTCATTCTTGACTCTCAAGATCCATTGAGTTGCCGTCCCGGAGCTTTCAATGTTCTTCTTCAAACTCTATCTGCTTTGGAAGCTTGTGTGTGTACCATTGAAAGCTCCAGAACTCTCGGTATCAAAGCGATATAAAGTGCTCATTCGTGTCACACATCGTCAACTCTTCTCTTAAAATGCTGCTGGTTTTTCTTTGATCCCTTCCATGCAGGACTGCATTCGCCTCTGCATGTCTGCGATCCAGTCTGAATTCCCTCAGCTCAGCGCAATGGCCCTGAAGGTGAACAATAACGATGATGACCTCCTACTCAGCGTCATTCTGGCCACCATGCTGTCCGAAAACAAGATATCAGAGTCGGATCTGAAAGCCCACAGGGACGAGCGACGCTCCTATTCAATGGAGCATTTCCGCTGGGGCAAACCATCTGGCCGCAAACGTCGACCCGTAAAGGTTTTTGCCTCTTCTCTGGAGGGAGGGGGCCCTTCTGAGCGCAGTTTCCCCCCTCAGGCTCGCAGGCAGCTGGGCAGTAACAATGATGAAG
Organism: Lycodopsis pacificus; assembly: GCA_028022725.1. Lineage (NCBI taxonomy): Eukaryota > Metazoa > Chordata > Actinopteri > Perciformes > Zoarcidae > Lycodopsis > Lycodopsis pacificus. The sequence continues at coordinate 8,720,220 of CM051705.1, read as the reverse complement.
TGAGGGATCTGAATGGAAGAAGTCAAAACCAAGGTTTGCAAAGCATCAGCCTCAAGTCACACGTCCCGGTGAGCCTGCAGGAGAGAAAGAACGCGGCCTATCGGATGAGTCACTTCCGATGGGGGAGCCCACCGGCCTCTAAACGCAACGGCAGCTTTATGAAGAAGCAAATGAAGAAACGTCAGGCGCGGCTGGACAAGCTCCTCAGGACCATTATAGTCAAGGATGTGCAGAGGATAATGGGCTGATTGAAGGATGGAGGAGGGGGGGGGGCGGTTGAAAGAATAGCCATTGCATGTTCGCACACACAGGTACTATTACAGACACGTATCACTGTCGTTCGCATGTTGTTGAATGTCTTTTCTGGGCCAAAGGTTTCTCTCATTAAAACCTGAACTAAAGATAAGAAACAAGGCAGTGTTATGTTGAATAAAAACAACAATGCACCCACGGACTGCCTTGACCTTCTTGGTCTGAATGTGAAGCTTTCTTAAGAGTGTTTCTTCTATTTTATTTTCTTGAAGGATTAGTCATTATTGATCCATATGTTTGGAAAAACAGAGAATGCCATTCCAGGGCAAGAGGTGAGTGTAAATGTTTATTTGCCGAGTGGTATCTTCTTTTGTAAATTAATATAATAATAAAGATAAATTCTGTATGTGGCAAACAAAACAAGTAATTGGCTGATTTCATAATAATCACAGACTTTCAACATGAACTAAATTATTATCATTGACACCAGCCACCTGATGAAGGCCCCTAGCTGCAGCCGAAAGCTTTGGGGGGAGAAATGGTAAGTGGACTGTGTGTGAGGAACTGACAGACAAAACAACAAAACATTAAATCTAAAAGCATTTTTAAAAGCATTAGAAAAATTGGGAAGATTGATGAAGTTACGTAATTTAAGTCACAGACATACATTTGATTAAAGCAACGTTTATTTTGTGTTTCATATGGGACACAAACAGCGGCCTCTTGGCTAAAAGTCCAGGATCAAAAGGGGTGAAGCATATCACAAATCATGTGCAGCGCACCTGCCTGCCTAACTTGCTGTCCACCTTGACCTAATCTAATTAACTTGTGTGAGCAGGTGTGTTGTTGAGTGAAGCTACAATGGCCGGTTGTGCTTCGGAGCAACGTCTGACACTTCAGCTGACATTTAGAAAATAGAAAATGTGTATTTACATGTAGAGGCAGGTGTGACGTGGTTTTTTATTGTGTAATGTGTAAGAGAATACGGCGCAAAAACAACATTTAAGCAAGCTACACGGCGTTCACAGGAACTTCTGCGCAAAAAGCTGTTTATGGTAGTTTTCACATATAGTGACTAAATATTAGTTAAATTAATTATATTATGAATTAACTTGAGTTTGATAAAGACACCTAATCAAACATTTTGTAAAACCTAAGCAACAGTTTCGAGTTACATGTAGAGGCAGGTGTGACGTCATTCTACAGGACACGCGTTTACCCAAAACAGACTCCCAAAGATGATTATGTGTATTAACTTAACTTTATTTAAACTTTCTCCTTTCCTTTTTCATCACAAGCGACGTTGAGAAGGTTTTGACACTGTAATGAAAAGCTAAACAACGCGGCAGCTACGTGTTCTCTTCCTATTTACAACAGTTGTCATAAATAAGACAACCACGGGCGCGTTCGGCTAGAAGTTGCCAGTTCAAGGGGTCGCTTCATAAACCGAAACACCGGCGTTAGTGCGTGAGGCCTTCCACCTCTCGTTTGCGTACTGTGATTCGATTATTAGACGGGAACGGGAAAGCAATTCTCAGGAGACCAGACTAGCATTTGGCAGTTAAGACAATATGCCTGGCAATCAGTTTGTTGACAAAGTAGAGTTGTCAAATCAGCATATAAGCCTCCTGTGTACACCCAGAAACCTTCAAACAGACAATACTGACTGAGGACTGCAGTCAGGAGTCAACAGGGTTATGATGGACGTGTCCAGTCATGTCAACGTACAGTAAACAACCCCCTTCAGTCTTTAGACCTTTGATTTGGATAAATGTCAAATGCTTTGCAGTTGAGTTTTCACGTTTCCTGTAAAGCAACTGATTGAATGTTGCATTAAAGCAAGAGCCAAGATGGCAGCTCAGTGGTGCTCCGAGCTAAATGCTAACATCAGCATGCTAACAGGCTCGCAACGACAATGTTAGCATGCTTGCTAAATAGCACCAAACAGAAAGTACAGCCTTGACTGATGGGGATAACCTATTGACCTTTTTGTTTTGATAATGATTTCATGACAATAGTTTTTGACATATTTCCACAGTGATGGAGAGGCCAACTCGACCGACAGATTACCATTCCTAGAGCCATATTTATATCTACACATATGTAGATATCAATAGATATACATATACCCTACCACTTTTTTTAAGTTATCAATTTTGAGGCTAGTTTGCTCATTTTAATACCACAAAATGTATCTCAGAGGACACAAGTATGAAGCAGAGCTTCTAGGCTCATGAGTGCTACGTTGTTTTTGGATACTACATTCTGTCAAACGCTGTCACAGTAGGAGAAAAGACGCCACTAAAATACACGTTGAATTTAATTCTGATAAACCACCCAAGCAGATGACAGGCATGGGAATGGCAAACACACAGTACAGGCACTGATGCAAGTAGCGCAACACAAACAAAAACAGTCCATTACAGGCAAGTAAAAGAAAAGCACTACAAGCACCGTTAAAGAAACTTTGCAATCGCTTAATACTGTGTTGAACACTGCAACCGACTGAGCACTCGATGTTAACAAGACATCTGTGTTTGCAGTCAAACGGTTATTTTCATACGCTGCATGATGGCACTCTGCAGCTTCCTGTACCTCAGAAAAACACATTCCACTTTAACAGGCTTTCCCTTTCACCAGAAAACAAATCGGAAACAGATCAGACATTTTCTGGTTACAGACACATTTATTGTACAACACGGCAACATCACCAGCATGCAAAGTCAGGTATGACACTCATAAGGCATCTTCTCCATGTAAAAGCTGCCTTTGTCACTAGGTAATCCAGTTTTTTAAAGTGCAAAGTTCACAGAATGAATAGATTTGACCTACAGCACTACGTTGTAAACAGATCTATTAACCAGACACGTAATGGCAAAAAGTAAGATTGAATTAGCGTCAGTTAATATTACATTACGCTATGCAGTGACAACAAGCACACTGGTCGATTCACGGGTCGTCGCTGCAAAGATGCTGAAAAGACAACTGTACAAGGTGTAACTGGAAGGTTTAGACAGCTGCACATTGCACGAAGATAGCTCGTTCTTTGTTAACGTGGTGGAAAGAGTCACTGGACGAAGACTGTAAACCGTGTTTGAAAAGTTTGTTCTTGGGCAACGATGATAAAGACACGCGTCTGCATGAATGTTCATATAGACACATGAACAAATACACACACACACACACACACATACAATTGTGAACTGATCTGATAAACTGGCATGTGTGGACGTGAATAAACTAACAGAAGACACTACACTGTAAAATAAATAATAATAAAATTAACCACCAACTGGACTGTGACACTTGACAATCAGGGACAAACCAGACACTGCCGTCTACATTGAACAAGGGCGGCTGCAACGCGTTTCACGTCGCCGTGAATTCACAGAAGCGCAGGAAGCGGGAGGGTTGGTCTCTTCACGACATCACAAAACTGACCACAGCACAGCAACAAGAGTGCACAATTAAAAAACACAAAAAAAAAAAAGGATCTGCTACCAAAAGGTTGAGCTGTGTTAGCCAGGCCAGTGGCACATTATTGCCATTATACCTTGTGTTTTTTTTTTTATACCTGTGTGTATGTGCACACATGCACACGAAATGGCTTTTAGACGTGTTTGAAGCTTGCTGAATGAGACGGGTTGCGCTGCTTGGAGGCCGCAGCAGCTGTTATGGCGTAAAAACAGAGTGCAAAACGTATTCCAGCAGGACTGAGAATGTAACGGCAACAATACAGGCCGCCATGCTGCTGCTGCTGCTGCTGCTAAAACCTGTCCCCGACATCGGTGGCCATTAATGAAGTTGATTATTTCAGGTTCATTGATTCGTTAGCGGGACGCTTTCAGACTCCACTCGTGCGTTCTACTGATTTGGAGATGATGTTGATTTCTACTGTGGGCTGTTCAGACCCTCGTCGATTCACCTCTTTGATTTCATGCGTTGCTGGTTATCTATGTGAGAATTTAACAAACGTATCTGAACACTAACTAAGTAGCTCTCTTCCTTACTTATGGACACAATTAGTGCAGTGGCAGTCTAAAATTAGAATCAATATACAGTATATATACACACACACGGAAAAATCTCCCTACTCTGTACATCAGCTTAAAGATTTATATATTTCTCTGTATATACACATTTATATGGACAGGAGAAAAATAAAGGATTCATAATAATCTAGTGTTTGATCAGGTAAACATCACAGTAAACACTTGAGACGTTTAGTGTGGTCATGACTGTGGCGTAGTGTGCGTTTTTGTGTATGTTTTTAACTTGAGTCACCTGTAAGGCACACTCACTTTGGGAGGATAGCACACAGGTTGACAGTTTTCTCTCATTTAAACCACGGCTAGAATAAATAAGAAGAAGAAGAAGAAAAACAAAAACTAGGTGCAGGAAATAAATGTCCGTCGTGAAAGAAAAAGCACTTTTGGCTGAACACTTAAAAGGCAAAACTTAAAAAACAATAAAGCATTGAACACTGAAGACAGATGTTCAGAGCTGAGTAACATGGGCGATGGGAAGGATTAGCTTCATATTTGTAATGTATATATATCCATATTTCATTCAAACATACACAAAAATACATCAGGTCAATTAAAATGCATCGAATTCACATGAGCTCTTCCTGGCCATGAAAACAATAGAAAGAAAAGAAAAGGGAAAAAAAAGGTATAAAATATCAATATCACTAAATCTTAATTTTGTGATCATAGTATGGCACCCTGTAAGGGACAAACGGGTCAAAAGAATGTCCAATAATTGCAGTGCTATCAAAAAGGTGACGTTACAGGACATGCGACAAGTCAATTCACTCTCAAGCCACAGAAGTGACTCAGATTTTCCCCTCACAGTTCTCTGCAATCTCTAAATTGAAAATCCAACCAGTGGAGTTTCTACAGACATCTAAGGAGAGCTGAGGGGAAAATACAAGTTTGCCTTTAGTGCTGCGTGTATTGACATTAGCAGGCTTGTTTTAGCTGCTATCACAGGGAAACATATTCTCAGACAACTAAGTTAATAAAGAAGTGGCTTGTTCTCGAGTTGGCTTCAAAACAACTATGGGTTTTCTCCTCCTCCCCCGTGGTTGTTTGACTCCATGATCAAAGATGGCTTAACAGTGAGGATCGGTTGCCCCTCCCAAATCCCTCCCGCCCCCTCAAATGTGAAACAGTTCTGTGACTTTGCTCTCCTGGTCTAGTACACACAGAGGTCAGGAAACTTCATCTCGTAGATGGGCACAGATCGACTCTGGCTTTGGCCATAACCTGACGAAATGGTCCCAGACGGGCTGGGCGGGGGTCTGAATGGGAAGAGCAAACCGTCAGCATCAGCGCGAGTTCAAAACACCTTCATCATCTTAGTCAGTATCACATTTTATTCCCAAAGCACCACCTCTTACCTGATTGTAATCTCAAAGATCTGATTTAGTTTGCTCTGCAGTAGTGTGGCCTAGACAGGACAAAAGCAGATCATATGAGACAATAGTACAAAGCTGAAGCAAGAAAAACAGTTTAAAATAAACAATACAGATAGAAGGAAAGTGTTCTCGTTGTACCCTGGCACCACAGTGGGCAGCTATCTCCTCGAAGGGGGCCTTCTGAAACTTCTCCACCACTTGTCTCCTCCGCTCCCTCTCCTGCTCCTCCATGCCCACACTGTCCACTAGAGGGAGACACAAACGACATTTGCATTTCAACATCGCTCTGTGGTGCAGTGTATTGTACGTTGAAAGTGACGCGTTAGTGCTTCTCACTGCAGTAAAGGAAAGTTGTATGAACCCTTTCAATCTGGATTTAGATCTCATCACAGCACAGAAACCGCCCCGATCAAAGTCACCCACGACCTCCTCCCCTCCTCCTCCTCTCTCGAGTCCTCCCTCCACATTACTGACACAGCCCTCTCCTGGTTCAAATTACTCCTCTCCGACCGTGAACAGTTCATTAGCATCAATAAATTCAAGTCTGACACATCCCCTTGTCTCTCAAGGTGTCCCTCAAGGTTCAGTACTCGGTCCCCTCCTCTTCATCCTCGACCTGGGCGACTGTGGCTAAGTGGAGAGCAGGGCCGTCCCTATAAATCAGAGGGTCTTATGTCGATGTGTCCTTGAGCAAGACACTTTACCCCAAAATTGCTCCCGTAGCTGTGCCTACGGTGTAATGTGATAGAATCTAAATTGTGATAGAATCTAAATTGTAAGTCGCTTTGGATAAAAGCGTCTGCTAAATGACTGTAATGTAACGACATCATACGCCACCATGGTCTCCATTTCCACTGCTATGCTGACGACACCCAGCTCTACATCCCCACCAAATCCATCACCCCCACCAAGTGCCTCAAAGACATAAAGACCTTAAACTCAACAGCGACAAATCTTAAATCCTCCTCATCGTCCTCAAATCACGAAACAAATCCCAGCACAGCTTCTCCCTCTGCATCGATGGCACCACTGTTCCTGCTTCCACAACATCTCCGTAACTTTGGAATCATTTTTGATCAAACCCTCTCCTTCGAACGCCAATCACATCACAAAAAAGCTCCTTATTTCAGCCACCAAAACCATCAACAAACTACAATACATCCAGAACTCAGCTGCCCGTCTGCTCTCCCACACCAGACCACATCACCCCCAGTCCAATGTCATTTCAAGAATACTTTAAAAAAAAAAAAAGGACGTACCAATGGCATTTTTCAGGGTTTCAAAAGTGATCTCCTCTGCTGGTGTCCTCTGTAGAAAAGAACAAGAACAATGTAGTGTATGATGATCCAACAAGGTGCTTTAAACTTCCCTAACGTGGGTACATTTGATTTCTGGAGCGTGAAATCTCTTTACCTCCTCTTTCTCCGGACTGTTCCTGGACTCCACCTCCACCTGCAGTGAGATGGTCTCCCCGATGCTCTTCCTCTTGGATAGACGGTCCTCATCTGGAAAGAGAGCACAGACCTGTTTTCTCTTTTTCTTAAATGAAAAACTTAAATGAATGATGAGAGATAGAGATAGAGATAGAGATAGAGATAGAGATAGATAGATAGATAGATAGATAGATAGATAGATAGATAGATAGATAGATAGATAGATAGATAGATAGATAGATAGATAGATATCATGTCTGATGCATTTATTGAGTCTGTAAAACCAGAGTAAACCCATATCGAATAAGACGGAGCCTTTGATGACCTGACAATTAATATAAAAGGTGAAGCGGCACCATAAAGACACTAAGTTAGAGAGTGCTTGACCTTTGAACTCAATGATCCAGGCACAGGCCTCAGAGCTCTGCCCTGATGAAGTGTCCTTCAATGGAACACTAAATCCCCGCTGGCTCCAGGGGAGCAGTTAAGCTCTGCATTTACAAACAGGAATCAATAAAGCACCAACACAAAGTTGTAACACGCCAGCAAGCTGACACACGTTATTCTTATTTATTTACTCGAAGAGAGGAGCACATTTCTCACTTTGAGAATTCCTCTCAAATACACAGCTGTATTTTGAACTCGATGTGAACAAAAGAGATGTATTACCAGTATACTGAGGGACATAAGGCGTAGCCAGTCTATCGGTGTTATAACCACTTCCTCCGAGGACCTCGGTGATCTTCGACTGGAGGAACAAAACATCTCCTTCTACCTTCTCCAGTGAAGCAAGCAGTCTGGGAAGAAAGAGGGAGTAGTGATATACATACAGTATACAGGCTGACAACCATTATTAAATATAAAAATATCAAATGTAGCAATGGTATAGTTTGGGAGAAAGGAAAACTGAATGTGGCTGGTTCATACTTGGGATTATCAATGAAGACGTCCTCAGGCAACAGGTAGGGACTTTCTTTCTGTCTCACCTCAATTACCTGCAGGACAGATGGAAAATTCTCTGTATTAAAAAGAGGTTCTTGGTATTCACTTGTACACACACACACTTATATATAAACAAAGGAGCGCAGGCCAGACCTCGTGTATGTGCTGGCAGAAGGCTGGGACGGTGGTGAGCTGGCAGATGAGGTTGAGGTAGGCGGCAGCGAGGGCATGAACAGCACAGCGGTTGAAAACGGGCATAGCCTCGTCGGTGGACAGAGCCAGGTCCTGACAGGAGACAGAGAGACATCAGCAGGGAACGCTTCAACGTACAACCCCCTGCATGAGGAACTCAAGCACACACAGTCTCCATAACTTGTATAGAATAACTTCCTCAAATACACTCGGCCTTGTTAGGACTCTTTGACCGTTCCCACCTCTTAATCTTGTGTTTTTATTTATTTATTTATTTATATATATATATATATATATATATATATATATATATAAATAAAAGCTTTATTTACTGTTAGTTTTACCAGTCATCTTGAGATTTTGAGCCTTTATTCAATAAAATAATGGTTGAATGATTTTAGAAAAATCATATAAAAATCATTAGCTGTAATTAATAAAGCGTGTGCATCCACTATTTGTGACATGCTCATTAGTTTTCTTTCCAGTCAACATTGTTTTTTAATAGAATGTGTATAAACCTATATTATCTACTGATGGGATTTGTTTAATTTATAAGGAGGATATGTATATAGTTTGTTTTAAATATCGTTTGTATGTGCAAGAATCCTCGTCTATGGTATCCTGTGTAAAACGATCATCATGTCACATATTCAATAAAAATGCCACAATTATTCAAATGATCCAAATGATGTAAAATATAAAACACATCAGTACCTGCAAGGCAAGCGCCAGGCGAATGAGGTCCACCACCACCTCTTCGTTAGCCAGCTCCACGCTGAGAAGACCCAACAGAGCGAAGAGCGACTCGTAGTGCTGCCGGCCGCTGCTCTGCTCCTTACAGCCCAAGTAGATGTGTCGATACAGCTGCTGGCCGTGCTGTCAGCGGGATGAGAGGACGCTCTAGAGTTTAAGTGGCTACTTTTTCTCACAAGTATGTTCAAATGTCAGAAACAACACTTTGATGTGGAATGGATTTTTTGATTTATATATTTTTGTTTTCATTGGCAGGGAATCAAACTTAATACTGAATTCAAATGATACACAACTCGACTCTAAAATGGACAGACGGCGTACCTTTTTCATGAATAAGTTGTCCTGTCTGGAACATTTGTCCACTTTGAGTTTGAGCACAGAGATGTCGGAGATGATGCTGCGTAGAGAGAAGGCACAGCGATTAACGCACTTCCATTGCTCCCAACGCACTAAAATGAAGCTCCACAACACAAACGCAGAACCACCACGTTCCCGTCTGTGCCGTCTGTACCTTATGTCGGAGAACTTGGGCGTGTTGTCGTGCCTGTCGATGAGACTGAGAAGGATCTGGAGCACCAGCAGCCGAATCTCTGGATCCTCCGTCAGAGAGAAGGAAAGCAGCGGCTCCAGGAAAGAGGTGGGGAGAGCCGTCAGCATGTTGGTGTTCTGGAAACCGGCCGTCACCTGAGAGACCAACGATCACACTTTACAGCCTGCAAGCTACAACTCATTTCTAAAACACATCATCAGAGGGTTCACCAGGTTCATACATGCAACTGTCGGATCAAGTCTGAAGAGGCCACCGACTGACTTTCGATCTGTTGCGTGTCGAGATTCCGATGTTTGATTCTGTTTACGCGACATAAAATACTTTAATCCATCTGGATAGACGGATGGTTGCTTTCATAAGCACACATATTTAAGCAAACACACTTTCTGGAAGAGGTGGTGGAGGGGAGGACACTGAAGAAACTATTATCCATATTGGATAACCCGGACCGCCCTCTCCACCACCTCCTGCAGGGACAGCGGAGCACTTTCTCCAACAGACTGATCCAGCTCCGCTGTCACAAGGACAGATGCAGAAAAACATTCCTGCCCTCTGCCTTTAGACTTTATAATAAAACACCTCGTCCCTGAGCATCGTCCTTCACATGACTACAACGCTACACGGCTGTTGCTTGTTGTTGGTGATCCTGGCTCTACTGTCCAGGTTGTTTTGTTTAGTTTACTAGTTGCTAATTTAATTAATACCACTATATTCATGGTATATACTGTGCATTTCTATTTTCTATTCTATTCTAGCTTATTTTTTTATTAATCTATTCCTTCAATTCAATATCTGCTCTGTTATTTTATTGTACTGTAGACATTGTGCATTCCATACGTTATATTTTACTCTGTAAATTGCTGCTGCTACAAACGAATTTCCCCCTGGGGATGAATAAAGTTTACATCTGTCTACCTATCTATATTTAGGGTTTAGTTCAAAGCGACCACCAGAAAGGTAGCCGTGCTGCGCGAACACTCCTCGGATGAGATCACGGGAAGACAAACGTGAAGCTGTGCAGGCAAATGAAAGACGAGGTTAAAAGAATTGTGAGACCATTAGAGTGCTGCCAAAACACACACGGTTTGTGGAACACGGGAGCTGTATGCCGAGATAAAGTTTGATAGACGACGGCTGTCAGCTGAAATGTCACTCGGACTGGACTGAATTTACTTCTTATCAACAGTGACAAACACAGCTTGTAGCACTATTATATAAACCACTTTAAAGCTGTGTAAAAACCCACACAAAGAACCGATTGCCATTTTTAATTATTAATAACGCAAGGCTGAAAACGTACCTGGACCAAGGACTTCAGTAACATGACCTGAATCATCCTGGTACCCTCGGGTCTGGAGATGGAAACAAATTCAGATACAAGTTAAAACCCTTTGATTCACCAACACTCAGGTTTACAAAGTACAGTTGACTGAAGGACGGAATGTAGTAAAATAGAGGATTCCATGAGCACATGCAGCATTCGGTTTTGTGCACATGTAGCACAATGAGAGCAGTGAGTAACTTACCCAGAGCCTGAGGAGGGCAGAGCTGGGTGAATCCCAGGGACAGGGATCTTGCCCATGATGAAGAGCATGACCTCTGACCTCTGGTATGTCGGCAGAGTGTTGGCAAATGAACCTGAAAGAGAAAGAGAGATGGGCATCAGATGTGTAGGAGGAGGATTTGGAGCAAAGGGAAATAAAAGAGAGCGATATGTGCGGAAGAAAGATGATGAGCACTAGTCTGTACAAAACCCACACATGTACACACAAAGGCATGAATACAGACAGAGGTAGACATAATCATCACAGACAAACTGTGTGTGTGTGTGTGTGTGAGAGAGAGAGAGGCTTTGCAAGACAGGATCACACATACACACACACACGAGACTCACCAATGGTCCTGATGACAGCCTCCTGCAGCTGCCTCTCCTCGTGAGCTTTGATGATCTTTGTGCCGATGTTGGTGCTGCCGTCATAGGAGCCGGTCAACTCGTAGTCCACACTCAGGCGGAGCTGCCGCAGCAGTGTGTTAAACACCTCCAACACGGTGGGGCCTGCAAACACCAACAAGTGAACGATCAAAAGACGAGTTCACCCCTAACACACACAAGACAGGGGCTCCAGATTGCATGATCCCACCAACAACTCGCCAGCCTGTGATTTAAGAGTGTATATGTGTGTGTGTAGTGTGTTAATCTCCTCACCTACAGAGCCGCTGGCTGCAATGGCGGCCGCCTCCAGCAAAACCTCCACTATCCCAGCTCGCACTGTGGCTGAATTCTTGCTGTTAGCGTCCAGGTGACCGAGGAGCTGTTGGATTACCAAGTGAGAGTGCTGGGACTAGGAGAGAGGGAGAGAAGGAATGAATGAAGCTAGATTAGAAAAATACAAGATGGCAGCCTGGGCGTTGCACTCTGTTGTGCTTTTTCTGTTTGTTCAGTTTTCAGCTCTCTGGGTACAAGTTCGAAACTCTCGGAAAGTAACTATTTCACCGCTTTTCATACAAACAGAACGTTCTGCAGAGCTTTTAGTTGGAGCGGCAGCAGCTGTGTGGGATTACCAGGAGACGCAGAACACTAGATTAGATTTCTTTGTCCCAGCGGGATGTTTGTTTCCACAGCCAGTACACAGAAACATACAGATATACAAATAGCGGCGTACAAACCGTTCAGATATACACTAAATCTTCACGTATACATATGCACTCATTCAGCTCAGCTGAGGCAGATTGTTCAGGGCTGCTATGGCAGGAGGTTGCCGAGTGTTCTGTGTATCTGACCAGACGGTAATAATGTGAAGTGGAGTGATCCGTGTCATCTGATATTTTGAGTGCTCGGCATGTAATGGCTCTGAGGTTCATATCCCAGTGTGTGTGAGATGCTGGAAGGTGCGTTTTGTTTTGTTGGAGATGATGAAGAAGCAGAGTCAACACTGCAACTTACAGAACACTTGACTTGTATATTAACCATTTATTATATTGTATTGTTGGTCGCTCATGTTTTTTATATATATTTACATAATATAAATAAACACTAAACTTATTTTAACAGTCCCGTCTATCCTTTACCTTTATGTGTCCAGCTCTGTTTATTTTATAAAACTAGTTTTGGCTGTAAACTCCATGAATACTGGAGCATGTTTCACACATACGAGATTAAAAAAAAAAGATTTAAAAAAAACATGGTACTGAGTGAATCACATGTTTCAGGTTGTCATTATTTGGACCTGGATTCATGGTCAACAAGGTGAAAGACAGAATAAAAGGGGCGAGGAAGAGGTGTTTGTGGATACGTAGGCACTAAAATCACTCACCTGGATAGAGTACATGATAATTTTAAAGCAACGCACTGCAAAGGTCTTTCCCTCCCATAGAGAGTGGTTATCCAAGTGCCTGAGGGAACACAGACAGGAGAGGAGGATGCAGAAGATGTCATAATAGAGTCACAGTAATAATGGAGAGCAGCAAGGGATAGAGAGAAAATGCTATTTTATTTATTTATTTATTTATTTATTTATTTATTTATATATATATATATATATATATATATATATATATATATATATATATATATATATATATATATATATATATATATATATATATATATATATATATATATATATATATATATATATATATATATATATATATATATATATATATATATATATATATATATATATATATATATATATATATATAGCAATGTTTACTGTTCACAATCAATGAGTAAAGAGTTTAGAGAAACGTGGGCATTTGACTCTGTCTTTCATTGTTGAATGTAGTCAGGATGATGATGTAAGATGGAAAACCTTATCAATGGTAACAATCAGTAACAACATCCATTAAACATGATCAAGAGCATTACTACTGAATCCTGAAGTACACAGAGAAAGAGAGGAGGAGGAGTCAGAGACAGTGATGGATGGACGAGAGCTGGTCTCACTCAGCAAAAATGAGATCAATTGAAAGAAAATTAAGAGAAAAAATAAATTGGCTAGATAAAGAGTCTTCAAAAGAAATAAAAATGTAATATATAACTGCACAAGCAAATGGTAACTACAGTTGCAGATGGATGTTGGAGAACAAAATAAATCAATAAAGGCATTACAACTTGGATCCAAACTAAAAGAATGCAGCTGTAGCAGTATTCCCAGAAGTGCATGACGCATGTAGAAATACTGAAATATTTAACCGCAGAATTGCTCAGCAGATTTCTAAAACGAATTTGCTTTTAATCGAACATCTATTGGAAAAATTAAACCATATCGTCAGCCTGCTACATCAGCCGAGGTGCAGGGAACGAAGCCAAGAGCGGCAAAGAACAGGTGGCTACACTACAGACAAAAAATGAAAAGTCAAAAAGGAATAGTTGATGTCTGGGGCTCAGAGATCTATACAGGGAACCGGCTGAGACAGATAAAAAGAAAGAGAGAAAGCACAATAGAGCTGTACATATTTAAACTAGACAGAAGGAGGAAGCGTGAGATGAAGAGAGAGACAGACGACCAAATAAAACACCGATCACAGAGGACATCCACAGCTAAATCAAAACATCACAGAAGATGACCTCAGAAGCACGATAAAGCTGCAAGAATTAAAACCTTGCAAGGCAGACCTCAACATAAATGCAGTAACATACAATTCACAACATCCCGTCTGCAAATCATGCACTCACATCTAGTCTGGAACAACTATGTAACCTTGCATTCACCTTGTCGCGCTCCCTCATGCCAATCAGTGCACAGATGAATATGCAGCAACACGGCGTTAACGTGCATCCTTTCCTTCCGTTTCAGTCAATGCGACAAATAAACGACACATAAAAGGAAGGAATCCCGTAAAGAGGATAGAAGAGTTGAGTAACGTGGTCTCACATTAACACCGGCGTGACGGCATTCTTGATGTTGCCGTAGGCGGCTCGTCCCAGCAGCTCCCTGAAGCAGCGCTCCGTCAGCTCCACCGGGCTCTCCTTCTCCTTCTCCGACGCCTGCAGCGGAGAGGGGGAGCGGCTGGTCGGGAGCGATGCAGGTGAGGAAGCAGACGAGAAGGAAAGGAGGGGAAAGAGAGCAGGGGGAGGGGGGGAGTCGGGGAGGGAGATGAGAGGGGGAGGGCGGGAGGGAGCGAGAGAGCGAGCGAGAGAGGACAAGAGTTTGAAATCAATTTGATTCAATAACACTAACGTTTCCACAAAGATTGGATTTCTTGCACACACTCTCTAGACGGCCGTGTCACTGCAGCCTTCCCGCCCGAGGTTACTCTTCCCTCAGCAGTTTGTCTACAGTGAGAATGAGGACGCCTGCGTTCGCCGGCATGTGTGAACGCATCCGTTATCATCAACAGGAGACATGTCCGTGTCTAGGTTGGTGTGTGTGGGCACTCACGCCGGCCCGTCTTTGTTGTCATGCATAGTTAATTAAAACCTTCACTATAACTCCATCTTAGTCATGACAACCCTCGGGTGGTCCACCAATGACGGCATCATTTATTAACCGCCTCACTCTTTCATCTTGCGTGCTGCCTCTCTAACTTACCTCAAATCTATAAAAAAAAACAATGACATTTAAGGGGCAATTAAAAACAGCAGAAGCAAGAATAAATACAGGATTAAGACACCGGTTTCACTTTAAAAGGGCAAAATCTTAAATGTAGCTATTTTCTTTTAGGGTGCCAATGTGGAAAACACAGGTGAGTTATAAGCTGCTGGTGTTAAAATGTTGCGCATTTGTTCAGCAGTAACGAATAAATGTTTCCAAAGCAGTTTACAAAGTGCTTCTAAAACCACACCCACAGTAGACTTCATTGTACACAGCTTTGTCGAATGATTTGGAAACGAGAGCAAATCAGCATAAAAGCCTATTTGGCTGCAGCAATCTGACCTCCCATCTGCTTTCATCAAACAATTCACGGGGGGCGGTTTTGAGTCTGCGGCGGTGGTAACGTTAAAAAGGCCATTTCTGTTCACATTTTCTGCTGAGGCAACGCCGGGAGGAAAAAAAATGCCCGTCGGACATTCGGCTTTTGCAGGTACCTGAACACCTCATTAAAACCAGCCGATCATGCTTGCAGTTGTTCTTGAAGTACTTCAGTATCTCCAGAAATTAGAACTTAAAACTGTGCCTGGTTTGATCTTTAAATGAACTTGTAACGCGTGCATGGGGATTAATGCAGAGAAAAATGCGCCATCTGTGAGTTTAATTAGACTGTACCGACTGCTGTGGATTTTATGGATGCTAATGAGTGAGGCTGCATAGCAGGGGCCGGCTTCATAACACACACACAGAGAGAGCGAAGGGAAGCTGACAGGGAACTGTGTCTCTCTGCTGGAGTGTCCGTCTCTCGATCTGTCGCTCTCTTTTCAATAAGCTTCGTATTTCCATCACCGTACTTCCTATTATCTCCCCCCGCCACCCACTCTTCAAATGTTCTTCTCTCTGCCCTCCCCCTTTTGCTTCCCTAACCTTCAGATCTCGGCACTGACGTCAAAGTCAATTTCAGTATGTGGAATACTGCCAAGAAAGGGAAGCTCCAGACTCAACCTCTAGCTCTCAATGCAATTGTGATGCTATTATTCTCCACCCATTGCACCCTTTTTCTTCACGCTCGCCCCCGTTCTCTTTAAATTGTTCTTGCCATGTCTTTGTCCTTGGATGCTGCAGGTTGACAAACAGACGGCCATAAGGGGAGCAGAGCTGTCAGTGGGTTCACTCCGTGGTGACAATGATGATGAATGACAGCCGAGTAGACCGCCAGGACAAATATGGCCAAACGTAAGACTAAACCGGTCGGCTGCAGGGTGACTGATGTGTGACGATGACACGCTAACACCAGGGCCGTATTCACCTCAGGTCAGTGTGTTTTACAGGTCTGATGAACAGCAACACGTAAAACCCAATCAGTTCACATCTCCCTTGTTAACACACTCACCTCTCCGTGCGCTCTCCGCTCTGCAGGTTGAAAAGCAAAGAGGGGACGATCTTGTCCATGTGCTGAGGGTCCCAGATGTTGGCCTGCAGCTCGTCGTTCACCGTCTTCCTCACCACACCCTGCAGGCCCTTGATACCTGCCATGCGGATCCTTGGAGGTAACAGAAATAGAAGAGCGGGTATCAAGCACTAGACATCGTAACCGAATCTATAAATGGATGATTTATATTTAGGAAATCGTATTTTTGTCTAGTTTTTAAGTCTGGATCCCTCGGTGTTTGGCTGTTACCCTTAAATTCTGCAGCTCTATATTTAACCGTTCAAAGATGTCACTTTGTATATTTTCAGAAGACAGGATCAGAAAGATGTAAGTGTCCAGAGGGAGTAGTCTAAAAACAGAAAGTACTTAATAATTCTCCCTCTAGCGCCGTCAAGCATCTGTCCACTCACTTAGTGCGGATGTCAGGGTCCTCGTAGCTAGAGTGGCACATCTCACTGAAGCGGGACACAAAGAAGTCATAACTGCGGTGGTACGACGGCGTATCCTCTTCTATGTTGGCAAACTTCACAAACTGAGAAGGGAGAAAAATAAAATACAGTTTCATGTCAAACTGAAGGAAAAGTCTCCTCAAAAGGCTCTAAGTTTGTTGGGAGATTATTTAAATTTGATTAAAAACTCTTTAATGAATTAAGCCTAAATCCCCATGATGAATATCTCACAGGATAAAGTTAAACCACAGTGCCATAACATCTCAATTAGAGTGAGGGCAAAGGGGGGGGGGGGGGCCAGAAAATGTCACGCTGACATTTAGCTTCACAGCACCCTCCAATTAATAAATGATGAAATGGATTTCTTTAGGATCGAGACAGAACGGATGCTACCTGAAGCAAGACCAAACAGCAGATGGTTATTAAAGTGCATAAATCCCCCATTCAGAAACACCGGCTGGACTAGTGCAGTAACCCAAACAAGCAGGAATAAAAAGGAATTTATGGAGCAAATGAAGAGAGAGAAACCCCTTGTGAATCCATTTCCTGCTCACAAAATGAGTGTTTGGAGTGGGTTTGTAATGAAAAGAAGTACCCTTGAGCTAATTAAAGGACGTGATCCCATCACTACATCTGTGCTCAGTTGCTGCAGTTAATTGCTGAAGCTGTCCAGTGTTACCAGCAGGTATACTGGGCAGCTTCTAGGTATCAATGTATCGACTCCGCTGAAATGGGCTCTCTACCTGATTGAAAGCTTTGAGCCTCAAGGATGGCGAGGTGAGATTATGAGCATTTTTGTTGTGACAAAAGGCCACACTGGGAGAAACTAACCCCTGCCCGGAGTCTTTTTTTATTTATTTTTTAAATCACATCACATAAAGCAAGCTGACAGAAACACTAACTCGGGTACCGATGTGTTGAAGAGTCGGCTTGTGTTAGAAAGGGCTCTGCAGGGAAAGAAAGGGTTTAGGTCAGAGAAAACCTGGCCGGGCTCGAGTCTTGTGGTGATAAACTCTCTAATCCGCTCTCGTCACCTCTCGCTGACACTGGTCTGCTACAGCATTAGCTTGCACTGAAAAATACAGAACATGTATAGTTCTATGTGTGAGGAAGCCAGAGGTTGTGTTTGTACAGTAGGGATTTTCTGCAATTACAGAAAAACTAATCCCAATCAATATCGTCACCGTGTTCAACAACAAGCACTCTGAATGCAAAGCGTTAAATTAGCACATACTGCAAAACTCCTCTACTATTGATGCACAATTAATTACACGCAGCACTGATGTGTGTGTGTGTGTATATGAATGGATCAGTATAGGGCCTTTGCATTTGTCATAACACACTCGTGAGTTTGTGCAAGGGAGATTGGTAGCATGAAGATTATGCGTGAGAGGCTGGCGTGACGCGTCAACCTCTGCAGAGCTTTGCCGCTGTGGTTCTGCAGCTAATCTCATTTCCGCTCATCCAACAGCGCCGATAGCTGCACATCAGAGGATACTCATCAACGTCACTCTTCCTCAAATAGTGACGCAGTACTCCTCTTAAGGTCAACATCTTTTATTTTCCGGTCAGTATGCACTCATCCCATCAAGAAAGTAAATGCAGCCTGTCAATGTTTGATCAGATAGTACCCCGAAATTCCCTAAAATTGGCATAAATGAATGGACAGAAAAGCTACAAAATGTTGTTTTTTTGTTATAAACTAACACACAGACATTTTACTGACCAACAGTTTGAGAATATGGGTATTTACATACATTTATATCAAAACAACACGCTTCTTGTGACCAAGAACGTATGGCTAGGCAAATTGGTTTTGCTTATTCAATTATATTTACAGCACATTGTCTGTGTTTGGCTTCTGCAGTAAATTGAAACTGTACATCCGTGAATCTAATCACAGACATCCAGTTGAAGAGTGCACTTACTCTCTGCTGAACGCAACGACTCACTTCCAAGACTTGTAAAAGGTAAATACATTAATATATGTGCTTATTCTAATCTTCATCATCGTTTTTATTGCAGTTTTCAGTTATTACAGTGGTGAAAGTTTGTTGCAGATACTTTTCACACTGTACTTCTGTCCTAGCTAAAACTAAATTGCAGATTCTTATCATGAGGTTTTATAATATGCAGGGTTTTCTTAAATCTATTTGCTTCAAAGCTGCAAAAACAATAAAACATCCGACGTTCTGAACTGGTAATATAGTCGTGTAAACTCACAGAGTTGGTTCCGAGGATCTGCAGGCTGGGTTTGTCCGACTCCAGCAGCTTGCGCACCATCTTGAGGAAACTCTCCACGAACAGGTTGATGCTCTGACAGTGGCAGGCCATCAGCAGCTGGTCCAGGGCTTCCATGGCTATGCACACATACCTGAACAGGAGGGGAAAGAGACACGGAAACATCTGGATGACGCCATTAAACCCTGTAGGCAATGACAACTGTTTGGATATCTTATATGGATATATGCATATTCTAAATGTCTAACTGCACACAGCAACAGAACCATAAATGTGATAAGCTCTGCCAGAAGAACTATGGAAAGTCGCATATTGAACAGATTTCAGCCGGACAAGTGTAAATGTATTCTGTGCAGGCTGTTTGCATTGGCGAGAATCGTCACAGAGCGTCCTCGTCATGAGTCATAAAAAACATCAACTCCTGTGGCACATTAAGAAAGTACAGAGTGTACAGAAACCCTTGATGCCCATACACCAGCCTGCCTCCCCTTCCACTAGGCTACTTGGTATGGAGAGCACAATAGATATTTTTCATTATACAGATAGAAAAGTGTAAAGAACACAGATGTATCTGGTGTAAATTCAACGGCATGAAAACAGTTTGCATGTGGGTTACACAAGACCTGTATCCCTTTCGACAGGTCTTTAAAGCATCTTAAGCTCTTCGGTGGAAATCTTTATCGTGAAAGGCCAATCTGTGCATCATCTATCACTTCACAGCAAGATGACTTCAGATTCTTATCACCATTTGAATGCGTTCACTTCAAATGTGTTGAATTTAAATCAATTAAGTTCACGTGTGGCAGAGAATAAACAATACAAAAGAAATATGCAAACAGTATTTCTTTAGAGCAGAGACAGCTGAAATGTTTTTTCCGAAATCTTGATGCGTTTTGAATGACTGACGCTCACCCGTATCTGTGTCGGGCCACATCCCTCGACAATCTCTCAGACAGGTAGGCTCCGATACGGTCAAGCTTCTCTGGAGCCGACAGGGCGTAGAATGTCAGCTTCTCCATGTTGGCCTTCACCAGCCCATCCTAGGAGGGAGACAGAGGGGAGACAGGAAGATAGACAATAAGAAGACTTTCGGTCAGAGGAGATGCACACGAGTCTGGTATGTGAAATAAACAAAGAAGCAGCTGATTAAGACAAAACGGACGTTTGCTTTCACTGAGAAAAAAAAACCATCAGTGGCATTTTGCACTAAATCAGGGTAAATAGATCATGACTAATTAATGTGTTCCACTACTGTCCCATAAACATGTCTGATGCAATAGTGTGTGCTTCTCCTTAAAACCCAAATTGTATTAGTAAATCTAGTGCACAAAGTTTCACCACCTACTTTCCTCCTTGACCCACTTCACTGCTCTTCAGTCTGGTCAGGGAGGATTTGTTGGGAGTTATGCACTCCAAGCATCCTGTAGCAACACAGCTATGCAATGCAAAGTGGCTCTAAAAATACTGACCGTGATACACGGGCAGAGCATCATTCATCATTTACAGAAATACCCCGAAAAAAAAAAAGAGAGCGCGCGAGAGAAACGTGAGCTGGAAATATGAGAGCAGGAATCCCATTCTGACTAGTAAAAGCACAGGTATTACCAATTATATTTACAACGGTCTACTCAAGCACTCCAGTAAGTCACGCCAGTGAGCAGGCATGTACGACACCGGGAGCCTGAACTGAAGCAGCTAAATGGAATTCAGCCACCGTTCATTTCTCCACTTGTGGTTTTTTTTTTTCCTCATATTATATGTAGCCATCAACTGCCTTTTGGTCCAATGTAAGATCTTAACCGTCCCGGGGCTTTCCTATTGTGCACTCCGGCTCATTGGCACGGCTTCCTGGCACACCCCAGTGAAATGAGGGCCTCGTTAATGTTATTAGTTGCACCGGAACCTTTCAAGTCAAAAAAGGGCCAATTCCACACATCAGCGGCTTATTCTAGAGGTCAGCACCGGGCGATTCTAAAACATCCTGTGGCTTTGAATCCAGTGCAGGCTTCTTCATTTTATTTTTTTTAATGTTACTGTAATTTCTTCCTAATGATAAAATCCAAGCATATACAGTCCAAGTGAAACTAGCAATGCACACTACTGTGGTGCCCCTTACCACCAATTATCTGGGAGAAACACTGAAATATAGCAACTGTGTACAAAACACATCCACAGGCTCACACAGTGAGACACTTTTTTTTTTTTTTATGTAAATGTTATCAGGCGCCTTCGTTATTCCCCAGCTGCTGGGATACAGTTAGTTACAGTCCTCCGCAGCCCTGGGAGTACAATGACCAGACGCGCACGGAAACTAGGTCTGCTTGTACTAGTACGTCCTGTATGCTGCAGACTTGGCCACGGATGTGATTGGTAAAGTGGGTTACTGCGGTAGCAAAGAGGCAAAAAGAAAAAAGTTTCCTCTGCAACAAACCGTCTCGTTCTTCTCCACCCGAATGATTCTCTTTATGAGTCATCGGGATCAGATCTCAGACGGTGAGCCGAGGTTTGATACAGACAGCTTTGAAGTAGATAGTTTGGTATGGAGGCGGTTTTCTTATCACCTCTATCTCACTCTTCCTTAAATCTCAGACAATATCACAACAGTGTTTATATTCATTTTCCAGGGACTACAGATCAAAAAGCTTCCAGCTAAATCTGCTACAGCACATTTTCTCACATTTTTTTAAATATGCGTGCTGTTGTGCACTGTTGTCTAAATTAACCTTAATAAAGTGCTGCAGGGATGACGTACTTAAGTAGGCCAACCTGGGTCCCTCAACAAAGCGGCAATGGGATTTTTCGGATGTACACAATCACACAGACAAACAGGGGAATCGTTATCGACCGCAGACAATAAACACTTGTTTTAGGGTTCCGAAAGGCATTATTAAAAGAAACACTCGAGCTTCTCACCTCCGGGTCTTCTGGGAAGATGTTGTCCACCAGTCTCTTGTACCGAGGCCTGAGGGCCCCGCAACAACCACAAACCCCTGAGGAAGATGAGAGATGGGGGGGGGGGGGGGGGGGGGGGGAAGGCAGAGGGAGATGCTCAGTTACACTTGCAACATGACTGGCAGAAATGCAATAAAAACAAATGCAAACAATGCGCAAGAAAGTCTTCTTTTCTGCTCCTTCTCTGTTGTCGCACTAGTCACCAGAGCCAAAGTAATAATGTACGTCTTAAATCAGCCTCTTGGGTAACATACTGTAGGTTCAGGTAGTTATTGACACGAATCGGTGATATACAGCCAGTCTAAGGCAGCAACCAACAACGGCTTCACATTAACAACATACTGTATCCTCATAAAGGAATTGGTGGGACACTCAATGATGAAAAGCAAGAACATAAAGGTTAACCAAAGAATAAATGAAAAGACGTGGAGCTGTAACGACTGTCAAATTGACTCGTCAGCAAGGAAAACACAGCTGCAGCTAATAAAATAATAATGGGCACGGCAAGTATGGACAATCGTCTCAGTATTAATGTCAGGGCCTTGTTTAAGTGACACACTTTAAGATAAATATACACGTGGTTCATGTTTATTAGGTGCTGAGCTTTATAGCCTGCTGTGTTAGGTTCAGATGATCGGCTGGAGTGCAGAGAAGCAGGGATGTTCTTGTGGAGCTGCAGAATACAGACGGACAGACGTCCATCTCGAGCTTTCATTGCGTCAGGGCAAAGAAATATAGCAAGCGTCCGCTAAACTGCAGAGTCATTTAGTACCCTGCAATAATACAAAAAGCTGCCAAATGTTGGATTACAATCACCAGTGGCGTGGCGCGATGCCATCAGTCAAACCACTGGGTCCAAGATTAAAAACATCACACGGAGAAAGTGAAGGTAGTCAGATATGAAAAGACTGTGCTCACAAGATTACAGACTCAGATGATCACACACGCATGCACACACACACACACGAGTAGACAAGTGCAACACACTGAAGATTGATTTCTCTGACTTTGCATTGAGGAGAAAAGCAAGCTTGGCAGCAAAGAGAGGGCTGGATTGTGATTGGTTGAAGAAATTCAGCAGTGGTGAGTCATACGAGGACCAAGGAAGAACGAAGAAAGCTAAAAAAAAAAAAAAAGGAGATATAACCTCTAAAAACACCATTTAACATAATTTAACGCTTTATGCAGCTCTGCATAACAACTATTATCTCCCTGCTGACACCAAACAAGGATATATGAATTTAGGAGTCACATGACAGAAAGTAGGTCATTCTGCTGAAAGCAATGCAGTCACTTCTAATGACTGGTTTATAACCTGACACTTCAGATGGAGACAGTAGAAGTGTAACGTATGTAAGACAAGCAAAACAATCTGCTAAAAAATACATATTTTCTTCCCTTCCTCCCCCCGAACATCAGTTCCCTTCCCTCTTTTCTCCCAAAGGAAAAATGTTTCATTATTCGTTTTTGCTGTTACACAGATTGAAGCATTTCTTGCTGACATGGCACTAAAACCCCATTCTGAGTGCATAGTGAGCGGATATTAACAAAATTGCCAGCTGCCCAATTTTCTCAATATTACCGTAAAACAAACCAACTGTGCACATTTCACACAGATAACCGCCGCGTGCCTGACTCACTAATGCAAATGGATGAGCTGAGCTCAGCTATAACACCGCTTCACAAGACACACAACAACCAAGTTCCCACTGTAACACAGTAGATTTCAACCAGAATATATAGAACAAATTAAACAAATTTATACCCAAAACACTTGAAATCCCATCATCAACTTTCTATCGTCTATAAAATGTCACAAAATTGTAAAAAAATAATAATGCCATGACAACTTCCTAAAGGCTGAAATCACAATTTCCTTTTTTGCTTGAAAATTGACTTCAACAATAAATCGATCATCAAAACAATTGTCGGTTTAGCTCCATCTTATATTGCCTGAATGTCCATTCATTCATTCATTCATTCATTCATTCATTCATAGATATGTTGTGTGGATTTCACTAAGGTGATGATTTAAATAAGGATACTTAATAAGTTTAATATTTTGGTTCATTCCCATCTTTGTTAAATCTTTAAGGACAACAATAACAATGTGACCGCCATGAAACCAACATGTTCTCTGTCACACTTCATTATTTCAAACAAAGGACAATGTGGCTTTAAAACACGCTCGGTTAGCCCTGTAGGTACAGTATGTATGGAGACCATCTTTTACAGCAAAGCCACTGAGGCAATAAAGATTAAATGGCTGCCTTGAATAAGAGCTTTTTATCCAAAGCCTTTTACAATTTGAATCTCATTCACACCGATGGCAAGCAAGCTACCATGCAACGTGCTACACTTTAGAGTGCTGCCCAAGGACACTTCGACATGTGGACAGGAGGTTTGAGTCGCCGACCCTGGCAGGCCCGCTCTACCTCCCGAGCCACTGCCTCTTCTGGGCCACGTCCCTGCATTCACTAAGCCTCCTGGTGCATTATCAGTGACCTACACCTGGGAGGAGGGCAGTCAGTACAGCACAACATCTCCTTGAAAAGCCTCTTAATGGAGAGAAAAAAGGGATTATTAGGCCCTGAACCTCTGTTTAAAGGCCTCGGTGTGCTCTCTAAAAGTTCTGCTGAACTCCACAGCAGGCGCTCTGCTGGTGCTTAGGCTTATCTCCGACAGCCGGGTGTCTATTCATAGTGCTGCCCCTCTCTCTCCTCCATCACTTCAAACACTAATGAGGCCTCTTCTGCACCCCTCCCTCCGTCCCGTTGTCCCTTCCTGCTGCAACCCACCAAACCTCTCCTCTAACACCTTCTCTCATCCTTGCTGTATTGGCCCCGGGCCCGAGTGTAGGAGTCGCAGAGGATTTAATGAAAATGCAGCGGGTCCCACGAGTGGAAAGGGTTGAGGACAAAGAGAGTGACAGAGACACAGGCAGCTAAAGAGAGAAAGAGCGATGGAGGTGTGACGGGGGAGGAGGATTGTGATGCACTGAATGAGTCACAGATCAGTGCTACTTATTGCATCGTCTCTGTCCAGCACAGATCCGTCCTCTCTGTCAGCACTGCAGTAGAGAGGGACGAGATTTTTGGGGAGGAGAAGAGGCATATACTTTTTATTTATTCATTTTGCACACACACACACACACACACACACACACACACACACACACACACACACACACACACACACACACACACACACACACACACACACACACACACACACACAGCTCAGTGGGTGTAGCAGTTTACATGTTATTTCCCCTCCAAACGCATTTTCCATTACAGGTGGGTTATATTCCAAGCCACTTATTCTTTAAAGTTGCTGCTATTGTTTGTTTTTAGACCAGCTGGCATAGGCCAACTGCACGCACAGTTATATAATAAATATTATAACTATACATTTGAACAGTTTTGACAAAAGCCAATCAATCTTAAAGCAGAAAAGTAGTTTCTAAGTTTTCAGAGGCTTGATGAAAACCAGCTGATGTTGCTCAAAGTGGTACGTGCTAGTCACTATTGGACTGCAACTAATGATTATTGTCATTATCAATAAACTTATTCTTTTTTTTTTCATCAAAATATCCAAGCAAACAGTCTAAAACCCCCAAAATATTCAGTTTGAATTATATAAAAAAAGGGGGAAAAGCAGGTTTTTTGTGCATTTTTGCTTGAAAAATAGTTTACAGCTCTGAAAATGCAACTGCAATCATTTAGTACCATGTTTGGCTCATAATGTGCTTCAAAGTGAGCTGTGATACCACGTATTGGAAATGACTCCAGCTGCCTCACCGAGAGAACACTGAGCTTCAGAGTTGTGTTGAGTTTGTGTGAAAAACAAAGAGCGTGTTTCTGGTGTTGATAATGGTGGGTTAGTGTGGAAACAGCTAAGAGAGATCAGCAAGGTGGGTGGACAAGTATTTGGACGACAGCGGTGAAAAGCACGCACACACAGGGGGTCTCACGACATCCACCCACTCTGCATGGCGAGCTGACAACACATTTAGGGGCTGGACACCAAGTGGCTCCACACACACACACACACACACACACACACACACACACACACACACACACACACACACACACACACACACACACACGGTTGTTGGTAGGAGGACATCTCTGCAGCCTGGTGCACCAGACGTGGGGGAACTCGCCCGTGTGGTGCATCTTACTCGTTTCCCTGATTGGCGATGCTAAGCTACACATCCATGCAGACTGAATTAACGTGTGCATAGTGTGTACACATGTGCAGAGGGGTCTCCAGCCCCTCAAATCACCCCAACAAGGAGCCCAGCCAATCACAACTGTATATTTATCCCTGTAACAACGGGCTGGTACATTAACGGATTACACTCTCCATTTCCCCCGAGATGTCAGCTTAACATTTCCACATTAGGGTGAGCAAGAGATAGAGAGAGGAAGTGAGACATGTTTGTGCATGATACTACAAAAATAAATAGAAATATCCTCCACACACTCGCACAAACACGTTCAAGTGATCATTGCAGTACTGCTGCACCTATCGGCCCTGGACAATAGCACACCACAAACCACATTTGCTCATTAATATCTCAGACAAAATTAATTTATCTAGAGGAATATAATATTCAAACTACACACACACACACAGAAGGAAGTGAGTGACGAATAGCCCGGCGCATCTTGCAGTATCGTATCTGTACCTGCTGTCCCGAAGCAGCTCTGTTGTACCTAAAGTCCCGTGGCTGACAAGAGAGAGTAAATATAGTCCTGCAAGGAGAATATCAAACACACTTTGGATCTGTGTGTCTGTGTGTAAAGGTGTGTGGTTGTGAGAGAGCGTGACAGAAGCGTCAATACACATTTAGACCTCACCTTCACCTCGATCATGCAAAGCGCTGGTTTTAAGCACCATGTAGCCACCTGCACGCTGTGTATGTACACCTGTGCATAATGCATGACACTTCTCATGACGGTCAGAATGCATGTTGCCCTTCAGGAGTGTTATTATATAAGAGAGTGTGGGGGGGGGGACAGACCAAGTCCTGCTATTTTTACAGCAGCAAAACAAAAAACATCCTTGAACCGTAGATTCACAAAATGCAAAGCACACACACCAGACCTATATACGCAGAGAGAACAGGACGAGAGGCGAGGAGAGCGCACGAACATATTTAGATAATGAGCCCGGCGGATTCAACTGCCAAACCAATATGCACATTAGCTGTCGCTCAATGAGTTCAAATGTGTTGCGTACATAACCACAAAATCAATCTACGCCCCCCCCCCACACCTCAGAATGTATCTTCAGGCTATAGACACACATGCACACTGCGCACACACTTTGCCAAGGGTGGAAGCAAACATGGCTGTTATAATGCGAGCAACATACTGATGCACAGACCCGGCTGCCAACAAATCCTCATGGCACAAGGCCAATCAGACACTGTGTGAATCACAGTCAAACAGGCGGTGAAACCGGGCTACGAGGGACTCGAGCCCAGAGAACCGTTTCCATACAGCAGCGCGCTGCACAGCGAAGCTGAACTGAGCTTGTTCTTCTGGTACGCAGTGTCTGTATTCATCAGCCTTCTAACCAAAGCCTTTTTCTTTTTCCATCAATAGTCCGCAAACTCAAAGCAAAGCCGACTACATTTGTAATTAGTGATAATCAATGAACCGTTCATCAACACGTCCCAGTAACAGCAGAGAGACAGTAACACCAAAAGGGGGATTTCTTCATGATCTCAAAGTTTCACAGGAAAGTACCACCGTCCCTTTAACAGCACGTAGACTACGTTTCCCGTTTTCAAACATGGAGTTAACATGTGCTACGGAAGATATTGAAGAATCATAAAAAACGAGAGGCTTACAAGAAATCTATACACTCATGACAATGTCTCAAAGTCCACCGTACAGATAACTACAACATTTGGCTGAATGTGTTACAAGACAAAACGTTACCACCTCGAATATCACAGAAGGAAACTATTTGAGTAAAAAAAAAACAAGTATCTCATTACCAAAAATAAACATCTTCAAAAGCAGAGTCTCCTAATTTAATAGACTCTTCACAAGAGTCCAGGTTCCCATAATGCGCCTTCAGGAGACGTTACACTGTGGTGACATCTGCGGTCCATCAGCTATGAGGAAACGCGTTTGTAGAATGTAGGAAAACTGGCTGAACGCTGGCTGCTTCACATTACACACACACAAAGTGGAAGAGCGGTTGTAATTCTTACCGTACATCGATCGTGATGTTGAGAGTCCCTCACTACAGCTGTTTGTGTTTTCTCAATGCAGCTCCAGTCATACAGAGACACTACTGTGCCAAGAGGCACTGAAAACACACACACACCGGCCGCTCACTCTGGTATAAACGCCTGCACGTGTGCACTTGGAGCTAAAATGCGCACCGTGATTGGTGCAGAGCCTGGCTCGATGCACTGAATTACACACACTCTCCCCGCCGTGCAGACAGACAGAGACACACACACACACACACACACACACACACACACACACACACACACACACACACACACACACACACACACACACACACACACACACACACACACACACACACACACACACACACACACACACACACACACACGGGGCTGAAAGGCAACGTCAGAGAGAAGCGTGCCGTGATGACCTTGGATTTTCCCGTTTGTCTTCTGCAACAGCGCTCCTTCTGAAGTGTGGGGGGGGGGGGGGGGTGCAGATTTCACATGCTGGCACACACACACACACCTACCTCGCTTCTAACCATTTTCTCAGTCGCAGAGAAAGAAAGGGGAGAAATGGGGGCGGGTGGGGTGAGAATATGACAGAAATATGCACTACAGGGATCGACAGGGAGAAGACCTGCCACCCACGCAGTCTCCTTCTCCTCTATCCACGCCGTGACAGCGTCACTCTTTTCCCTCATCATCATCATCATGCCTCCTGCTTTATTTACTTTCAGTTTTTCCTTCTCTGCTGATGCAACTTTTTGTCACGTTTCCTTCCATTGTCTAGCCGAATACCAAAATGTCTGAGTGATTATATAACCACATTTACTGCTTATTTTTCCATGTAAAACTGTTAAATATTATCCACTACTACACAAACCCGATGATACTGCAGTGTCATTGTAATCGCATGGATGAGAGCTTGAAATAAAATGCATGCCGACTTAGCTTTTTGTTCATTCACCTCTTTTTCCATTATTCCAAACATCAGTTTATAGAAAACATAGCATGAACTTTTTTTAAGACTCGTCATTTAAAAAGATGATTTGGAAACAATCTAAGATAGAACTGGCTTTGTACGGTGTGAGAAAGTGAAGTTCACGTCAATCACCAAAGGTTCTCCGCTGTCACAGGACCCGGACAGAGGACCACATCAGGATTGCTTAATTGAATTAAAGATGGTGGCAAATTGCTCTCAGTTGAGCGGTTCGTCTTTAGTCTGCATCCTCTTACTGTACGATACCATCATCCGCTCAGCCTCTACAAATTATGTAATATGCTAAATAAATTTTTACAAGACAGCAAGTCAAACCTAATCGCTACTTTCCTTTTTGCGGCTCGACATATTTTTGTAGAACATCATGGAACCATGAGGGAGGAAGAAAGCAACTTTTCTGTGAAATAATGTTCCGTTCAGAAACAGAGAAGGAGCCAGAGGGAGAACAGAGGAGGTGGTGTTGTGTCACTTACCCTTGCCAACGCGATGGTCCAGTAGGGTACGACAATCCAGTGCCAGCCTCTGAGAGGCCGGGACATCGGGCGCAGGCAAGGGCATGGCAGGCAAACAGACACGCAACAGCCCACCAACAAACACAAACACACACACACACACTACTCCTTTTACAGGATCAGAAAAACTCCTAACCAAAGCCAAAAACAAACATGCAAAACTATAAGCAACACGCTGAAAATCCTTAATTTTATGGCTATAATTTAACAAAAAAAAGTTTGAAAAGTAAGCCGACCAATACTCACAAAAAAACTCACCGCCGTCAAATTCGCAATTCCTTGATAGATAAGCTAAATACAAAGTTTACCAACTCGCATGCATCCACAACTCTTTGGCTGCAATAAACATTAAGACACATGCACACGCAAAACATACACTCCCTTAGTCAAGCCGAAACAGAAACGCCATCTCCAAATTCTTTTTTAAAAGTTTCACACTGGAACAAACTCCCAAATCCCTTTGAGTCCTTTCTGAACACCAACTTGCATGTCCCTGTCTCGAGGCTTCTTAGTAATTTATGTTAGTACATAGGCAGATTGACCGTATTAACAAAGAGATTAGCGATTAGTCCTTCAACAGCAGCTCTGCTCTCTGTGTGCGCGCCTCTCTCATTAATAAACATCTCACTAACACAATGGACCTCACTATCCACCCAAAGAGAGGCAGGGAGACACAGGGAGAGGAGGGTGGAGAGAGGCTGGGAGAGAGAGGGGCACTGTGGGACAGCCATTCAGTTAGTGGGCTTGAGGTTCAAGGAATGTAGCCATCAGCAGAGATACCAACAAAGGCAAAATGTCTGGTGAGAGATTTCTGTGCAAATTCACACATAAGAACAGACACATCTCACACACGGGACACTGATACAAAGCTTCCACGATCGGTAAATGATCTATTGTGGATTTGGTGAAGCAGCTCAAACTAGCTGTGATGTCCTCAGCAGCCCACTTCTTCTGCACTGTCCATGTTAAAGTTTTGGAGGGCCGTACATGATGCCTTCAGACAGAGTACAGGTGTTTTAATAGTTCGGAGTTGCCCACCTGTCATGCTGGATGCTTGTCACAAGGCGGCGATGTTCTTCCAGATTCACAGAGGCAGGAAGATGGGTGGCACTTCAGCCCCGAATAAGAGTCTCCAGCGGCGGTCCAAAAATCAGGAAAACGGCTGGATTGCCTTTGGCCTGTGCAAGTTTGTATTCCAAAAATTAGCCGATGCACTCATGCATGTTGTTGTCATCAAAACACGGGAAGTACAGGTCGTTAACGTTTGACCTGACCCGTGCCAAGTAAGTAATTTAATGCACGATAGTTAACATCTTATAATACACCGGGACAGAAATCCCAAATCATGACAGTTGCATGTAAATAAAATAAACGCTAACGTTAGCAATGCTAGCTTTTACTCTAAAGCTAGCATTGCTAGCAAGCTGTTACTAGCAAGCTAGCTAGCAAGCTGTTACTCTATACTTTCACTTGATTTCGACTACGTTTAGACATACATTCACGGCTATCAAATATAACAACATTAACTCATTATTCAGAGCCATAGCTATTCGGCTATGCTAGTAGCAAAGTATGCTAACGTTAGCTAGCTGTCTGACTTGCTCAACGAGAAATCCCCCTGGCTGCCAACGTTGATTGGTGTCAACACTGATTACTTACCATGAAGTGAACAGAATTAAAATCCTTAAAATGTGTGGCATGCAGACAGTTAACATCAGCCACCTTGACTAAAGTTCAGCCCAGGACAGCATAGATTCAGTCACAGCGTTACTGTTCCTCCAGCTGACAGATGTGACTGGCTAACGTTAGCTCTAAATAGGTAACTGCCCACCACTAGTCACTAGTGTCATGTTTGAATACGTGCAGTCTAGGCGCCCACTGCCGTATCTTTATTCATAAACCTTTGTTTTTTTTACGAGATACTTATTGAACAGCATATCACACAAATACTCAGATGTTTGGTCAAATAAATGCTGTAACATTCCAGAATAATAAGTGTATTGTGATTTAAAAAAATATATGATAGCCTAATGTTGCTCTCCTCATTACAGCTGACATACATTGCTTTCAGAGGAATCAAATCCCCACATGGTTAGACATTGTCATTTCAGAGTAAAGCTTCACTTGTTTTGTGTACAAGGACAACATGCTTTTGTATTGATCAGTGAATGATTACTCTGACCTATTTAGAGTGTGCAATTCCCTTTTATGTGTACACTCCCACATCATATATCCTAATTTATGCAGACCTGTTGCAGAGTTAAGCCATCCAGACATGTTAAGTGATGGAATAATGAAGGAAAATAAATGATTACTCATTCAAAAAAGCAATTTATTCTGACTATCAGGCTGTAATAGATGTATTCAAAAATATAGCCTGTAGCCTGTATCTGTGAATGGGACATCCTGCTTTTGAAAGTATTTTTTTCCACCAGTTGGTGACAGTAGTGAGTCAGGAGAATCTAATAAGAGATTGTTATGAGCAAAATAGTTGGACATTTCCTGAAGTTATTAATGTGCATGAACCAGTTTCATTGCAAATGAAGACCTAAGTATTTTTACTTGTTGAGCTAATGATGGCTAAGCCACAGCTCAAAACTAAGGGTTTGGTGTCATTACAGGATATGCTTATGGTATTTTAGTGCAAGAGTAGAAAATAATTTGCAGAACTGTGTAGAAAATGTGAACCTCATAAAAGCTGCAGCCAAGGTCTCTATCACCATACCACCTCTTTAGTGCGGGAGGCTGCTTGTAGCCATCGTCTCATATCGTTCATGTTTATTTGTTGATATGCAAATCCTTTTGACACAACACATTGAAGGTTTTGTGAGGTGAGAAATGCCAAATCAATTGTTAATATGAAAGTGTTTTGGATCAATCCCTGCTCTGGTCAGCATTGTTGTTTCACTTTGACCCTACTGACCTGTACATGTCTTCACTTTCAAGAGCTTAGGGAAACTGCCAACAAAAGCTGGCATGCATTCACTGTCCACCTGTAGTCCAACGGCACACATACGTGTTTGTGATACAACAACATCAACACTGTGTTGGCAAGCACGTATAGACCAAAGGGTCAGGTCTGTTGCTGGTCTCACTTGAATGCATGTGAGAATCAGCTGATTAGTGGACAGCCAAAGCAGTTAGGCCTTAATACTAACTAGCTTCTGGGGTTTTGCCCTGAGCGCACTAATTCATCTTAACTCCTCCCTCGGGTGGACACAAGTTCACAGGCACTCCAAATAGAGTCACGAAATGAAACGACAGATTTGTGCAGTTGACAGACACTCGTGAGCATTAACTTAAATGCCTCATCATTACCACAAAAGCTATGTCAGAATGACCTCAAAGGTGCTTTCTTTACTTCATGCTTGCCAAAGTCTAAGAGAGATGATGCTGATGTGTTAGCAGCCATAGCACCGCAGAACTAATTGCCTTAGACCTGGTGGCTATTTTTAGATCGACAGTAATCAGCAAGAAAGGTCTGAGCTACGCAATCACTGTTTGACAGATGGCAACTCATTAGATCAGCCTTAGGGGCCTGGCCAAAATTAGCAAAGCCAGTCTGAAAAGCTTTAACCAGCTTACAACCGCAGGGAGCACAGACCTGCTGATGATCAGCCAATGCTCTTCTTCATCAATGGTGTCATGTTCAAACAGCAAACAAGAGAATACGATTAGCAGGTAAATGCTTAACTGTAACAGGTGAATCTGAATAGAATAATCCTTCTAACTTGTGAAAAACTACCTCAGGATGCTCTGACGACTCGGGGAATCAACCACAGAAATGCTAATACAATACAATACTGCAATATCTAACAAAATGATTGGAACATTTGTGCATTGGTTACAGATTAGTCCTTGGTTGAGTTAGCCAAATTGCATTTTTCATGCCGTTGTCTTGGTGCCAATGATCTCAGCTTTGCAGTCCAGTAAGAGTGGCTGCTGACTTACTAATCCTCTTTGCACTCCTCACTCCTGCAGCTCTGCTTCGTGGCCGCTTCAAAACAGTCCTGGTGGTGACCCGCAATCCGGCCTGAAGTTCTCCACACATCTTGGCTGGATATTTGACCCCCACCCTTCTCTGCATCCGTTTTGGACACTTCATCAGTGGGGACTGTCTCAAGTTTCATTTTCACTTTCATGGATTATGCCTTAATATTCAGATCTGCATACAATTCCTCTGCAATGGATCCAGCACAAGTGGATTATGACGGAATGGACGACTATATCCTATGGCAAATGCTAGACATGAGGAGTGGATACACAAGATGTAAAACAATACAGGTCAGTTGTGGCCACAAGCCTGACAGTGAAATTGTTCTTTATACTACAAGTGTTACTGGAGTGTTGTCCTCTTCAGAGTCTTCCCCTTGTTCATGCATCGGTGAAGTAGTGCAAGACATCCTGCTTCTGCACAACAGGCGTATACTTTATCAAACAGGGTGCCTAAACACGTGTTAAAATGTAATAACTAAGTCTGTATATTAATATCAGAGTAACACATGAAATATGTTTAGCTGCCGTAGTGACAGCCTTGATTTAAATGCAGCTCTTCTAATGTGAAGTGTTTTAATATATCCCGTCTTTGACGGTCAGACTGCCGACAGTGGACTGTGAGTGGGTGGAACAGCTGGTGTGATGTTTGCCTCCGTCGCTGGATTCAACGAGTACTTTGAGCAGAAAGAGATCAAACATGAAGGAGTGGACTGCCTCCGACTTCTGAATGAGATCATTGCTTGCTTTGATGAGGTGAAAATGGGACTTAAAATGAAAGTACAGTGGATTCAGAATATGTTTTTGACTCCATACATTATATAAGAATTTGAAAAGTGAAATACTCAAAGTATAATATTGCCTTTGAAGGGTAAAGGGTCATTTTAGCATAAACCGTTAATATCCAGGCACTGAAAACAAGAGCAATAAACATTGTCTACATTTATCTGTGATAAATGTAGACATATATTTGTATATGAATGCACCATTGCATAATATGTGCATTTGTCTTGATCAGTGTTGCTATTTTCCATTGTTTGATGTGTATGTTAAGTGCTTCAGTGTTACATGTGCTTGTCCTGTAGGTGGGTCTGTTCTGCGTGACGCATGCTGAAACCTGTTATGTCTGCTCTGTTTTACTGTTGCACACTTTTCTTTTGCTGTGTTTCGGTTTTATCTATATGTTGCTGTCTGTTTCTCTATGAATTTTAACTCTGTTTCAATTTGAGATTTTGTTATTTTAGGCTGCCTTGAAACATGCTCAAACTTTGAGACATTATGACCCACATGTATGGCCAGGGCCCCCCGTGTGGCAGACAAATGAGGGAAAGCCTTTCACTCCCCTCACAGACAGGGTTTCTTACAAACCACTAACACATCAGCTACATGCCATACTAACAGAACACTGTGGCAACAAAACTTCCACATGGTGTTTTTGCAACAGCTCAAAACTTCTGAGTTAAACTTGACGAAACCAAATTGCACCAGCTCTGACTATAGGCCATACGCCTCAGTGTGAGATCTTATCAAAACCTCCACATCTGCATGCATCTAATTGGCAATGGATGACCCTGTGGCCGAAGTGGCTCCCCTACACGTACAAAATCATGCGTGACTCACATTTGGCTATGAACAAGGCAAATTAGACCTGATGCTGAAATGCACAGACTGTGACCATGCAAATCAAACTCTGACATACTCTGACATTCATTACAACAAATACTGACCCCAAAAAGAGTGCGCCGATCTCTCAACAGTGAGGCACAGACACGAACATGCAAATACAGTCAGCACCACTCCGGACAGAGGGATTTAACTACTTTGGGTTTGTTACATATTCAGCCGCTCCCTTGGATGTGACTCAAGGTCAGAGCCTGAGCACACACACACGGGACGGTGTCCACTTTGAGCATTTTTTGTGGGTGCCAAATTACAACAATATTAAAGTAACTGCATGGCATCGGACCCAGCTTCCAGACTGGGAAACAAATCTAGCCAACTGTTTGAAAGATAGCAAGGGTGAAGGGTCAGATATGTGGCCAAAATTGGGAATTAAAGGGAATAAGATGGAAGACATTCAAGAAAGACAAATTAAGAAAAACAATACTCACCTTGTACATAAGGAATTGACTCATCTTCAGGACCCTATACCAATGGTAGGACAGTCCTTGTCTAGAATAGTTATGATCTTTTATGACAAAATATAAAACTATAACTTATGTGTTATGGAAAACATATTATGGTTATTTCAGTCTTTAAAATATACCTGAGAAAGAGATCGGAAAGAGTTTTCCGATGAACTCAATTTAAATGCATCTGACTATGAATTCCTGAACGAAGCAGAATTCGTCCAATTAATAAATAATTTAGGCATAGAAGCAAAATAATCAAATTCATAGCCCCGGAATCCCTCTGATTCTGAGGAACCAGTACCTGAACCAGAGCCTGAGCCCATAGAGCAGGTCCCAGAGAGACCAGCTCCAGCTGAGACAACACGCCAGGACGGCATCAGCAGGTTGAGGACACGGAACCAGCTTCAGCAGGACTGTTGCCCGAACCACCGGTTGAACCCAGTTTTCTGGCCTAAAGTGAGATACATGGGATCTGGGAGAGACACCAGAGCATGTGTGGAGCAACGATGTATGAAAACATACAACGAGATGAGAAGGTGTTCCGCCTTGAGCCAAGAAAACATTTCCATAGTCCGGCTGATGCTTAGCATGGGCGTCATACCAGACATCAAAGGACAGTCAGATGTTATTCGATCATCATTATAATATTAAAGCCTGACAGGCAAATAATCGTCCGAGACGTTTGCATGACCTGCACATCAGTCACCGACTCATGACAGAGAGGATCAGAGAAGAGACGAGGATGGACACACTTCTTCTGAGCATCGTCGTCGTGTCAGGCAAGACTTTCATATGTTTTTATTATTTTCCCATCTTTAATATTATAATATTGTTTAATAATTTCTCCCTGTGACATTCTTCTTCCCATTCTTTCTTCATCTGTTTTTACTTTAATGTAAAATGATCATTTGCATTAGTGAGTAAAGTTATTAAGTTTGAGTTATTTATTTATTAGTGTGTAATATAAGTTGTTTACTGGCATTAGGGATGGACCGAATGTTGTTGTTGTTTACATTTGAAGCTTCTATTGAGGTTTTCGATTGAAGCGTTGAATGTCTGTTGACATATTTTTTGTGATGTAATCAACCCTAAAAGAAGAAATCCTCAAAATCCACCAGAATAAAGTGATTCATCGGATTGAATGAGTTCATTTAAATCAACTTTCTTTAAATCAGTGGTTCTCAACTGGTCTGGCTGCGGGACCCACCATCACCTCTTAATGACAAGCCGCGACCCAAATCGAGGAAGACGTTCAACTTCTCAAATCTATTTAATGAAAAGAGCAGTTTGAACCTGATCTGAAAAAGGCCTCTGCAGTGTAGGGAGCTCTCTTGTGCAGAGAAATTGTTTAAATTGTTCCCCTTCAAAATAAAAGCACAGCATTTTCTTTCCTTTTTTTTTTCTTCAGTCAAAGGCCCGCGTGCCGCGACCCACTGAAAACAGGTCCGTGACCTACATTTGGGTCGTGACCCACCAGTTGAGAATCACTGCTTTAATGAATATAACTCATTAGTGCTGCTTCTCTTTTGTGAGCAACAAACTGGAGAGATAACAAATGTTCTGCTTCTCAAATGTGAGGGACAGAAGTATAACAAGTACAATAAATATTAATAAGTAACGTTTGTGTGACGTGTGAGTTCACTTATGAACAGTGGCAGCTGGTGGAAAATGTTCTAGGTAGGGCCATCCTATCAATTTCAGCAAACATCCCAGTATGATTTAATGCAAAAAAATGTAAGTATCAATTACTACTTTGCAGTTAAATATTTAACATTTATTCCAACACGAAAAAAAGCAGTAAATAACACTTATATAATATAATATAACATGTTTATTTATTGAGATGCCCCTATGGACCTTGTTATAGGTCGGAGGTAAAGATCAGGAGAAGTAATGTTGTGGGAAATTCCTAAGACTTGTCGGGAGAAGAAAGTACATGTTTGTTAGTCAACATCAAATAATACAGAGTCTGATGAATGAAACAAAGTTGCCATGTTAATTTATTTGCCTGCAGGCAAGCATGAGCGCAGTTCTCACAGACACGTATTGCAGAGTCGTGTGAGGAGTGCCCCAAGAATCAACTCCGTACATGTTACCTTTATACTCACAGACAAGAGAAACAAACCTGTCTGGTGTACAGCTGGTAGTGAAGCTTCGCATGCAGTCTGCTGTCTGATTGTGAGGTCAGGCTGATCTGATATCAGCTCTTTGGCTGCAGAATCTCCGCCAAAGTTCTCCTCTCAAACGGGTCTTGGAGGAGGAGTGCTCGCCTGTAGAGACTTCTCCTGACGAGAACATGTGGCTCAAGGTGGGGCCAGGCCCCATGGCCCTCTATTGACCAGCCGCCACTGCTTATGAGGCTGAATCTGTGTGTCATGGGAAGATGAGCCTGACGCTCCAACAGGACA
This sequence comes from Lycodopsis pacificus, assembly GCA_028022725.1. Lineage (NCBI taxonomy): Eukaryota > Metazoa > Chordata > Actinopteri > Perciformes > Zoarcidae > Lycodopsis > Lycodopsis pacificus. Next base: position 8,681,791 of record CM051705.1, on the reverse strand, counting down.
TCTGACAGAGAGAGAGAGAGAGAGAGAGAGAGAGAGAGAGAGAGAGAGGGAGAGAGAGAGAGAGAGAGAGAGAGAGAGAGAGAGAGAGAGAGAGAGAGCGAGAGAGGGAGAGAGAGAGAGAGAGAGAGAACGTTTATTTATATACATATATAAACCATTTGTAATAAGTTAAGTTATGAATATTAAATGTAATCAATATGCTGTTTGTCAATCCAGGGCTGTGTGCCGTCTCATCAGCTGCTGATGGTAGCTACCATTTTGTTTATGACCTGAAGACCATGACTGAAGCACAGCGTCACTGCAGTGAGCAATACAGCGACCTGGCCACCATATGGGACATGGAGGACGTGAACACCCTGAACACAATGGTGGATTCAAGCCAAATGGTGGACGGCAGCTCTGTGAGTAATATTGTATCAGTGACAGGAGGTCTGAAAGTTTTACATTCACACAAAGTCTGCAGATGAACTGTGCTGAAGTATGTACTTGTACTTTACTTGAGTATTTCATTTAATGCTATTTATTAATACATTTCAGAGGGACATTTATGAGAAAGATTTACAGATTAATACTTTTCAAACAAAACATGATTTTATGCAACATACTGATAATCTCTACTTTATATTTAAAGCATTAATATCTCATCAAACAAATATCATCCATGAAAAGATAAAGAGGAGTAATGTTGTCATTGTTCGTATTGTTAGCTTCTAGCCGCCAGCTCAGCCGTCACCACGTTGTGAGACGCTTGGTCCATTATGAACAGCAGGAGTGATTACAGGAAGTAAAACCTGTTTCAATGTTGTTACAACCCGGCGCCAAGGCTGTAACATAAGGGAGACAAGACGAGTGGAAAAAATAATAAATAGACATTTATTTCACGAACTACTAACCAAACAAACAAACGATCCTGGTTCAGATGTGGTTTATAGCCATCACCTCAGCTGGGGCTCATTAGCTGCTGATCCACATCCTGAAAGACAAAGACACAGGACATAGACCCCTAGTGGACGGGTGGGGTCGTCACAATGTTCATATTAGCACCTGAATATTGTTTTGAGACAGACTTGAAAAGATTGGAAAGTAAAAAATATCTGAAAGTCTATTTCTTTATATCACAATGAAATATTGCTTTCAGCGAGCCTGGATAGGACTGAACATGGACGTGGACAACTGGAGGTGGTCGCTGTCAAACACAAGTTTCTACAAACCCGGGGAGACGGCGTTCAGACGATGGTACCCTCAAAATTGGGACAACTACCACGGTGAAGAACACTGTACCTTGATGCATAGCAATGGGTACTGGCACGACCAACCTTGTGCTTTGCTCTACAAGCCAGTCTGCTTCGATGTCAGAGGTGAGAATACTAAGACTACTGCAAGGAACTTTCATTTTGTGTTGATTCTGTTGGTCCCTGTGGACATAAGTGGTAGTGTTTCAGAGCATCAGAGTACCTTTAGAAAACCTCTCATTTTACTGAAGCAGGATCTGACAGTCGGTCCTGTTCGGTCCTGGTTCTAGTTCTCCCGTGCCTCCCTTCCATCCCAGCAATACGGTCTGGGTCTGTCCACGGTGGTCCGGTCTCTGCTGGAGGATCTGGGTCTGTCCACGGTGGACCGGTCTCTGCTGGAGGATCTGGGTCTGTCCACGGTGGACCGGTCTCTGCTGGAGTCTGAGCTGAAGGAGTTACTGGTGAACCTGCATGAGTTCATCTGGTTTCACCAGAATCCGACCCGGTGGCTCCGATGACGAGCATGAACAATAACTCGATGGAAATAGACCATCTTCTCTCTGATGGTCTCCTTACTGATGGAGGTCTGATAGAGGATCAGGACTAAACTGTTTCATAACCAGTTAAAAGTTGCTCATGGTAACTTGAACTAGTCTTGGGCTACATGAATGTCATTTAAAGCAGATGAATGCGAGTCCTGCCTTCATGTCACTGTGGGAGCAGGCTCATTAAGCCGGTTTGTATAATGTCTGTTGGAGGGAAAATAGCTCTGATGTGTCTTTATGAATGTGGGACTCAATGGACGCCTGAATGTTCATGTTCACACAGCTCTGTGTTGACTTCACCTTCATGCTGAGATTCATCAAGCAACAATACAACTGGTATGCATCTATGTTGTCTGTTATGGTGCCTCTTCACAGCACTTCACTCTGGTCTATTTCCAGGACCGACTGAGACATTTGTCCTCATTAACATTGCCATGTCGTGGACTGAGGCCCAGAGCTACTGCAGAGAACACCACACAGACCTGGCCAGTGTGAGAAACATGGTAGACCAGCAGAAGGTCCAGAATCTGATATCCTCCTTAGGATATTATGTCTGGATCGGCCTTTTCAGAGATGGATGGAAGTGGTCTGACGGAAGTGACTCCTCATTTACAAACTGGAAAGCTATACCTAGAGGTGTGTCTAACAATTGTGCAGCAGCAGATTTTAGTGCCAATGGACAATGGGAGAACCTGAACTGTGACGTCGCGAGAGCGTTCATTTGCTACCGTGGTAAGCTATCATTCACTCAGTGTTTTAATGTGGATTTAGGTTTACTTTATGAGCAAATAAAGTTGAAAAAATACAGAAAAACATCAAAAGTAGAGCAAAATAAAACCACAACTATCAAGTTATGGATAAAAACACATTGAATATGCAGATCAACTGCAGATGATGGAGAGTGATCGCCTCATTGATGCTCGAATGCGAACGCTAACACCATGCTAAGCTAAGGTTTTCTTGCACCAGCCATATTTAAAGATTGAGCTGATGGGAAATTACCAGACTTTCTATTCTATCATTCAAAGTGTTACAAATTCAAGGATGCAGATTATTATCAACCACAAATGTTGTGACTGATGAAGTTTGTTGGTTTTTAGTTCCTGTTTCAATGCAAGTGATAAAAGTGAGGGTGCAGAAAAGCAGCTCGTCTCTGGATCTGAATGACGCTGTGGTGATGGAGGACCTCTTGAAGAAGGTACATCTTTCTAACATTAAAAAGAGAACAACCAGGTGATGCATGTGATTGAGTGGACTACTAAGAACAATGTCAATGTGCTGTGTGCAGTGCACACGTGTATACGTCACTATTGAAGGTAGACTTGTGTCCAAAGAACATGCAAACAACAAAGCTGTTCTCGTGGGAACCAGAGTTCTTCTAAAGCAGAGCTTCCACATGAGGACAGTGAGAGAAAGGATGCAGGATGTAAATGAACAACAGCGTTTAGTGAAGACTTCTTCTCTGTCAGCGACATTCAGGAAGTAAATGTTTTTGTATCTCAGTTCAAACAGACGCTGACGGACCAGGGGCTGAATGACGACATCAAGCTGAGCTGGAAGAAGCAGTCGGATGGAAAAGTCTTCCACAAGGAAGAGAAGAAGACTAAGAAGAAGATGACGTGTCCAAATAAAGATGAGCTTTAATGTTTGAGTCCACTCTGGTCTGAGGCTTCCTTTATCCTCCTCCTCTTCTTCCTCTTCCTCCTCTCCATCAATGGTGGAAAGTACCTAAGTACTGACCCTTTGCTGTGAAGTAACGTATTTACATTTCATGCTACTTTAGACTGTTACTCCACTACATAGATCTGTCAGCTATAGTTTCTACACTCTTTGAAATAAAGGTTCCAAACAGGTTCTTCATGAAGGGCTGAGGTTCTACCCAGAACCATTTGTGGGTTGTGCTGCGCCACGTCATCCCCGGTTCTTTAGAAACCTCATGAGGAACCCATAGTGAGTTCTAGATGGAACCCTTGGGATACGAAAGGGTTCCTGGTGGAGACACGCAGGTGGGATCTTGTTTGGACCCTTAGAAGGTGGAAATGTTCTGCATAGAACCTCCAGAGAAGAGTTTGTCTGGGAACATGTGGTTCTGGCTCAAACTATTTCTGGTTCGTTCTTGGTAGAACCCTCTGAAAGGTTTCCAGGTGGAACCTTTAGAAAAGGTTGAACAGTTGAACCAAAATGGGTTCTCCTACGGAGACAAGTTGAAGAACCCTCTATGGTTCTAGTTAGCACATTTATTTCTAAGAGTGTAGATTCTTTGCACTTAAGATATTTAATATAAAGTGTGTGATGAGCTCATTAAATATGATGCATTGTTTTGTAGAATCTCAACCTGCTGCAGCGTTAAAATGCTACTTACATGTTAATCAGTAATAATGATCCAATAACATGTTTATGATAGTATAGCTCTCTATCAGAGTTTATTTTGCATACTGAGGAGTGTTTCTCTTGATCATGAAGAACTTTGTTCTGTAATTCTAAAATGTAGGACTTTTTATTTGTAGTGGTGTGTTTTCTCATGGTGATGATGCTTCTTTTGCTTCAATAAAACATTTGAATCAGCTTCCTGTTTCACCACAGTTCTTCATGTACTGCGGGTCCAAATAGAGTGTGATGACTATAACAGACAAAGTGTGGGGTCAAAAACAAGCCTCAAGAACAGCTTCAATGCTGCTTTCCTCTTTTGATTTCACTGAAAATATGATTCTATGTTCAAGCAGCGCACTGAAGTCTTTATTACTGAACTGACTTTCCACCTGAACTACAATGAACTGAGCAACATGTCTCTGGTCTCTGCTCCTCATTGTTTTCTTCATCAAGAACAAGAACGCACAAGTTCATTTCTCGAGTAAAAGCAGGTCTACCACGTTTCTGTAACGTGCCAGTGAAACTCCACAAAGAGGTGAGTGTGCATCTGTTGAACCACCTTTAATGCCAAAACCACCTCCCATGTCACTCCACTTCACTTTTCACATGAAAAACCTATTGTCACTGCAAATTATCATGTATATTTAATGTCGTAAGTGATGGATGACAAGCTCATCTCTGGGACTTCCTGGGGAATTCTTCAAGTAAGTTGGTATTTGAACACCTTTTTAAAAAACAGAGAAACTCAGGAAGTATTCATGAATATTTAGATTTATCCATGATCAAAATGTTTACCCAAAACAGACTTGGCTGGGAATTTAAAATAAAGCTGTGGTTTCTAAAAGTTTGGCATTCTGGGAATGTAATGTGCAGCACCAAAATGGCGACATTGTGAGATTAATAAGATATGATACGTTTTTTTAAGATAAGAACAGATACTACACTTGATCTTAGCCAAAAGGCCGTGAAGTGAGGTGTTTAGACTGACAGTTTTGAAAACCTGCTTCTTTGCACAGCTCCTCTATATGAGCGGTCTGAAAGTTGTAGAAACAGTTTCGGGACAGTCGGAGAAATGAGAGTTAAACACGACAGTTGAGGAAACACAGAAGTACGACAAAGAATTTTTATTTGAAGAAGCAAATGGAACAAATGTGGTTAATCGACGCTTCCTGCATCGTGCCTTATAAGCCAATAAGAATTAAAATAATGAGAAACCCAGTTATAACAATAATTACAATGCATATAACTGATTTATTTTTATTTAATGTTGAAATATAAAAGACTGATTATGACAGGGTTCTCTGGTTCGGATAATATATATAATATAACGAATGAAGCTCCAACGGTGTCTAGTGGACATAAAACTGCAGTTGACACTCATTTAAATACAAAAAACACAAGTAATGCACGTGGCAGTTGCTAAGATTAAAAAATATATGTTGTAATTTGCTTATATTAAAGTATATGTGATGCTTAGGAAGAAGTAATAAACCTTGTGTCCAATTTCCATGTTATGCTGCTTTGTACTTCTACTTAACTACATTAATCTGACGTCTACAAGAAGTCAGTTACCTTGCAGGTTAAGATTTTAAATATGACAGTCTTATAAAATATGATCTACATTAAACTATTAGTTTATCGGTTAAACTGCTCAACAGCAGTGGCGGGCCGTGCATTTTATACCTGGGCCTTCAGTGCTGTCCTACTACAGTTGAATTACCTCCTAATAACCTCATGATGACACATCAATCCAGCAGACCTGCAGCAGATGCACGCATTCCACCACACAAGAGCATGAGCCATTCAAGCCATTCTCTGAGGTTTGTCCACAGCTGTGCTGCTTCTGACGCCCAGCAGGGGGCAGCAGTCCACGTGCTCAGGACCGTGCAGCACAGGCTGGATCTGTCCTGCTCCTCCTGTGTTGAGTTGGATCTCAAGGAGACTCTCAGGCTGACTGCTGAGGACTGCAGGGCCGTCTCCACCATCCTGAGACGCAGCAGCCAGAAAGCAGAGCTCATCCTGCAGGACTGTGAGGTGGAGAACAGCGGATTGCCGTAACATGGGAGTGACAGCTATCAGCACAAAATAGGATAAGCAGGCCAAAAAAACGCAGAAGTAAAGCTCAAACTTTGAGACATTATGACCCACATGTATGGCCAGGGCCCCCCGTGTGGCAGACAAATGAGGGAAAGCCTTTCACTCCCCTCACAGACAGGGTTTCTTACAAACCACTAACACACCGAAGTGGCTCCCCTGCACGTACAAAATCATGCGTGACTCACATCTGAACAAGGCAAATTAGACATGATGCTAAAATGCACAGACTGTGACCATGCAAATCAAACTCTGACATACTCTGACATTCATACAGCAAATACTGACCCCAAAAAGAGTGCGCCGATCCCTCAACAGTGAGACACAGACACGAACATGCAAATACAGTCAGCACCACTCCGGACAGAGGGATTTAACTAGACTTTGTTTGTTACATATTCAGCCGCTCCATTGGATGTGACTCACGGTCAGAGGCTGAGCACACACACACGGGACGGTGTCCACTTTGAGCATTTTTTGTGGGTGCCAAATTACAACAATATTAAAGTAACTGCATGGCATCGGACCCAGCTTCCAGACTGGGAAACAAATCTAGCCTACTGTTTGAAAGATAGCAAGGGTGAAGGGTCAGATATGTGGCCAAAATTGGGAATTAAAGGGAATAAGATGGAAGACATTCAAGAAAGACAAATTAAGAAAAACAATACTCACCTTGTACATAAGGAATTGACTCATCTTCAGGACCGTATACCAATGGTAGGACAGTCCTTGTCTATAATAGTTATGATCTTTTATGACAAAATATAAAACTATAACTTATGTGTTATGGAAAACATATTATGGTTATTTCAATCTTTAAAATATACCTGAGAAAGAGATTGGAAAGAGTTTTCCGATGAACTCAATTTAAATGCATCTGACTATGAATTCCTGAACGAAGCAGAATTTGTCCAATTAATAAATAATTTAGGCATAGAAGCAAAATAATCAAATTCATAGCCCCGGAATCAAACTCCCATGTTACTTGGCGTTGGGTTCCGTTGATTTGGGGGTTGGTGCTCGGTGCTCCCCGGTTTGGCTCGGTAGCTGCTGGCTAATCCGGGGAGCATTCAAAGAGCGGAGCAATCAGCGGCAAGTTTAACTGTATTTCCATTTCTTGCAATAAATGGTGAAACAATCTATGACAAGAGTGTTCCTGACTGAACTGATGTAAATATTGTCAGTATATGTCAGGATATTGTAAGATGATCATTGTTTGTGTTTTTAATATTTAATAAAAAAATTTATGTTGAAACGCTGAAAATGTTGTCATTGTATGAAGCCTGTTCTATTGCGGAAGAACACACATTCATCAGCAGGTATAGCAACATCGAGCCAACACCATGAGAGAGTGAAAAACAACCTGTATATTAAATCACCATATGTCATTTTCACTTTTTCGTGGTTCATTGTTGTTCATGTATTTTCTGTTTAATAGTTATGTTGAAGTGCTATTAGTTAAACTAATGTGTCGTATCACTGAAGCACTATAATGAAGTACACTCATTATTTTTTTACAAGCTTATGATTCATAATAAAGTTATTAATAAACGTTACATGTTTTAATATTAATGTTATTTATCAAAACTGCTACAAGCAATAACGCTACAATTATTATTGATACTGTTATTATTATTTATCCGAGTAATAATCATTCATCTTGTTTGTTCTTGCTGGTGAGTTATTTATCATCATCGTGTTTTGAAAGCAAACATCAAAGGACAGTCAGATGTTATTCGATGATCATTATAATATTAGAGCCTGACAGGCAAATAATCGTCGGAGACGTTTGCATGACCTGCACATCAGTCACCGACTCATGACAGAGAGGATCAGAGAAGAGACGAGGATGGACACACTTTTTCTGAGCATCGTCGTCGTGTCAGGCAAGACTTTCATATGTTTTTATTATTTTCCCATCTTTAATATTATAATATTTTTTAATAATTTCTCCCTGTGACATTCTTCTTCCCATTCTTTCTTAATCTGTTTTTATTTTAATGTAAAATGATCATTTGCATTCGTGAGTAAAGTTATTAAGTTTGAGTTATTTATTTATTAGTGTGTAATATAAGTTGTTTACTGTCATTAGGGATGGACCGAATGTTGTTGTTGTTTACATTTGAAGCTTCTATTGAGGTTTTCGATTGAAGCGTTGAATGTCTGTTGACATATTTTTTGTGATGTAATAAACCCTAAAAGAAGAAATCCTCAAAATCCACCAGAATAAAGTGATTCATCGGATTGAATGAGTTAATTTAAATCAACTTTCTTTAAATCAGTGGTTCTCAACTGGTCTGGCTGCGGGACCCACCATCACCTCTTAATGACAAGCCGCGACCCAAATCGAGGAAGTCGTTCAACTTCTCAAATCTATTTAATGAAAAGAGCAGTTTGAACCTGATCTGAAAAAGGCCTCTGCAGTGTAGGGAGCTCTCTTGTGCAGAGAAATTGTTAAAATGTTTCCCCTTCAAAATAAAAGCACAGCATTTTCTTTCCTTTTTTTTTTCTTCAGTCAAAGGCCCGCGTGCCGCGACCCACTGAAAACAGGTCCGTGACCTACATTTGGGTTGTGACCCACCAGTTGAGAATCACTGCTTTAATGAATATAACTCATTAGTACTGCTTCTCTTTTGTGAGCAACAAACTGGAGAGATAACAAATGTTCTGCTTCTCAACTGTGAGGGACAGAAGTATAACAAGTACAATAAATATTAATAAGTAACGTTTGTGTGACGTGTGAGTTCACTGCAGTGGCGGCTGGTCAAGAGAGGGCCATGGGGCATGGCCCCACCATGAGCCACAAGAAAAAAATAAATAAAAAATTATAATAATCATAAATTATACAAATTGACAATATTTGTGTTTTTTAACTATGGAATGTACCCAGTAATGTGTGTACAATATGATATCTGCGCAAAATATATGCTTTTCCTGCTCGTCCTCTCCCCCTGTGTGCTCGTCTGCTCGTGCTCTCTGTCTGTGTGCACGACACGTCTGAGAACGCGCAGCGAGGGGGGCCTGATCGTTTTAGCCCAAAAGAGACGGGTCTATGAAGCCGTTTAGCCAATTGCTGATTCAAGATATAAATGAGTGACATACAATTTAGCCAATCAGCGCCTCAAATAGATTCAGCTGTGGGCCAGAACGATCTGGACCCCCTAGCTGCGCGTTCTCGTCAGGAGAAGTCTCTACAGGCGCCCGCGCCAGCGCGAGCACTCCTCTTCCAAGACCCGTTTGAGAGGAGAACTTTGAGGAGATTCTGCAGCCAAAGAGCTGATATCAGATCAGCCTGACCTCACAATCAGACAGCAGACTACATGCGAAGCTTCACTACTTCGTACAAGTCAGTCAATCAACTTCCTTTCTTCCTAAAAGTACGCTGATTACTTCGACATACCATACGTATCCACAGGCAGGGGCGGACTGGCCATCGGGGATACCGGGGGAATCCCCGGTAGGCCGACGGGGTTTGGGCCGTCTCTGACATCGCCGGCCCCGACTATATTATATGCTTCACAGAACACATTCAATTTACTCTAATACCGAAAGTCAATAATCAGTGAAAACTGTATCAACAGTATAAACTGACATTATACTACTCCTCGCGATCCGAGGACGCCATAGCACGGATGGACACTACGGTGCTTTTAAAAACTTCTCCATAACCGCGGTCTGCGCCGTGCGGTCGTGCCGGGCGTCTGTCGGGGCGGGGCCGGCGTAGACCGGCGAAATACATGCCGTGTATTGAGTGGGCAGCGCGCCGTGTATTGAGTGGGCAGCGCGCCGTGTATTGAGCGGGCCGGTCTGACAGTAACTCCCGGGCCACTTTTTTCCCCCTAAATTAACAGTGAAAACTCATCATAGCTTAATTTAACATCAGTATTCATAATTACACTTCATGTTTACTTCTCCTGATCTTTACCTCCTATAACAAGGTCCATAGGGGCATCTCAATAAATAAACATGTTATATTATATTGTATTATATTATATAAGTGTTATTTACTGCTTTTTTTCAGGTTGGAATAAATGTTAAATATTTAACTGCCAAGTAATAATGCGTGTTTGATGCAAACATTTTTTTAACATGAAATCATACTGGGATGTTTGCTGAAATTAATAGGATGGCCCTACCTAGAAAATTTTCCACCAGCCGCCACTGCTTATGAGGCTGAATCTGTGTGTCATGGGAAGATGAGCCTGACACTCCAACAGGACATCTGACAGAGAGAGAGAGAGAGAGAGAGAGAGAGAGAGAGAGAGAGAGAGAGAGAGAGAGAGAGAGAGAGAGAGAGAGAGAGAGAGAGAGAGAGGAGAGAGAGAGAGAGAGATAGAGAGAACGTTTATTTATATATATATATGAACCATTTTATACTAAGTTAAGTGATTAATATTAAATGTAATCAATATGCTGTTTGTCAATCCAGGGCTGTGTGCCGTCTCATCAGCTGCTGAAGGTAGCTACCATTTTGTTTATGACCTGAAGACCATGACTGAAGCACAGCGTCACTGCAGAGAGCAATACAGCGACCTGGCCACCATATGGGACATGGAGGACGTGAACACCCTGAACACAATGGTGGATTCAAGCCAAATGGTGGACGGCAGCTCTGTGAGTAATATTGTATCAGTGACAGGAGGTCTGAAAGTTTTACATTCACACAAAGTCTGCAGATGAACTGTACTGAAGTATGTACTTGTACTTTACTTGAGTATTTCATTTAATGCTATTTATTAATATATTTCAGAGGGACATTTATGTGAAAGATTTACAGATTAATATTTTACAAACAAAACATGATTTAATGCAACATACTGATAATCTCTACTTTATATTTAAAGCATTAATATCTCATCAAACAAATATCATCCATGAAAAGATAAAGAGGAGTAATGTTGTCATTGTTAGTATTGTTAGCTTCTCGCCGCCAGCTCAGCCGTCGCCACGTTGTGAGACGCTTGGTCCATTATGAACAGCAGGAGTGATTACAGGAAGTAAAACCTGTTTCAATGTTGTTACAACCCGGCGCCAAGGCTGTAACATAAGGGAGACAAGACGAGTGGAAAAAGTAATAAATAGACATTTATTTCACAAACTACGAACCAAACAAACAAACGATCCTGGTTCAGATGTGGTTTATAGCCATCACCTCAGCTGGGGCTCATTAGCTGCTGATCCACATCCTGAAAGACAAAGACACAGGACATAGACCCCTAGTGGACGGGTGGGGTCGTCACAATGTTCATATTAGCACCTGAATATTGTTTTGAGACAGACTTGAAAAGATTGGAAAGTAAAAATATCTGAAAGTCTATTTCTTTATATCACAATGAAATATTGCTTTCAGCGAGCCTGGATAGGACTGAACATGGACGTGGACAACTGGAGGTGGTCGCTGTCAAACACAAGTTTCTACAAACCCGGGGAGACGGCGTTCAGACGATGGTACCCTCAAAATTGGGACAACTACCACGGTGAAGAACACTGTACCTTGATGCATAGCAATGGGTACTGGCACGACCAACCTTGTGCTTTGCTCTACAAGCCAGTCTGCTTCGATGTCAGAGGTGAGAATACTAAGACTACTGCAAGGAACTTTCATTTTGTGTTGATTCTGTTGGTCCCTGTGGACATAAGTGGTAGTGTTTCAGAGCGTCAGAGTACCTTTAGAAAACCTCTCATTTTACTGAAGCAGGATCTGACAGTCGGTCCTGTTCGGTCCTGGTTCTAGTTCTCCCGTGCCTCCCTTCCATCCCAGCAATACGGTCTGGGTCTGTCCACGGTGGTCCGGTCTCTGCTGGAGGATCTGGGTCTGTCCACGGTGGTCCGGTCTCTGCTGGAGGATCTGGGTCTGTCCACGGTGGACCGGTCTCTGCTGGAGGATCTGGGTCTGTCCACGGTGGACCGGTCTCTGCTGGAGTCTGAGCTGAAGGAGTTACTGGTGAACCTGCATGAGTTCATCTGGTTTCACCAGAATCCGACCCGGTGGCTCCGATGACGAGCATGAACAATAACTCGATGGAAATAGACCATCTTCTCTCTGATGGTCTCCTTACTGATGGAGGTCTGACAGAGGATCAGGACTAAACTGTTTCATAACCAGTTAAAAGTTGCTCATGGTAACTTGAACTAGTCTTGGGCTACATGAATGTCATTTAAAGCAGATGAATGCGAGTCCTGCCTTCATGTCACTGTGGGAGCAGGCTCATTAAGCCGGTATAATGTCTGTTGGAGGGAAAATAGCTCTGATGTGTCTTTATGAATGTGGGACTCAATGGACGCCTGAATGTTCATGTTCACACAGCTCTGTGTTGACTTCACCTTCATGCTGAGATTCATCAAGCAACAATACAACTGGTATGCATCTATGTTGTCTGTTATGGTGCCTCTTCACAGCACTTCACTCTGGTCTATTTTCAGGACCGACTGAGACATTTGTCCTCATTAACATCGCCATGTCGTGGACTGAGGCCCAGAGCTACTGCAGAGAACACCACACAGACCTGGCCAGTGTGAGAAACATGGTAGACCAGCAGAAGGTCCAGAATCTGATATCCTCCTTAGGATATTATGCCTGGATCGGCCTTTTCAGAGATGGATGGAAGTGGTCTGACGGAAGTAACTCCTCATTTACAAACTGGAAAGCTATACCTAAAGGTGTCTCTAACAATTGTGCAGCAGCAGATTTTAGTGCCAATGGACAATGGGAGAACCTGAACTGTGACGTCGCGAGAGCGTTCATTTGCTACCGTGGTAAGCTATCATTCACTCAGTGTTTTAATGTGGATTTAGGTTTACTTTATGAGCAAATAAAGTTGAAAAAATACAGAAAAACATCAAAAGTAGAGCAAAATAAAACCACAACTATCAAGTTATGGATAAAAACACATTGAATATGCAGATCAACTGCAGATGATGGAGAGTGATCGCCTCATTGATGCTCGAATGCGAACGCTAACACCATGCTAAGCTAAGGTTTTCTTGCACCAGCCATATTTAAAGATTGAGCTGATGGGAAATTACCAGACTTTCTATTCTATCATTCAAAGTGTTACAAATTCAAGGATGCAGATTATTATCAACCACAAATGTTGTGACTGATGAAGTTTGTTGGTTTTTAGTTCCTGTTTCAATGCAAGTGATAAAAGTGAGGGTGCAGAAAAGCAGCTCGTCTCTGGATCTGAATGACGCTGTGGTGATGGAGGACCTCTTGAAGAAGGTACATCTTTCTAACATTAAAAAGAGAACAACCAGGTGATGCATGTGATTGAGTGGACTACTAAGAACAATGTCAATGTGCTGTGTGCAGTGCACACGTGTATACGTCACTATTGAAGGTAGACTTGTGTCCAAAGAACATGCAAACAACAAAGCTGTTCTCGTGGGAACCAGAGTTCTTCTAAAGCAGAGCTTCCACATGAGGACAGTGAGAGAAAGGATGCAGGATGTAAATGAACAACAGCGTTTAGTGAAGACTTCTTCTCTGTCAGCGACATTCAGGAAGTAAATGTTTTTGTATCTCAGTTCAAACAGACGCTGACGGACCAGGGGTTGAATGACGACATCAAGCTGAGCTGGAAGAAGCAGTCGGATGGAAAAGTCTTCCACAAGGAAGAGAAGAAGACTAAGAAGAACATGACGTGTCCAAATAAAGATGAGCTTTAATGTTTGAGTCCACTCTGGTCTGAGGCTTCCTTTATCCTCCTCCTCTTCTTCCTCTTCCTCCTCTCCATCAATGGTGGAAAGTACCTAAGTACTGACCCTTTGCTGTGAAGTAACGTATTTACATTTCATGCTACTTTAGACTGTTACTCCACTACATAGATCTGTCAGCTATAGTTTCTACACTCTTTGAAATAAAGGTTCCAAACAGGTTCTTCATGAAGGGCTGAGGTTCTACCCAGAACCATTTGTGGGTTGTGCTACGCCACGTCATCCCCGGTTCTTTAGAAACCTCATGAGGAACCCATAGTGAGTTCTAGATGGAACCCTTGGGATACGAAAGGGTTCCTGGTGGAGACACGCAGGTGGGATCTTGTTTGGACCCTTAGAAGGTGGAAATGTTCTGCATAGAACCTCCAGAGAAGAGTTTGTCTGGGAACATGTGGTTCTGGCTCAAACTATTTCTGGTTCGTTCTTGGTAGAACCCTCTGAAAGGTTTCCAGGTGGAACCTTTAGAAAAGGTTGAACAGTTGAACCAAAATGGTTTCTCCTACGGAGACAAGTTGAAGAACCCTCTATGGTTCTAGTTCGCACATTTATTTCTCATAGTGTAGATTCTTTGCGCTTAAGATATTTAATATAAAGTGTGTGATGAGCTCATTAAATATGATGCATTGTTTTGTAGAATCTCAACCTGCTGCAGCGTTAAAATGCTACTTACATGTTAATCAGTAATAATGATCCAATAACATGTTTATGATAGTATAGCTCTCTATCAGAGTGTATTTTGCATAATGAGGAGTGTTTCTCTTGATCATGAAGAACTTTGTTCCGTAATTCTAAAATGTAGGACTTTTTATTTGTAGTGGTGTGTTTTCTCATGGTGATAATGCTTCTTTTGCTTCAATAAAACATTTGAATCAGCTTCCTGTTTCACCACAGTTCTTCATGTACTGCGGGTCCAAATAGAGTGTGATGACTCTAACAGACATAAAGTGTGGGGTCAAAAACAAGCCTCAAGAACAGCGTCAATGCTGCTTTCCTCTTTTGATTTCACTGAAAATATGATTCTGTGTTCAAGCAGCACACTGAAGTCTTTATTACTGAACTGACTTTCCACCTGAACTACAATGAACTGAGCAACATGTCTCTGGTCTCTGCTCCTCATTGTTTTCTTCATCAAGAACAAGAACGCACAAGTTCATTTCTAGAGTAAAAGCAGGTCTACCACGTTTCTGTAACGTGCCAGTGAAACTCCACAAAGAGGTGAGTGTGCATCTGTTGAACCACCTTTAATGCCAAAACCACCTCCCATGTCACTCCACTTCACTTTTCACATGGAAAAACCTATTGTCACTGCAAATTATCATGTATATTTAATGTCGTAAGTGATGGATGACAAGCTCATCTCTGGGACTTCCTGGGGAATTCTTCAAGTAAGTTGGTGTTTGAACACCTTTTTAAAAAACAGAGAAACTCAGGAAGTATTCATTAATATTTAGATTTATCCATGATCAAAATGTTTACCCAAAACAGACTTGGCTGGGAACTTAAAATAAAGCTGTGGTTTCTAAAAGTTTGGCATTCTGGGAATGTAATGTGCAGCACCAAAATGGCGACATTGTGAGATTAATAAGATATGATACGTTTTTTTAAGATAAGAACAGATACTACACTTGATCTTAGCCAAAAGGCCGTGAAGTGAGGTGTTTAGACTGACAGTTTTGAAAACCTGCTTCTTTGCACAGCTCCTCTATATGAGCGGTCTGAAAGTTGTAGAAACAGTTTCGGGACAGTCGGAGAAATGAGAGTTAAACACGACAGTTGAGGAAAATATCACAGAAGTACTACAAATAATTTTTATTTGAAGAAGCAAATGGAACAAATGTGGTTAATCGACGCTTCCTGCATCGTGCCTTATAAGCCAATAAGAATTAAAATAATGAGAAACCCAGTTATAACAATAATTACAATGCATATAACTGATTTATTTTTATTTAATGTTGAAATATAAAAGACTGATTATGACAGGGTTCTCTGGTTCGGATAATATATATAATATAACGAATGAAGCTCCAACGGTGTCAATTGTAGGGAATTTGAGCGTAGAACTGTCTGTTATTTAGTAATAATAAAAGTGTTTCATATTTCATAATTAATAATTCATATTTAGGCATAATCATAAGGGTTTGGGAAATGCATAATTAAGATAAGCATAAAGTGTTGTAAGATTAGTAGCTAAGAGTAAAATTAAAAACATAAAGCTCGTGTCTAAGTTACCGAAGCTTAGCTTTATATTGAAGGGAGATTTATGTTTTAAACAGGAAGTGGGTGGTTTATTTTGAAAGTCTTTTTTCTTACTCTGGGGGACGCCAACTGGTTGTGGGTCTCTCTGTTTTGGCTCTCAGCCAAGAAGGCTGTGTTTATTTAAGTGAGAGCGGAGTAAGTTTTTTTGCATGGGGTTTTATTGTTTTAATATTTCATGGAATGATGTACTTCAGTGTATAATCGTATGCTTACTGTTGGGATTAAATTCCTTATAATTGTAAATCAGTCTTGGTAGAGTTATTATTAGAGCAGCGTGTCGACTGTAAACACAGCAGCTGGGCCATGTGCGATGCTCTCCTCGGTGGGCTGAGATTCAGCCCTCCACACTAGTGGACATAAAACTGCAGTTGACACTCATTTAAATACAAAAAACACAAGTAATGCACGTGGCAGTTGCAAAGATTAAAAAATATATGTTGTAATTTGCTTATATTAAAGTATATGTGATGCTTTGGAAGAAGTAATAAACCCTGTGTCCAATTTCCATGTTTCCATGTTATGCTGCTTTGTACTTCTACTTAACTACATTAATCTGACGTCTACAAGAAGTTAGTTACCTTGCAGGTTAAGATTTTAAATATGACAGTCTAATAAAATATGATCTACATTAAACTATTAGTTTATCGGTTAAACTGCTCAACAGCAGTGGCGGGCCGTGCATTTTATACCTGGGCCTTCAGTGCTGTCCTACTACAGTTGAATTACCTCCTAATAACCTCATGATGACGCATCAATCCAGCAGACCTGCAGCAGATGCACGCATTCCACCACACAAGAGCACGAGCCATTCAAGCCATTCTCTGAGGTTTGTCCACAGCTGTGCTGCTTCTGACGCCCAGCAGGGGGCAGCAGTCCACGTGCTCAGGACCGTGCAGCACAGGCTGGATCTGTCCTGCTCCTCCTGTGTTGAGTTGGATCTCAAGGAGACTCTCAGGCTGACTGCTGAGGACTGCAGGGCCGTCTCCACCATCCTGAGACGCAGCAGCCAGAAAGCAGAGCTCATCCTGCTGGACTGTGAGGTGGAGGACAGCGGACTGCCGTAACGTGGGAGTCACAGCTATCAGCACAAAATAGGATAAGCAGGCCAAAAAAACGCAGAAGTAAAGCTCAAACTTTGAGACATTATGACCCACATGTATGGCCAGGGCCCCCCGTGTGGCAGACAAATGAGGGAAAGCCTTTCACTCCCCTCACAGACAGGGTTTCTTACAAACCACTAACACACCGAAGTGGCTCCCCTGCACGTACAAAATCATGCGTGACTCACATTTGGCTATGAACAAGGCAAATTAGACATGATGCTAAAATGCACAGACTGTGACCATGCAAATCAAACTCTGACATACTCTGACATTCATACAGCAAATACTGACCCCAAAAAGAGTGCGCCGATCCCTCAACAGTGAGGCACAGACACGAACATGCAAATACAGTCAGCACCACTCCGGACAGAGGGATTTAACTAGACTTTGTTTGTTACATATTCAGGCGCTCTATTGGATGTGACTCACGGTCAGAGCCTGAGCACACACACACGGGACGGTGTCCACTTTGAGCATTTTTTGTGGGTGCCAAATTACAACAATATTAAAGTAACTGCATGGCATCGGACCCAGCTTCCAGACTGGGAAACAAATCTAGCCAACTGTTTGAAAGATAGCAAGGGTGAAGGGTCAGATATGTGGCCAAAATTGGGAATTAAAGGGAATAAGATGGAAGACATTCAAGAAAGACAAATTAAGAAAAACAATACTCACCTTGTACATAAGGAATTGACTCATCTTCAGGACCCTATACCAATGGTAGGACAGTCCTTGTCTAGAATAGTTATGATCTTTTATGACAAAATATAAAACTATAACTTATGTGTTATGGAAAACATATTATGGTTATTTCAATCTTTAAAATATACCTGAGAAAGAGATTGGAAAGAGTTTTCCGATGAACTCAATTTAAATGCATCTGACTATGAATTCCTGAACGAAGCAGAATTCGTCCAATTAATAAATAATTTAGGCATAGAAGCAAAATAATCAAATTCATAGCCCCGGAATCCCTCTGATTCTGAGGAACCAGTACCTGAACCAGAGCCTGAGCCCATAGAGCAGGTCCCAGAGAGACCAGCTCCAGCTGAGACAACACGCCAGGACGGCGTCAGCAGGTTGAGGACACGGAACCAGCTTCAGCAGGACTGTTGCCCGAACCACCGGTTGAACCCAGTTTTCTGGCCTAAAGTGAGATACATGGGATCTGGGAGAGACACCAGAGCATGTGTGGAGCAACGATGTATGAAAACATACAACGAGATGAGAAGGTGTTCCGCCTTGAGCCAAGAAAACATTTCCATAGTCCGGCTGATGCTTAGCATGGGCGTCATACCAGACATCAAAGGACAGTCAGATGTTATTCGATCATCATTATAATATTAGAGCCTGACAGGCAAATAATCGTCGGAGACGTTTGCATGACCTGCACATCAGTCACCGACTCATGACAGAGAGGATCAGAGAAGAGACGAGGATGGACACACTTCTTCTGAGCATCGTCGTCGTGTCAGGCAAGACTTTCATATGTTTTTATTATTTTCCCATCTTTAATATCATAATATTGTTTAATAATTTCTCCCTGTGACATTCTTCTTCCCATTCTTTCTTCATCTGTTTTTACTTTAATGTAAAATGATCATTTGCATTAGTGAGTAAAGTTATTAAGTTTGAGTTATTTATTTATTAGTGTGTAATATAAGTTGTTTACTGTCATTAGGGATGGACCGAATGTTGTTGTTGTTTACATTTGAAGCTTCTATTGAGGTTTTCGATTGAAGCGTTGAATGTCTGTTGACATATTTTTTGTGATGTAATAAACCCTAACAGAAGAAATCCTCAAAATCCACCAGAATAAAGTGATTCATCGGATTGAATGAGTTCATTTAAATCAACTTTCTTTAAATCAGTGGTTCTCAACTGGTCTGGCTGCGGGACCCACCATCACCTCTTAATGACAAGCCGCGACCCAAATCGAGGAAGACGTTCAACTTCTCAAATCTATTTAATGAAAAGAGCAGTTTGAACCTGATCTGAAAAAGGCCTCTGCAGTGTAGGGAGCTCTCTTGTGCAGAGAAATTGTTTAAATTGTTCCCCTTCAAAATAAAAGCACAGCATTTTCTTTCCTTTTTTTTTTCTTCAGTCAAAGGCCCGCGTGCCGCGACCCACTGAAGACAGGTCCGTGACCTACATTTGGGTCGTGACCCACCAGTTGAGAATCACTGCTTTAATGAATATAACTCATTAGTGCTGCTTCTCTTTTGTGAGCAACAAACTGGAGAGATAACAAATGTTCTGCTTCTCAAATGTGAGGGACAGAAGTATAACAAGTACAATAAATATGAATAAGTAACGTTTGTGTGACGTGTGAGTTCACTTATGAACAGTGGCAGCTGGTGGAAAATGTTCTAGGTAGGGCCATCCTATCAATTTCAGCAAACATCCCAGTATGATTTAATGCAAAAAAATGTAAGTATCAATTACTACTTTGCAGTTAAATATTTAACATTTATTCCAACACGAAAAAAAGCAGTAAATAACACTTATATAATATAATATAACATGTTTATTTATTGAGATGCCCCTATGGACCTTGTTATAGGTCGGAGGTAAAGATCAGGAGAAGTAATGTTGTGGGAAATTCCTAAGACTTGTCGGGAGAAGAAAGTACATGTTTGTTAGTCAACATCAAATAATACAGAGTCTGATGAATGAAACAAAGTTGCCATGTTAATTTATTTGCCTGCAGGCAAGCATGAGCGCAGTTCTCACAGACACGTATTGCAGAGTCGTGTGAGGAGTGCCCCAAGAATCAACTCCGTACATGTTACCTTTATACTCACAGACAAGAGAAACAAACCTGTCTGGTGTACAGCTAGTAGTGAAGCTTCGCATGCAGTCTGCTGTCTGATTGTGAGGTCAGGCTGATCTGATATCAGCTCTTTGGCTGCAGAATCTCCGCCAAAGTTCTCCTCTCAAAGTGTCTTGGAGGAGGAGTGCTCGCCTGGAGAGACTTCTCCTGACGAGAACGCGCAGCTCGGGGGTCCAGATCGTTCTGGCCCACAGCGGAATCTATTTGAGGGCGCTGATTGGCTAAATTGTATGTCACTCATTTATGTCTTTAATCAGCAATTGGCTAAACTGCTTCACAGACCCGTCTCTTTTGGGCCAAAACGATCAGACCCCCCTAGCTGCGCGTTCTCAGACGTGTCTACACACATTTATTTAAATTTTTTCATGTGGCTCGTGGTGGGGCCAGGCCCCATGGCTCTCTATTGACCAGCCGCCACTGCTTATGAGGCTGAATCTGTGTGTCATGGGAAGATGAGCCTGACGCTCCAACAGGACATCTGACAGAGAGAGAGAGAGAGAGCGAGAGAGAGAGAGAGAGAGAGAGAGAGAGAGGGAGGGAGAGAGAGAGGGAGAGAGAGAGAGAGAGAGAGAACGTTTATTTATATATATATATGAACCATTTATAATAAGTTATGTTATTAATATTAAATGTAATCAATATGCTGTTTGTCAATCCAGGGCTGTGTGCCGTCTCATCAGCTGCTGAAGGTAGCTACCATTTTGTTTATGACCTGAAGACCATGACTGAAGCACAGCGTCACTGCAGAGAGCAATACAGCGACCTGGCCACCATATGGGACATGGAGGACGTGAACACCCTGAACACAATGGTGGATTCAAGCCAAATGGTGGACGGCAGCTCTGTGAGTAATATTGTATCAGTGACAGGAGGTCTGAAAGTTTTACATTCACACAAAGTCTGCAGATGAACTGCACTGAAGTATGTACTTGTACTTTACTTGAGTATTTCATTTAATGCTATTTATTAATACATTTCAGAGGGACATTTATGTGAAAGATTTACAGATTAATACTTTACAAACAAAACATGATTTTATGCAACATACTGATAATCTCTACTTTATATTTAAAGCATTAATATCTCATCAAACAAATATCATCCATGAAAAGATATAGAGGAGTAATGTTGTCATTGTTCGTATTGTTAGCTTCTAGCCGCCAGCTCAGCCGTCACCACGTTGCGAGACGCTTGGTCCATTATGAACAGCAGGAGTGATTACAGGAAGTAAAACCTGTTTCAATGTTGTTACAACCCGGCGCCAAGGCTGTAACATAAGGGAGACAAGACGAGTGGAAAAAGTAATAAATAGACATTTATTGCACAAACTACTAACCAAACAAACAAACGATCCTGGTTCAGATGTGGTTTATAGCCATCACCTCAGCTGGGGCTCATTAGCTGCTGATCCACATCCTGAAAGACAAAGACACAGGACATAGACCCCTAGTGGACGGGTGGGGTCGTCACAATGTTCATATTAGCACCTGAATATTGTTTTGAGACAGACTTGAAAAGATTGGAAAGTAAAAAATATCTGAAAGTCTATTTCTTTATATCACAATGAAATATTGCTTTCAGCGAGCCTGGATAGGACTGAACATGGACGTGGACAACTGGAGGTGGTCGCTGTCAAACACAAGTTTCTACAAACCCGGGGAGACGGCGTTCAGACGATGGGACCCTCAAAATCAGGACAACATATACGGTGAAGAACACTGTACCTTGATGAATATAAATGGGTACTGGTACGACCACATTTGTGATCGACACATCAAGCCAGTCTTCGATGTCAGAGGTGAGAATACTAAGACTACTGCAAGGAACTTTCATTTTGTGTTGATTCTGTTGGTCCCTGTGGACATAAGTGGTAGTGTTTCAGAGCATCAGAGTACCTTTAGAAAACCTCTCATTTTACTGAAGCAGGATCTGACAGTCGGTCCTGTTCAGTCCTGGTTCTAGTTCTCCCGTGCCTCCCTTCCATCCCAGCAATACGGTCTGGGTCTGTCCACGGTGGTCCGGTCTCTGCTGGAGGATCTGGGTCTGTCCATGGTGGTCCGGTCTCTGCTGGAGGATCTGGGTCTGTCCACGGTGGACCGTCTCTGCTGGAGGATCTAGGTCTGTCCACGGTGGTCCGGTCTCTGCTGGAGGATCTGGGTCTGTCCACGGTGGACCGGTCTCTGCTGGAGGATCTGGGTCTGTCCACGGTGGACCGGTCTCTGCTGGAGGATCTGGGTCTGTCCACGGTGGTCCGGTCTCTGCTGGAGGATCTGGGTCTGTCCACGGTGGACCGGTCTCTGCTGGAGGATCTGGGTCTGTCCACGGTGGACCGGTCTCTGCTGGAGTCTGAGCTGAAGGAGTTACTGGTGAACCTGCATGAGTTCATCTGGTTTCACCAGAATCCGACCCGGTGGCTCCGATGACGAGCATTAACAATAACTCGATGGAAATAGACCATCTTCTCTCTGATAGTCTCTTTACTGATGGAGGTCTGATAGAGGATCAGGACTAAACTGTTTCATAACCAGTTAAAAGTTGCTCATGGTAACTTGAACTAGTCTTGGGCTACATGAATGTCATTTAAAGCAGATGAATGCGAGTCCTGCCTTCATGTCACTGTGGGAGCAGGCTCATTAAGCCGGTTTGTATCATGTCTGTTGGAGGGAAAATAGCTCTGATGTGTCTCTATGAATGTGGGACTCAATGGACGCCTGAATGTTCATGTTCACACAGCTCTGTGTTGACTTCACCTTCATGCTGAGATTCATGAGGCAACAATACAACTGGTATGCATATATGTTGTCTGTTATGGTGCCTCTTCACAGCACTTCACTCTGGTCTATTTTCAGGACCGACTGAGACATTTGTCCTAATTGACATCGGCATGTCGTGGACTGAGGCCCAGAGCTACTGCAGAGAACACCACACAGACCTGGCCAGTGTGAGAAACATGGTAGACCAGCAGAAGGTCCACAATCTGGTAGCCACTTGGATCTGGATCGGCCTTTTTAGAGATGGATGGAAGTGGTCTGACGGAAGTAACTCCTCATTTAGAAACTGGAAAGCTATACCTAGAGGTGTCTCTAACAATTGTGCAGCAGCAGATTTTAGTGCCAATGGACAATGGGAGAACCTGAACTGTGACGTCGCGAGAGCGTTCATTTGCAACCGTGGTAAGCTATCATTCACTCAGTGTTTAAATGTGGATTTAGGTTTACTTTATGAGCAAATAGAGTTGAAAAAATACAGAAAAACATCAAAAGTAGAGCAAAATAAAACCATAACTATCAAGTTATGGATAAAAACACATTGAATATGCAGATCAACTGCAGATGATGGAGAATGATCGCCTCATTGATGCTCGAATGCTAACGCTAACACCATGCTAAGCTAAGGTTTTCTTGCACCAGCCATATTTAAAGATTGAGCTGATGGTAAATTACCAGACTTTCTATTCTATCATTCAAAGTGTTACAAATTCAAGGATGCAGATTATTATCAACCAGAAATGTTGTGACTGATGAAGTTTGTTGGTTTTTAGTTCCTGTTTCAATGCAAGTGATAAAAGTGAGGGTGCAGAAAAGCAGCTCGTCTCTGGATCTGAATGACGCTGTGGTGATGGAGGACCTCTTGAAGAAGGTACATCTTTCTAACATTAAAAAGAGAACAACCAGGTGATGCATGTGATTGAGTGGACTACTAAGAACAATGTCAATGTGCTGTGTGCAGTGCACACGTGTATACGTCACTATTGAAGGTAGACTTGTGTCCAAAGAACATGCAAACAACAAAGCTGTTCCAGTGGGAACCAGAGTTCTTCTAAAGCAGAGCTTCCACATGAGGACAGTGAGAGAAAGGATGCAGGATGTAAATGAACAACAGCGTTTAGTGAAGACTTCTTCTCTGTCAGCGACATTCAGGAAGTTAATGTTCTTGTATCTCAGTTCAAACAGACGCTGACGGACCAGGGGCTGAATGACGACATCAAGCTGAGCTGGAAGAAGCAGTCGGATGGAAAAGTCTTCCACAAGGAAGAGAAGAAGACTAAGAAGAAGATGACGTGTCCAAATAAAGATGAGCTTTAATGTTTGAGTCCACTCTGGTCAGAGGCTTCCTTTATCCTCCTCCTCTTCTTCCTCTTCCTCCTCTCCATCAATGGTAGAAAGTACCTAAGTACTGACCCTTTGCTGTGAAGTAACGTATTTACATTTCATGCTACTTTAGACTGTTACTCCACTACATAGATCTGTCAGCTATAGTTTCTACACTCTTTGAAATAAAGGTTCCAAACAGGTTCTTCATGAAGGGCTGAGGTTCTACCCAGAACCATTTGTGGGTTGTGCTGCGCCACGTCATCCCCGGTTCTTTAGAAACCTCATGAGGAACCCATAGTGAGTTCTAGATGGAACCCTTGGGATACGAAAGGGTTCCTGGTGGAGACACGCAGGTGGGATCTTGTTTGGACCCTTAGAAGGTGGAAATGTTCTGCATAGAACCTCCAGAGAAGATTTTGTCTGGGAACTTTCACATGTGGTTCTGGGTCAAACTATTTATGGTTCGTTCTTGGTAGAACCCTCTGAAAGGTTTCCAGGTGGAACCTTTAGAAAAGGTTGAACGGTTGAACCAAAATGGGTTCTCCTACGGAGACAAGTTGAAGAATCCTCTATGGTTCTAGTTAGCACATTTATTTCTAATAGTGTAGATTCTTTGCACTTAAGATATTTAATATAAAGTGTGTGATGAGCTCATTAAATATGATGCATTGTTTTGTAGAATCTCAACCTGCTGCAGCGTTAAAATGCTACTTACATGTTAATCAGTAATAATGATCCAATAACATGTTTATGATAGTATAGCTCTCTATCAGAGTGTATTTTGCATAATGAGGAGTGTTTCTCTTGATCATGAAGAACTTTGTTCTGTAATTCTAAAATGTAGGACTTTTTATTTGTAGTGTTGTGTTTTCTCATGGTGATAATGCTTCTTTTGCTTCAATAAAACATTTGAATCAGCTTCCTGTTTCACCACAGTTCTTCATGTACTGCGGGTCCAAATAGAGTGTGATGACTCTAACAGACATAAAGTGTGGGGTCAAAAACAAGCCTCAAGAACAGCGTCAATGCTGCTTTCCTCTTTTCATTTCACTGAAAATATGATTCTGTGTTCAAGCAGCACACTGAAGTCTTTATTACTGAACTGACTTTCCACCTGAACTACAATGAACTGAGCAACATGTCTCTGGTCTCTGCTCCTCATTGTTTTCTTCATCAAGAACAAGAACGCACAAGTTCATTTCTAGAGTAAAAGCAGGTCTACCACGTTTCTGTAACGTGCCAGTGAAACTCCACAAAGAGGTGAGTGTGCATCTGTTGAACCACCTTTAATGCCAAAACCACCTCCCATGTCACTCCACTTCACTTTTCACATGAAAAAAATATTGTCACTGCAAATTATCATGTATATTTAATGTCGTAAGTGATGGATGACAAGCTCATCTCTGGGACTTCCTGGGGAATTCTTCAAGTAAGTTGGTATTTGAACACCTTTTTAAAAAACAGAGAAACTCAGGAAGTATTCATTAATATTTAGATTTATCCATGATCAAAATGTTTACCCAAAACAGACTTGGCTGGGAATTTAAAATAAAGCTGTGGTTTCTAAAAGTTTGGCATTCTGGGAATGTAATGTGCAGCACCAAAATGGCGACATTGTGAGATTAATAAGATATGATACGTTTTTTTAAGATAAGAACAGATACTATACTTGATCTTAGCCAAAAGGCCGTGAAGTGAGGTGTTTAGACTGACAGTTTTGAAAACCTGCTTCTTTGCACAGCTCCTCTATATGAGCGGTCTGAAAGTTGTAGAAACAGTTTCGGGACAGTCGGAGAAATGAGAGTTAAACACGACAGTTGAGGAAACACAGAAGTACGACAAAGAATTTTTATTTGAAGAAGCAAATGGAACAAATGTGGTTAATCGACGCTTCCTGCATCGTGCCTTATAAGCCAATAAGAATTAAAATAATGAGAAACCCAGTTATAACAATAATTACAATGCATATAACTGATTTATTTTTATTTAATGTTGAAATATAAAAGACTGATTATGACAGGGTTCTCTGGTTCGGATAATATATATAATATAACGAATGAAGCTCCAACGGTGTCTAGTGGACATAAAACTGCAGTTGACACTCATTTAAATACAAAAAACACAAGTAATGCACGTGGCAGTTGCAAAGATTAAAAAATATATGTTGTAATTTGCTTATATTAAAGTATATGTGATGCTTTGGAAGAAGTAATAAACCCTGTGTCCAATTTCCATGTTATGCTGCTTTGTACTTCTACTTAACTACATTAATCTGACGTCTACAAGAAATAAGTTACCTTGCAGGTTAAGATTTTAAATATGACAGTCTAATAAAATATGATCGACATTAAACTATTAGTTTGTCGGTTAAACTGCTCAACAGCAGTGGCGGGCCGTGCATTTTATACCTGGGCCTTCAGTGCTGTCCTACTACAGTTGAATTACCTCCCAATAACCTCATGATGACGCATCAATCCAGCAGACCTGCAGCAGATGCACGCATTCCACCACACAACAGCACGAGCCATTCAAGCCATTCTCTGAGGTTTGTCCACAGCTGTGCTGCTTCTGACGCCCAGCAGGGGGCAGCAGTCCACCTGCTCAGGACCGTGCAGCACAGGCTGGATCTGTCCTGCTCCTCCTGTGTTGAGTTGGATCTCAAGGAGACTCTCAGGCTGACTGCTGAGGACTGCAGGGCCGTCTCCACCATCCTGAGACGCAGCAGCCAGAAAGCAGAGCTCATCCTGCTGGACTGTGAGGTGGAGGACAGCGGACTGCCGTAACGTGGGAGTCACAGCTATCAGCACAAAATAGGATAAGCAGGCCAAAAAAACGCAGAAGTAAAGCTCAAACTTTGAGACATTATGACCCACATGTATGGCCAGGGCCCCCCGTGTGGCAGACAAATGAGGGAAAGCCTTTCACTCCCCTCACAGACAGGGTTTCTTACAAACCACTAACACACCGAAGTGGCTCCCGTACACGTACAAAATCATGCGTGACTCACATTTGGCTATGAACAAGGCAAATTAGACATGATGCTAAAATGCACAGACTGTGACCATGCAAATCAAACTCTGACATACTCTGACATTCATACAGCAAATACTGACCCCAAAAAGAGTGCGCCGATCCCTCAACAGTGAGGCACAGACACGAACATGCAAATACAGTCAGCACCACTCCGGACAGAGGGATTTAACTAGACTTTGTTTGTTACATATTCAGGCGCTCTATTGGATGTGACTCACGGTCAGAGCCTGAGCACACACACACGGGACGGTGTCCACTTTGAGCATTTTTTGTGGGTGCCAAATTACAACAATATTAAAGTAACTGCATGGCATCGGACCCAGCTTCCAGACTGGGAAACAAATCTAGCCTACTGTTTGAAAGATAGCAAGGGTGAAGGGTCAGATATGTGGCCAAAATTGGGAATTAAAGGGAATAAGATGGAAGACATTCAAGAAAGACAAATTAAGAAAAACAATACTCACCTTGTACATAAGGAATTGACTCATCTTCAGGACCCTATACCAATGGTAGGAAAGTCCTTGTCTAGAATAGTTATGATCTTTTATGACAAAATATAAAACTATAACTTATGTGTTATGGAAAACATATTATGGTTATTTCAATCTTTAAAATATACCTGAGAAAGAGATTGGAAAGAGTTTTCCGATGAACTCAATTTAAATGCATCTGACTATGAATTCCTGAACGAAGCAGAATTCGTCCAATTAATAAATAATTTAGGCATAGAAGCAAAATAATCAAATTCATAGCCCCGGAATCCCTCTGATTCTGAGGAACCAGTACCTGAACCAGAGCCTGAGCCCATAGAGCAGGTCCCAGAGAGACCAGCTCCAGCTGAGACAACACGCCAGGACGGCGTCAGCAGGTTGAGGACACGGAACCAGCTTCAGCAGGACTGTTGCCCGAACCACCGGTTGAACCCAGTTTTCTGGCCTAAAGTGAGATACATGGGATCTGGGAGAGACACCAGAGCATGTGTGGAGCAACGATGTATGAAAACATACAACGAGATGAGAAGGTGTTCCGCCTTGAGCCAAGAAAACATTTCCATAGTCCGGCTGATGCTTAGCATGGGCGTCATACCAGACATCAAAGGACAGTCAGATGTTATTCGATCATCATTATAATATTAGAGCCTGACAGGCAAATAATCGTCGGAGACGTTTGCATGACCTGCACATCAGTCACCGACTCATGACAGAGAGGATCAGAGAAGAGACGAGGATGGACACACTTCTTCTGAGCATCGTCGTCGTGTCAGGCAAGACTTTCATATGTTTTTATTATTTTCCCATCTTTAATATTATAATATTGTTTAATAATTTCTCCCTGTGACATTCTTCTTCCCATTCTTTCTTCATCTGTTTTTACTTTAATGTAAAATGATCATTTGCATTAGTGAGTAAAGTTATTAAGTTTGAGTTATTTATTTATTAGTGTGTAATATAAGTTGTTTACTGTCATTAGGGATGGACCGAATGTTGTTGTTGTTTACATTTGAAGCTTCTATTGAGGTTTTCGATTGAAGCGTTGAATGTCTGTTGACATATTTTTTGTGATGTAATCAACCCTAAAAGAAGAAATCCTCAAAATCCACCAGAATAAAGTGATTCATCGGATTGAATGAGTTCATTTAAATCAACTTTCTTTAAATCAGTGGTTCTCAACTGGTCTGGCTGCGGGACCCACCATCACCTCTTAATGACAAGCCGCGACCCAAATCGAGGAAGACGTTCAACTTCTCAAATCTATTTAATGAAAAGAGCAGTTTGAACCTGATCTGAAAAAGGCCTCTGCAGTGTAGGGAGCTCTCTTGTGCAGAGAAATTGTTTAAATTGTTCCCCTTCAAAATAAAAGCACAGCATTTTCTTTCTTTTTTTTTTCTTCAGTCAAAGGCCCGCGTGCCGCGACCCACTGAAAACAGGTCCGTGACCTACATTTGGGTCGTGACCCACCAGTTGAGAATCACTGCTTTAATGAATATAACTCATTTGTGCTGCTTCTCTTTTGTGAGCAACAAACTGGAGAGATAACAAATGTTCTGCTTCTCAAATGTGAGGGACAGAAGTATAACAAGTACAATAAATATTAATAAGTAACGTTTGTGTGACGTGTGAGTTCACTTATGAGCAGTGGCAGCTGGTGGATAATAATAATATAATATAACATGTTTATTTATTGAGATGCCCCTATGGACCTTGTTATAGGTCGGAGGTAAAGATCAGGAGAAGTAATGTTGTGGGAAATTCCTAAGACTTGTCGGGAGAAGAAAGTACATGTTTGTTCGTCAATATCAAATAATACAGAGTCTGATGAATGAAACAAAGTTGCCATGTTAATTTATTTGCCTGCAGGCAAGCATGAGCGCAGTTCTCACAGACACGTATTGCAGAGTCGTGTGAGGAGTGCCCCAAGAATCAACTCCGTACATGTTACCTTTATACTCACAGACAAGAGAAACAAACCTGTCTGGTGTACAGCTAGTAGTGAAGCTTCGCATGTAGTCTGCTGTCTGATTGTGAGGTCAGGCTGATCTGATATCAGCTCTTTGGCTGCAGAATCTCCGCCAAAGTTCTCCTCTCAAACGGGTCTTGGAGGAGGAGTGCTCGCCTGTAGAGACTTCTCCTGACGAGAACATGTGGCTCAAGGTGGGGCCAGGCCCCATGGCCCTCTATTGACCAGCCGCCACTGCTTATGAGGCTGAATCTGTATGTCATGGGAAGATGAGCCTGACGCTCCAACAGGACATCGGACAGAGAGAGAGAGAGCGAGAGAGAGAGAGAGAGCGAGAGCGAGAGAGAGAGGGAGAGAGAGGGAGGGAGAGAGAGAGAGGGAGAGAGAGAGGGAGAGAGAGAGAGAGAGAGAGAGAGAGAGAGAGAGAGAGAACGTTTATTTATATATATATATGAACCATTTATAATAAGTTAAGTTATTAATATTAAATGTAATCAATATGCTGTTTGTCAATCCAGGGCTGTGTGCCGTCTCATCAGCTGCTGAAGGTAGCTACCATTTTGTTTATGACCTGAAGACCATGACTGAAGCACAGCGTCACTGCAGAGAGCAATACAGCGACCTGGCCACCATATGGGACATGGAGGACGTGAACACCCTGAACACAATGGTGGATTCAAGCCAAATGGTGGACGGCAGCTCTGTGAGTAATATTGTATCAGTGACAGGAGGTCTGAAAGTTTTACATTCACACAAAGTCTGCAGATGAACTGCACTGAAGTATGTACTTGTACTTTACTTGAGTATTTCATTTAATGCTATTTATTAATACATTTCAGAGGGACATTTATGTGAAAGATTTACAGATTAATACTTGACAAACAAAACATGATTTTATGCAACATACTGATAATCTCTACTTTATATTTAAAGCATTAATATCTCATCAAACAAATATCATCCATGAAAAGATATAGAGGAGTAATGTTGTCATTGTTCGTATTGTTAGCTTCTAGCCGCCAGCTCAGCCGTCACCACGTTGTGAGACGCTTGGTCCATTATGAACAGCAGGAGTGATTACAGGAAGTAAAACCTGTTTCAATGTTGTTACAACCCGGCGCCAAGGCTGTAACATAAGGGAGACAAGACGAGTGGAAAAAGTAATAAATAGACATTTATTTAACGAACTACGAACCAAACAAACAAACGATCCTGGTTCAGATGTGGTTTATAGCCATCACCTCAGCTGGGGCTCATTAGCTGCTGATCCACATCCTGAAAGACAAAGACACAGGACATAGACCCCTAGTGGACGGGTGGGGTCGTCACAATGTTCATATTAGCACCTGAATATTGTTTTGAGACAGACTTGAAAAGATTGGAAAGTAAAAAATATCTGAAAGTCTATTTCTTTATATCACAATGAAATATTGCTTTCAGCGAGCCTGGACAGGACTGAACATGGACGTGGACAACTGGAGGTGGTCGCTGTCAAACACAAGTTTCTACAAACCCGGGGAGACGGCGTTCAGACGATGGTACCCTCAAAATTGGGACAACTACCACGGTGACGAATGCTGTACCTTGATAGATAGCAATGGGTACTGGCACGACCAAACTTGTGCTATGCACTACAAGCCAATCTGCTTCGATGTCAGAGGTGAGAATACTAAGACTACTGCAAGGAACTTTCATTTTGTGTTGATTCTGTTGGTCCCTGTGGACATAAGTGGCAGTGTTTCAGAGCATCAGAGTACCTTTAGAAAACCTCTCATTTTACTGAAGCAGGATCTGACAGTCGGTCCTGTTCGGTCCTGGTTCTAGTTCTCCCGTGCCTCCCTTCCATCCCAGCAATACGGTCTGGGTCTGTCCACGGTGGTCCGGTCTCTGCTGGAGGATCTGGGTCTGTCCACGGTGGACCGGTCTCTGCTGGAGTCTGAGCTGAAGGAGTTACTGGTGAACCTGCATGAGTTCATCTGGTTTCACCAGAATCCGACCCGGTGGCTCCGATGACGAGCATTAACAATAACTCGATGGAAATAGACCATCTTCTCTCTGATAGTCTCTTTACTGATGGAGGTCTGATAGAGGATCAGGACTAAACTGTTTCATAACCAGTTAAAAGTTGCTCATGGTAACTTGAACTAGTCTTGGGCTACATGAATGTCATTTAAAGCAGATGAATGCGAGTCCTGCCTTCATGTCACTGTGGGAGCAGGCTCATTAAGCCGGTTTGTATAATGTCTGTTGGAGGGAAAATAGCTCTGATGTGTCTTTATGAATGTGGGACTCAATGGACGCCTGAATGTTCATGTTCACACAGCTCTGTGTTGACTTCACCTTCATGCTGAGATTCATCAAGCAACAATACAACTGGTATGCATCTATGTTGTCTGTTATGGTGCCTCTTCACAGCACTTCACTCTGGTCTATTTCCAGGACCGACTGAGACATTTGTCCTCATTAACATCGGCATGTCGTGGACTGAGGCCCAGAGCTACTGCAGAGAACACCACACAGACCTGGCCAGTGTGAGAAACATGGTAGACCAGCAGAAGGTCCAGAATCTGGCACCCTCAAGATATTATGCCTGGATCGGCCTTTTCAGAGATGGATGGAAGTGGTCTGACGGAAGTGACTCCTCATTTACAAACTGGAAAGCTATACCTAGAGGTGTGTCTAACAATTGTGCAGCAGCAGATTTTAGTGCCAATGGACAATGGGAGAACCTGAACTGTGACGTTGCGAGAGCGTTCATTTGCTACCGTGGTAAGCTATCATTCACTCAGTGTTTAAATGTGGATTTAGGTTTACTTTATGAGCAAATAGAGTTTAAAAAATACAGAAAAACATCAAAAGTAGAGCAAAATAAAACCATAACTATCAAGTTATGGATAAAAACACATTGAATATGCAGATCAACTGCAGATGATGGAGAGTGATCGCCTCATTGATACTTGAATGCGAACGCTAACATCATGCTAAGCTAAGGTTTTCTTGCACCAGCCATATTTAAAGATTGAGCTGATGGGAAATTACCAGACTTTCTATTCTATCATTCAAAGTGTTACAAATTCAAGGATGCAGATTATTATCAACCAGAAATGTTGTGACTGATGAAGTTTGTTGGTTTTTAGTTCCTGTTTCAATGCAAGTGATAAAAGTGAGGGTGCAGAAAAGCAGCTCGTCTCTGGATCTGAATGACGCTGTGGTGATGGAGGACCTCTTGAAGAAGGTACATCTTTCTAACATTAAAAAGAGAACAACCAGGTGATGCATGTGATTGAGTGGACTACTAAGAACAATGTCAATGTGCTGTGTGCAGTGCACACGTGTATACGTCACTATTGAAGGTAGACTTGTGTCCAAAGAACATGCAAACAACAAAGCTGTTCTAGTGGGAACCAGAGTTCTTCTAAAGCAGAGCTTCCACATGAGGACAGTGAGAGAAAGGATGCAGGATGTAAATGAACAACAGCGTTTAGTGAAGACTTCTTCTCTGTCAGCGACATTCAGGAAGTAAATGTTCTTGTATCTCAGTTCAAACAGACGCTGACGGACCAGGGGCTGAATGACGACATCAAGCTGAGCTGGAAGAAGCAGTCGGATGGAAAAGTCTTCCACAAGGAAGAGAAGAAGACTAAGAAGAAGATGACGTGTCCAAATAAAGATGAGCTTTAATGTTTGAGTCCACTCTGGTCAGAGGCTTCCTTTATCCTCCTCCTCTTCTTCCTCTTCCTCCTCTCCATCAATGGTAGAAAGTACCTAAGTACTGACCCTTTGCTGTGAAGTAACGTATTTACATTTCATGCTACTTTAGACTGTTACTCCACTACATAGATCTGTCAGCTATAGTTTCTACACTCTTTGAAATAAAGGTTCCAAACAGGTTCTTCATGAAGGGCTGAGGTTCTACCCAGAACCATTTGTGGGTTGTGCTGCGCCACGTCATCCCCGGTTCTTTAGAAACCTCATGAGGAACCCATAGTGAGTTCTAGATGGAACCCTTGGGATACGAAAGGGTTCCTGGTGGAGACACGCAGGTGGGATCTTGTTTGGACCCTTAGAAGGTGGAAATGTTCTGCATAGAACCTCCAGAGAAGAGTTTGTCTGGGAACTTTCACATGTGGTTCTTGGTCAAACTATTTATGGTTCGTTCTTGGTAGAACCCTCTGAAAGGTTTCCAGGTGGAACCTTTAGAAAAGGTTGAACAGTTGAACCAAAATGGGTTCTCCTACGGAGACAAGTTGAAGAACCCTCCATGGTTCTAGTTAGCACATTTATTTCTAATAGTGTAGATTCTTTGCACTTAAGATATTTAATATAAAGTGTGTGATGAGCTCATTAAATATGATGCATTGTTTTGTAGAATCTCAACCTGCTGCAGCGTTAAAATGCTACTTACATGTTAATCAGTAATAATGATCCAATAACATGTTTATGATAGTATAGCTCTCTATCAGAGTGTATTTTGCATAATGAGGAGTGTTTCTCTTGATCATGAAGAACTTTGTTCTGTAATTCTAAAATGTAGGACTTTTTATTTGTAGTGTTGTGTTTTCTCATGGTGATGATGCTTCTTTTGCTTCAATAAAACATTTGAATCAGCTTCCTGTTTCACCACAGTTCTTCATGTACTGCGGGTCCAAATAGAGTGTGATGACTCTAACAGACATAAAGTGTGGGGTCAAAAACAAGCCTCAAGAACAGCGTCAATGCTGCTTTCCTCTTTTGATTTCACTGAAAATATGATTCTATGTTCAAGCAGCACACTGAAGTCTTTATTACTGAACTGACTTTCCACCTGAACTACAATGAACTGAGCAACATGTCTCTGGTCTCTGCTCCTCATTGTTTTCTTCATCAAGAACAAGAACGCACAAGTTCATTTCTCGAGTAAAAGCAGGTCTACCACGTTTCTGTAACGTGCCAGTGAAACTCCACAAAGAGGTGAGTGTGCATCTGTTGAACCACCTTTAATGCCAAAACCACCTCCCATGTCACTCCACTTCACTTTTCACATGAAAAACATATTGTCACTGCAAATTATCATGTATATTTAATGTCGTAAGTGATGGATGACAAGCTCATCTCTGGGACTTCCTGGGGAATTCTTCAAGTAAGTTGGTATTTGAACACCTTTTTAAAAAACAGAGATACTCAGGAAGTATTCATGAATATTTAGATTTATCCATGATCAAAATGTTTACCCAAAACAGATTTGGCTGGGAATTTAAAATAAAGCTGTGGTTTCTAAAAGTTTGGCATTCTGGGAATGTAATGTGCAGCACCAAAATGGCGACATTGTGAGATCAATAAGATATGATACGTTTTTTTAAGATAAGAACAGATACTACACTTGATCTTAGCCAAAAGGCCGTGAAGTGAGGTGTTTAGACTGACAGTTTTGAAAACCTGCTTCTTTGCACAGCTCCTCTATATGAGCGGTCTGAAAGTTGAAGAAACAGTTTCGGGACAGTCGGAGAAATGAGAGTTAAACACGACAGTTGAGGAAACACAGAAGTACGACAAAGAATTTTTATTTGCAGAAGCAAATGGAACAAATGTGGTTAATCGACGCTTCCTGCATCGTGCCTTATAAGCCAATAAGAATTAAAATAATGAGAAACCCAGTTATAACAATAATTACAATGCATATAACTGATTTATTTTTATTTAATGTTGAAATATAAAAGACTGATTGTGACAGGGTTCTCTGGTTCGGATAATATATATAATATAACGAATGAAGCTCCAACGGTGTCTAGTGGACATAAAACTGCAGTTGACACTCATTTAAATACAAAAAACACAAGTAATGCACGTGGCAGTTGCAAAGATTAAAAAATATATGTTGTAATTTGCTTAAATTAAAGTATATGTGATGCTTTGGAAGAAGTAATAAACCCTGTGTCCAATTTCCATGTTATGCTGCTTTGTACTTCTACTTAACTACATTAATCTGACGTCTACAAGAAGTCAGTTACCTTGCAGGTTAAGATTTTAAATATGACAGTCTAATAAAATATGATCTACATTAAACTATTAGTTTATCGGTTAAACTGCTCAACAGCAGTGGCGGGCCGTGCATTTTATACCTGGGCCTTCAGTGCTGTCCTACTACAGTTGAATTACCTCCTAATAACCTCATGATGACACATCAATCCAGCAGACCTGCAGCAGATGCACGCATTCCACCACACAAGAGCACGAGCCATTCAAGCCTTTCTCTGAGGTTTGTCCACAGCTGTGCTGCTTCTGACGCCCAGCAGGGGGCAGCAGTCCACGTGCTCAGGACCGTGCAGCACAGGCTGG
Organism: Lycodopsis pacificus; assembly: GCA_028022725.1. Taxonomy (NCBI): domain Eukaryota; kingdom Metazoa; phylum Chordata; class Actinopteri; order Perciformes; family Zoarcidae; genus Lycodopsis; species Lycodopsis pacificus. The sequence goes on along the minus strand of CM051705.1, from coordinate 8,645,743 downwards.
ATCTGTCCTGCTCCTCCTGTGTTGAGTTGGATCTCAAGGAGACTCTCAGGCTGACTGCTGAGGACTGCAGGGCCGTCTCCACCATCCTGAGACGCAGCAGCCAGAAAGCAGAGCTCATCCTGCAGGACTGTGAGGTGGAGAACAGCGGATTGCCGTAACATGGGAGTCACAGCTATCAGCACAAAATAGGATAAGCAGGCCAAAAAAACGCAGAAGTAAAGCTCAAACTTTGAGACATTATGACCCACATGTATGGCCAGGGCCCCCGGTGTGGCAGACAAATGAGGGAAAGCCTTTCACTCCCCTCACAGACAGGGTTTCTTACAAACCACTAACACACCGAAGTGGCTCCCCTGCACGTACAAAATCATGCGTGACTCACATTTGGCTATGAACAAGGCAAATTAGACATGATGCTAAAATGCACAGACTGTGACCATGCAAATCAAACTCTGACATACTCTGACATTCATACAGCAAATACTGACCCCAAAAAGAGTGCGCCGATCCCTCAACAGTGAGACACAGACACGAACATGCAAATACAGTCAGCACCACTCCGGACAGAGGGATTTAACTAGACTTTGTTTGTTACATATTCAGCCGCTCCATTGGATGTGACTCACGGTCAGAGGCTGAGCACACACACACGGGACGGTGTCCACTTTGAGCATTTTTTGTGGGTGCCAAATTACAACAATATTAAAGTAACTGCATGGCATCGGACCCAGCTTCCAGACTGGGAAACAAATCTAGCCTACTGTTTGAAAGATAGCAAGGGTGAAGGGTCAGATATGTGGCCAAAATTGGGAATTAAAGGGAATAAGATGGAAGACATTCAAGAAAGACAAATTAAGAAAAACAATACTCACCTTGTACATAAGGAATTGACTCATCTTCAGGACCGTATACCAATGGTAGGACAGTCCTTGTCTAGAATAGTTATGATCTTTTATGACAAAATATAAAACTATAACTTATGTGTTATGGAAAACATATTATGGTTATTTCAATCTTTAAAATATACCTGAGAAAGAGATTGGAAAGAGTTTTCCGATGAACTCAATTTAAATGCATCTGACTATGAATTCCTGAACGAAGCAGAATTTGTCCAATTTATAAATAATTTAGGCATAGAAGCAAAATAATCAAATTCATAGCCCCGGAATCAAACTCCCATGTTACTTGGCGTTGGGTTCCGTTGATTTGGGGGTTGGTGCTCGGTGCTCCCCGGTTTGGCTCGGTAGCTGCTGGCTAATCCGGGGAGCATTCAAAGAGCGGAGCAATCAGCGGCAAGTTTAACTGTATTTCCATTTCTTGCAATAAATGGTGAAACAATCTATGACAAGAGTGTTCCTGACTGAACTGATGTAAATATTGTCAGTATATGTCAGGATATTGTAAGATGATCATTGTTTGTGTTTTTAATATTTAATAAAAAAATTTATGTTGAAACGCTGAAAATGTTGTCATTGTATGAAGCCTGTTCTATTGCGGAAGAACACACATTCATCAGCAGGTATAGCAACATCGAGCCAACACCATGAGAGAGTGAAAAACAACCTGTATATTAAATCACCATATGTCATTTTCACTTTTTCGTGGTTCATTGTTGTTCATGTATTTTCTGTTTAATAGTTATGTTGAAGTGCTATTAGTTAAACTAATGTGTCGTATCACTGAAGCACTATAATGAAGTACACTCATTATTTTTTTACAAGCTTATGATTCATAATAAAGTTATTAATAAACGTTACATGTTTTAATATTAATGTTATTTATCAAAACTGCTACAAGCAATAACGCTACAATTATTATTGATACTGTTATTATTATTTATCCGAGTAATAATCATTCATCTTGTTTGTTCTTGCTGGTGAGTTATTTATCATCATCGTGTTTTGAAAGCAAACATCAAAGGACAGTCAGATGTTATTCGATGATCATTATAATATTAGAGCCTGACAGGCAAATAATCGTCGGAGACGTTTGCATGACCTGCACATCAGTCACCGACTCATGACAGAGAGGATCAGAGAAGAGACGAGGATGGACACACTTTTTCTGAGCATCGTCGTCGTGTCAGGCAAGACTTTCATATGTTTTTATTATTTTCCCATCTTTAATATTATAATATTTTTTAATAATTTCTCCCTGTGACATTCTTCTTCCCATTCTTTCTTAATCTGTTTTTATTTTAATGTAAAATGATCATTTGCATTCGTGAGTAAAGTTATTAAGTTTGAGTTATTTATTTATTAGTGTGTAATATAAGTTGTTTACTGTCATTAGGGATGGACCGAATGTTGTTGTTGTTTACATTTGAAGCTTCTATTGAGGTTTTCGATTGAAGCGTTGAATGTCTGTTGACATATTTTTTGTGATGTAATAAACCCTAAAAGAAGAAATCCTCAAAATCCACCAGAATAAAGTGATTCATCGGATTGAATGAGTTAATTTAAATCAACTTTCTTTAAATCAGTGGTTCTCAACTGGTCTGGCTGCGGGACCCACCATCACCTCTTAATGACAAGCCGCGACCCAAATCGAGGAAGTCGTTCAACTTCTCAAATCTATTTAATGAAAAGAGCAGTTTGAACCTGATCTGAAAAAGGCCTCTGCAGTGTAGGGAGCTCTCTTGTGCAGAGAAATTGTTAAAATGTTTCCCCTTCAAAATAAAAGCACAGCATTTTCTTTCCTTTTTTTTTTCTTCAGTCAAAGGCCCGCGTGCCGCGACCCACTGAAAACAGGTCCGTGACCTACATTTGGGTTGTGACCCACCAGTTGAGAATCACTGCTTTAATGAATATAACTCATTCGTGCTGCTTCTCTTTTGTGAGCAACAAACTGGAGAGATAACAAATGTTCTGCTTCTCAACTGTGAGGGACAGAAGTATAACAAGTACAATAAATATTAATAAGTAACGTTTGTGTGACGTGTGAGTTCACTGCAGTGGCGGCTGGTCAAGAGAGGGCCATGGGGCATGGCCCCACCATGAGCCACAAGAAAAAAATAAATAAAAAATTATAATAATCATAAATTATACAAATTGACAATATTTGTGTTTTTTAACTATGGAATGTACCCAGTAATGTGTGTACAATATGATATCTGCGCAAAATATATGCTTTTCCTGCTCGTCCTCTCCCCCTGTGTGCTCGTCTGCTCGTGCTCTCTGTCTGTGTGCACGACACGTCTGAGAACGCGCAGCGAGGGGGGCCTGATCGTTTTAGCCCAAAAGAGACGGGTCTATGAAGCCGTTTAGCCAATTGCTGATTCAAGATATAAATGAGTGACATACAATTTAGCCAATCAGCGCCTCAAATAGATTCAGCTGTGGGCCAGAACGATCTGGACCCCCGAGCTGCGCGTTCTCGTCAGGAGAAGTCTCTACAGGCGCCCGCGCCAGCGCGAGCTCTCCTCCTCCAAGACCCGTTTGAGAGGAGAACTTTGAGGAGATTCTGCAGCCAAAGAGCTGATATCAGATCAGCCTGACCTCACAATCAGACAACAGACTACATGCGAAGCTTCACTACTTCGTACAAGTCAGTCAATCAACTTCCTTTCTTCCTAAAAGTACGCTGATTACTTCGACATACCATACGTATCCACAGGCAGGGGCGGACTGGCCATCGGGGATACCGGGGGAATCCCCGGTAGGCCGACGGGGTTTGGGCCGTCTCTGACATCGCCGGCCCCGACTATATTATATGCTTCACAGAACACATTCAATTTACTCTAATACCGAAAGTCAATAATCAGTGAAAACTGTATCAACAGTATAAACTGACATTATACTACTCCTCGCGATCCGAGGACGCCATAGCACGGATGGACACTACGGTGCTTTTAAAAACTTCTCCATAACCGCGGTCTGCGCCGTGCGGTCGTGCCGGGCGTCTGTCGGGGCGGGGCCGGCGTAGACCGGCGAAATACATGCCGTGTATTGAGTGGGCAGCGCGCCGTGTATTGAGCGGGCCGGTCTGACAGTAACTCCCGGGCCACTTTTTTCCCCCTAAATTAACAGTGAAAACTCATCATAGCTTCATTTAACATCAGTATTCATAATTACACTTCATGTTTACTTCTCCTGATCTTTACCTCCTATAACAAGGTCCATAGGGGCATCTCAATAAATAAACATGTTATATTATATTGTATTATATTATATAAGTGTTATTTACTGCTTTTTTTCAGGTTGGAATAAATGTTAAATATTTAACTGCCAAGTAATAATGCGTGTTTGATGCAAAAAATTTTTTTACATGAAATCATACTGGGATGTTTGCTGAAATTGATAGGATGGCCCTACCTAGAAAATTTTCCACCAGCCGCCACTGCTTATGAGGCTGAATCTGTGTGTCATGGGAAGATGAGCCTGACACTCCAACAGGACATCTGACAGAGAGAGAGGGAGAGAGAGGGAGAGAGAGGGAGAGAGAGAGAGAGATAGAGAGAACGTTTATTTATATATATATATGAACCATTTTATACTAAGTTAAGTGATTAATATTAAATGTAATCAATATGCTGTTTGTCAATCCAGGGCTGTGTGCCGTCTCATCAGCTGCTGATGGTAGCTACCATTTTGTTTATGACCTGAAGACCATGACTGAAGCACAGCGTCACTGCAGAGAGCAATACAGCGACCTGGCCACCATATGGGACATGGAGGACGTGAACACCCTGAACACAATGGTGGATTCAAGCCAAATAGTGGACGGCAGCTCTGTGAGTAATATTGTATCAGTGACAGGAGGTCTGAAAGTTTTACATTCACACAAAGTCTGCAGATGAACTGTACTGAAGTATGTACTTGTACTTTACTTGAGTATTTCATTTAATGCTATTTATTAATACATTTCAGAGGGACATTTATGTGAAAGATTTACAGATTAATACTTTACAAACAAAACATGATTTTATGCAACATACTGATAATCTCTACTTTATATTTAAAGCATTAATATCTCATCAAACAAATATCATCCATGAAAAGATAAAGAGGAGTAATGTTGTCATTGTTCGTATTGTTAGCTTCTAGCCGCCAGCTCAGCCGTCACCACGTTGTGAGACGCTTGGTCCATTATGAACAGCAGGAGTGATTACAGGAAGTAAAACCTGTTTCAATGTTGTTACAACCCGGCGCCAAGGCTGTAACATAAGGGAGACAAGACGAGTGGAAAAAGTAATAAATAGACATTTATTTCACGAACTACTAACCAAACAAACAAACGATCCTGGTTCAGATGTGGTTTATAGCCATCACCTCAGCTGGGGCTCATTAGCTGCTGATCCACATCCTGAAAGACAAAGACACAGGACATAGACCCCTAGTGGACGGGTGGGGTCGTCACAATGTTCATATTAGCACCTGAATATTGTTTTGAGACAGACTTGAAAAGATTGGAAAGTAAAAAATATCTGAAAGTCTATTTCTTTATATCACAATGAAATATTGCTTTCAGCGAGCCTGGATAGGACTGAACATGGACGTGGACAACTGGAGGTGGTCGCTGTCAAACACAAGTTTCTACAAACCCGGGGAGACGGCGTTCAGACGATGGTACCCTCAAAATTGGGACAACTACCACGGTGAAGAACACTGTACCTTGATGCATAGCAATGGGTACTGGCACGACCAACCTTGTGCTATACACCACACGCCAGTCTGCTTCGATGTCAGAGGTGAGAATACTAAGACTACTGCAAGGAACTTTCATTTTGTGTTGATTCTGTTGGTCCCTGTGGACATAAGTGGTAGTGTTTCAGAGCATCAGAGTACCTTTAGAAAACCTCTCATTTTACTGAAGCAGGATCTGACAGTCGGTCCTGTTCGGTCCTGGTTCTAGTTCTCCCGTGCCTCCCTTCCATCCCAGCAATACGGTCTGGGTCTGTCCACGGTGGTCCGGTCTCTGCTGGAGGATCTGGGTCTGTCCACGGTGGACCGGTCTCTGCTGGAGGATCTGGGTCTGTCCACGGTGGACCGGTCTCTGCTGGAGTCTGAGCTGAAGGAGTTACTGGTGAACCTGCATGAGTTCATCTGGTTTCACCAGAATCCGACCCGGTGGCTCCGATGACGAGCATGAACAATAACTCGATGGAAATAGACCATCTTCTCTCTGATGGTCTCTTTACTGATGGAGGTCTGATAGAGTATCAGGACTAAACTGTTTCATAACCAGTTAAAAGTTGCTCATGGTAACTTGAACTAGTCTTGGGCTACATGAATGTCATTTAAAGCAGATGAATGCGAGTCCTGCCTTCATGTCACTGTGGGAGCAGGCTCATTAAGCCGGTTTGTATAATGTCTGTTGGAGGGAAAATAGCTCTGATGTGTCTTTATGAATGTGGGACTCAATGGACGCCTGAATGTTCATGTTCACACAGCTCTGTGTTGACTTCACCTTCATGCTGAGATTCATCAAGCAACAATACAACTGGTATGCATCTATGTTGTCTGTTATGGTGCCTCTTCACAGCACTTCACTCTGGTCTATTTCCAGGACCGACTGAGACATTTGTCCTCATTAACATCGCCATGTCGTGGACTGAGGCCCAGAGCTACTGCAGAGAACACCACACAGACCTGGCCAGTGTGAGAAACATGGTAGACCAGCAGAAGGTCCAGAATCTGATATCCTCCTTAGGATATTTTGTCTGGATCGGCCTTTTCAGAGATGGATGGAAGTGGTCTGACGGAAGTGACTCCTCATTTACAAACTGGAAAGCTATACCTACAGGTGTCTCTAACAATTGTGCAGCAGCAGATTTTAGTGCCAATGGACAATGGGAGAACCTGAACTGTGACGTCGCGAGAGCGTTCATTTGCTACCGTGGTAAGCTATCATTCACTCAGTGTTTTAATGTGGATTTAGGTTTACTTTATGAGCAAATAAAGTTGAAAAAATACAGAAAAACATCAAAAGTAGAGCAAAATAAAACCACAACTATCAAGTTATGGATAAAAACACATTGAATATGCAGATCAACTGCAGATGATGGAGAGTGATCGCCTCATTGATGCTCGAATGCGAACGCTAACACCATGCTAAGCTAAGGTTTTCTTGCACCAGCCATATTTAAAGATTGAGCTGATGGGAAATTACCAGACTTTCTATTCTATCATTCAAAGTGTTACAAATTCAAGGATGCAGATTATTATCAACCACAAATGTTGTGACTGATGAAGTTTGTTGGTTTTTAGTTCCTGTTTCAATGCAAGTGATAAAAGTGAGGGTGCAGAAAAGCAGCTCGTCTCTGGATCTGAATGACGCTGTGGTGATGGAGGACCTCTTGAAGAAGGTACATCTTTCTAACATTAAAAAGAGAACAACCAGGTGATGCATGTGATTGAGTGGACTACTAAGAACAATGTCAATGTGCTGTGTGCAGTGCACACGTGTATATGTCACTATTGAAGGTAGACTTGTGTCCAAAGAACATGCAAACAACAAAGCTGTTCTAGTGGGAACCAGAGTTCTTCTAAAGCAGAGCTTCCATATGAGGACAGTGAGAGAAAGGATGCAGGATGTAAATGAACAACAGCGTTTAGTGAAGACTTCTTCTCTGTCAGCGACATTCAGGAAGTAAATGTTTTTGTGTCTCAGTTCAAACAGACGCTGACGGACCAGGGGCTGAATGACGACATCAAGCTGAGCTGGAAGAAGCAGTCGGATGGAAAAGTCTTCCACAAGGAAGAGAAGAAGACTAAGAAGAAGATGACGTGTCCATATAAAGATGAGCGTTAATGTTTGAGTCCACTCTGGTCAGAGGCTTCCTTTATCCTCCTCCTCTTCTTCCTCTTCCTCCTCTCCATCAATGGTAGAAAGTACCTAAGTACTGACCCTTTGCTGTGAAGTAACGTATTTACATTTCATGCTACTTTAGACTGTTACTCCACTACATAGATCTGTCAGCTATAGTTTCTACACTCTTTGAAATAAAGGTTCCAAACAGGTTCTTCATGAAGGGCTGAGGTTCTACCCAGAACCATTTGTGGGTTGTGCTGCGCCACGTCATCCCCGGTTCTTTAGAAACCTCATGAGGAACCCATAGTGAGTTCTAGATGGAACCCTTGGGATACGAAAGGGTTCCTGGTGGAGACACACAGGTGGGATCTTGTTTGGACCCTTAGAAGGTGGAAATGTTCTGCATAGAACCTCCAGAGAAGATTTTTGTCTGGGAACTTTCACATGTGGTTCTGGGTCAAACTATTTGTGGTTCGTTCTTGGTAGAACCCTCTGAAAGGTTTCCAGGTGGAACCTTTAGAAATGGTTGAACGGTTGAACCAAAATGGGTTCTCCTACGGAGACAAGTTGAAGAACCCTCCATGGTTCTAGTTCGCACATTTATTTCTAATAGTGTAGATTCTTTGCACTTAAGATATTTAATATAATGTGTGTGATGAGCTCATTAAATATGATGCATTGTTTTGTAGAATCTCAACCTGCTGCAGCGTTAAAATGCTACTTACATGTTAATCAGTAATAATGATCCAATAACATGTTTATGATAGTATAGCTCTCTATCAGAGTGTATTTTGCATAATGAGGAGTGTTTCTCTTGATCATGAAGAACTTTGTTCTGTAATTCTAAAATGTAGGACTTTTTATTTGTCGTGTTGTGTTTTCTCATGGTGATAATGCTTCTTTTGCTTCAATAAAACATTTGAATCAGCTTCCTGTTTCACCACAGTTCTTCATGTACTGCGGGTCCAAATAGAGTGTGATGACTATAACAGACAAAGTGTGGGGTCAAAAACAAGCCTCAAGAACAGCTTCAATGCTGCTTTCCTCTTTTGATTTCACTGAAAATATGATTCTATGTTCAAGCAGCACACTGAAGTCTTTATTACTGAACTGACTTTCCACCTGAACTACAATGAACTGAGCAACATGTCTCTGGTCTCTGCTCCTCATTGTTTTCTTCATCAAGAACAAGAACGCACAAGTTAATTTCTAGAGTAAAAGCAGGTCTACCAAAGAGCAGAGATCAGGGTTCACATCCTCGGTCCTGTCTGTGGTCAGGTTTAGGAAACAAATACCCGGTAGGCCCGTTCAGTGATCCTTCACTGTGGAGGCGTCCATGTTTTACCGAGCAGATGCACTGGCACACAAACTTGTACATGTACTTGTATCTCTGTTAGGTGTATGTGTGTGTGTGTGTGTGTGTGTGTGTACGTGAGAGTGAGTGATGCAGCTACTATAAATACAGAAACATATTCAAATGATATTTTCTAGTGTCACTTAGGGGTGGGGGAAAAATCGATACAGCATAGTATTGCGATATTTTGAGTGGCAATATTGTATCGATACACGGATCTTTTATTGTACAAACTATTTTTTTTTAAATTACTAGAAAAATCAAATCAATTGCTTTTTCAGCCCACTAGATGGTGCTGAGTTGTTTTCTGGTGAGGTCAGCAAATGTCCCAGGTCAGTGTGATTGGTAGGAAGTTGGTCAAAACAAAGATAGAGACATCTGGCCTCACAACAGGGTTAAATCTGTCAACAGTAGTCAGGCTCATGGGGAGAGTGCAGCGCATAACTGTCTCTCTGCCCTTGACGTCCACGCATCACAAGTTATCCTGAGTTATATAACTCTTATATCCTACTTATATAAGTTATAGTTCATACACTGAGTCCACACGTTTGCATTCAGTTAAGTTGGACTATGTAGTAATACAAACAGTTCAGTTTGTCGGGTTCATGCAACATTTATGACATTGTTGGTCAGTCTGTCTGCTTGACAGTTTTGCTGCAATAAAAATGATTGAAGTGAGATGAACAGACTGAAAACTTTATCTTATTGGATAAAACATGTTGACACAGTTTTCCTTTGGGGACATCATTTGAAGTTGAAAAATGTAATAAATCGCAATATAGGCCTATGTATCGTGATAATATCGTATCGCGGGATCTCTGGTGATTCCCACCCCTAATATTAATATGTTATAATCTTAATTTATTTTACTTTCTTCCTTCTTTAATTGAAACTTGAACAGCTTCACATCAGGCAATAGCGAACCCTTTGATATCCTGACAAATACTTTGCACTTGGGCTAATCCCAGCTCTTCAGCAGAGCTTCCGCTGTTCATTCTAAAATATTTCACACGTTATCGAGGATGAACACGAACGAACGCCCCCATTCTCTGCACTCGATTACTTCTGGCTGCAAATCGCGCGCGTATTCTGCGGTCGACTCCCTTCATCGTATATTGTGAAAGATGGATCACTCGGTAGTTGGAAAAAGGGGGTTCAATGTGTTCTTACACTATATTTTTATTTTCCTGATGCATACAGAAGAATAAACCCAAACTACTGCACATTTGCGTCTGATGGACCTGACACAAGAAGCCACCTTTAAGATATATTTGACTCTTTTAATTCAGTGTTTCACTACCAACATGTATGGAAATAAATATGAAATCTTTATTTTACTATATTGTGTATTATATTTATTGTCTGAAAACAATACAATTAATAGATCTTTATTCTAAAAAATATCAGTATCTGTCTTCATAAACCACCATGGTTACACAACAACATTGCTATTAATAGATCAGGAGTTAAGCTGGTTTTAAGTCTTATCGGGCAAGTCAAAGTCTCATACTTGTTATTATGCTAGTTACAAAGTCTCACGTCTTTGAGGTCCAGTCTAGTGAGTCCACATGTTTGTGACTCCAAGTCTGCTTCAGCTTGTGTGCAGGGTACTAATCCACATCTGGCTAGAACCCTGAAGCATTACTGCCCAAATAAATGTCTACACCTGAACCTTGTTGTTCGGTAGATATGCTGCCCTCGTGGAGTAATTTACAATGGAGCTTAAAACCTGATACCCAGGTTTCAGAAAACTCTTCAAAGTATTGATTAATGGTACATTTTCGTGGTAATCTCATCTAAAGAGCAGCTGGTGCTTTGTGGGGACGTTTTGGTGCCAGTAAACAGAGACAGAGTGAGAGCTCGTGTCTCACATCTATGATGCCGTGCAGGCACGCGGGCTTCCCTTCTCTGTGCTTTGATTGTGGCCCCTTGTCATCAGAAGAAAGTTAAGCCTCACACTCAGTTCATTTTTATTTTTTCGCAATAATATCAACGAAGTATGGCGGAGTCTCAAGAGGACAAGCTGTACAAAGCGGAATATGCCAAAAGCGGCCGTGCATCGTGCAAGAAGTGCAAGGAAAACATAGGGAAAGACTCTCTGAGAATGGCCATCATGGTGCAGGTAACGACGTCCGGTCTCATCCGGAGACACATGCTCTGTTAGCTCGCTCACTGCCCGGATGCTAGCTCCTGTGAATTAGCTGGTTTATTCTGCGAATATAGAGAACATTTATGATTGCACGAGAGCGTGAAACATGCAGTTCATAGTGTGGTTTCAGTTGCGTTTAGGTTAGGCCCTCGTTAGCATTGTTAAATGTCTGTCATTGTCTGCGGAGGGTTGCTCACAAAGAGCCGCTGAGACTGTCTTTAATGTCGGACTCTTGCGAGCACGCATCCTGCTCTTCACGAAAGGGCAGTTTTGTATGTTTTACGCGGCTCGAGGTTATTCTTCAAGACGACAAGCTGCACAATGTCTGTGTGACCATCTGCCTCAGAGGCCAACGTATAACAACAGCATTATTAATACATTGCCAAGTCCCCACAGATAATTGATTCACTTAAGAGGCTAAGAAAGCTTTTCATTTATGGCCTGTGGAGCAGCTCCAGATCCTCAATTCATCATTTTGTTGCCTATTACGTTTTAGTAAGTGGTCATTTAAATAAGCCATTTCATGTGAAACAACATAAAATAATCAAAACTGACATTGGCCACCCACAGTATCTGTTGGGAGTATTTCCATTCTCCCTGGTTGTAGTTTATTGTGTCACCCTTCCCCAAATACGTGCCCAGCCCACCTGGACATACAAGATGCCAACAAATGGTGAAAGGCTACATAATTTATAACATATATCTTTGCATTGCAATCAAATGTTTTTTAATCCTCCCCACAAAACTTCCACAAAATAAATGTCACACATGCTCATCACTGGTTGAGTTTTAACGTATTGCGTTTGTTTTTTGTCCGGCAGTCGCCCATGTTTGACGGGAAAGTCCCCCACTGGCACCACTTCTCCTGCTTCTGGCTGCGAGCGGCGGCTCAGTCGACGGCTGATATCTCTGGGTATTCTGACCTCCGCTGGGAGGACCAGGAGAAGGTCCAAAAGGCCATTGAGAGCGGCGGAGCGGTAGGAGGTCAGTACTCGACTTTTAGCATTTAACGTAGGTCTTAATGGATTGTTGAAATATCACATTCCCACACACAACAAGTACGAGCTGTACATGAAGCCACACTGTCCCAGTCTACATGTGGTTCATGTAGATTTGAAATCTTAAATATATTTGCATAAAATAAGCCGAACTTTATTACGTTCGTCATAAACATACAGGTGCATACATGACATTTGACCTCGACTTTTAACGCAGCCTAAGCATTTTAGGAGCCGTGGGCTTCTTTGGGTTCAGTGCCTGGCTCAAAGACCCTTTGACAGAAGGGGGGGGGTTGAACCGCCAACCTTGGTTAAAACACGACCCGCTCTACCCATCAGAGCCACAGCCACCCCAATATAAACAATAACAATATTTATAAAAATTATAAAGTAATATATTTTACTCGATTGCTCTTCCTTCTTGCAGGAAAAGGGGACCAGAAGGGCGGAGCTAAAGGACAGAAGACACTGAATGACTTTGCGGTTGAATATGCCAAGTCAAACCGCAGCACATGCAAAGGCTGTGATCAGAAAATAGAGAAGGTTAGCAGCTACTCAATATGACATATGTATTAGATATCACGTAAGTTTGATCAAGGGGGGATTGTTCCATTAGGGTTACAGAGTCTACGATTCTCTCCTTTAGGATCAGATCCGCGTATCCAAGAAAACGGTGGACGCAGAGAAGCCCCAGCTGGGTCTGATCGACCGCTGGTACCACACGGCGTGTTTTGTGAGCCGCAGGGAGGAGCTGGTCTTCAAGCCCGAATACACCGCCGCCCAGCTGAAGGGTTTCAACGCACTACGGGCAGAAGACAAGGAGGAGCTTAAGAAGAGGCTCCCTGCTGTCAAAACCGAAGGGTGAGTCCAAAAAGAAGGGATGATATTATTTTGTGCGGGTTGGGTACTTACGACGTGACGGACGGCGTTCAGTGTTTCAGCGTCGTGCCGCCGCTCGCTCTCCGTCATCGCCGCCGACTGCATTTATAGCCTCTCTGGCTCCCGCCGCCCTGCAGCACGTGAAAATTGCCTTGAAGGCGTCTCTGAACGCCGTCATCGTGTACGCATACAGGAAAGGGTTGACGGCCGAGTTGGCATGTGACAGGATGATGGCAGCGAGGAGCAGCTCCAGCGGCACGGGGCAGCGTGGGCAGAGAAGCAGGAAGCAGTTGATCGTGTGCAGGGGGATCCAGCAGACGGTGAAGAGGAAAAGAACCAGGAAAAGGGAAGTGGCCGTCTTCATCTCTCGGCGCATGCCGGCCGCAGCCCTCGTCTGTCCCTCCCCTCTGCCGCCGTGCTCCGCTGCGATGCGCTTCACCTGCCGCTTGACTGTGACGAAGATTTTGGCGTAGATGAGAAACATGATCACCAAGGGTGCCAGCACACACGCAAAGAAGTTGAAGTAGACCATGTAGGTCATGTCCACCACCGAGACAAAGAAACAGTAGCCTGAATCGGGGGGCGTCTTGTGCCAGCCCATCAGAGGCACGAGCCCGATGAGAAAGGCCAGCAGCCACGTGGTCAGGATCACCAACGCGGCGTTACGAGGCGTCATCACTGCCTTGTAGTGGAAGGGCATGAATATAGCTACGTAGCGCTCCGCCGCTACCGCCAGCAAGCTGAAGATGGAGCTCTGGGTGAACATTATCAGAACACTCAGCATAAGCAGACACAGGTAGAGGTTGTGACGTGGCAAACCAACGCCGGTTAGGATGGCGCAGGGAATGGCAATCGTGCCCACGGCGACGTCGGCGACCGCGAGCGAGACCAGGAAGTAGTTGGTGACGGTGCGTAGCTTGCGGTCGAGGCCCACGGCGGCGCAGACGAGCAGATTGCCGATTGTGGAGAGCAAGGCGATGACGAGCTCAGCCGCCATGTACGACACGTTCGGGGAGATCGCCAGGTCAGCGGGCGGAGGTGAAGGAAGGGAGGAGGAGGTGTTGGAGGAGGATGGAGTGGAGGAGCTCTGTAAAGGCTGCAGGAAAGGAGAAGAGGGACGGGATGAGCTTACAGTTTGGTGGAGAGTGTAGAGGTTCAGCAGTGCTGTGGTGTTCTCCATGGTTGTCCCTAAAGAAAGAAGTAAGATTCAAGTTAGAAGTCAAGCTCAACTGCTCAGTCGGGCGATGAAATGCAAGAAAGCAAACTAAAGTTACTCACCAGTCTACTGCAGGATAGCGCTTTTTAAAACAAGTGTTGTTACTCAGTAAACTAAAGAGTACGTCATCGTTATTCTGACATCCTGATAATGCTCACACTTGTCCTCACATTGAACATCAATGCTCTGTTTGAACACAACTGAAAGACGCTTCTTTATAGAAGCCCCTTCTTCCCTCTTGGCATCAGTAGTTGTCTGATAAGGGACGTTTGTCTTGTTTTGTTGCACTACAAAGGATCAGACCGAGACCGGCTGCTACTGGATGGTCATTAACTGATGCCTGCGTGTGTGTGTGTGTGTGTGTGTGTGTGTGTCTGGTCTCATGGGGAGGCTAATGAATAGTTCTTGTCAGGGCAGATGATATCAGCATTGACACCTGGGATTGTGGAGACATGTACCTGCTTGTGTGTGTGTCTATTAAGTGATGAGGCTCTAATTAATTTCCCCTAATGAATGAAGGTGTCAGACTCGGGCTTGTTTGTTCCGCTGTCCCTTTTGGCCTCATTTAGGAAGTTAATTTGGATGTTTTTTCTTCTTCTCGTCTTCTTTTCTTTTTGTCCATGCTGAATTATTAAAAAAAGAAAACAACAAAAGTTTGGAAGAAAAGTTTTTGGACCTTGTGTTTGCTGTTACAGGAAGCGTAAGGCTGATGAGATGGATGGAGCATCAAAGAAACAAAAGAAAGAGGAAGAGGAGGAGAAGAAGCAGCTGGATGAGCAGTTAAAGGTACTTTCTCCATTTAGTTCCTATGTTGCAGAAAACATCACATTCTGATTGGCGGCCATGTTTTTAATATGCTGCTCTGTGTGTGTTTGTTTGTTCTTTTTTTTTTTTTTGCATCCGCAGAACCAAAGTCAGCTAATTTGGGGCGTTAAGGACAAGCTGAAGAAGTTTTGTTCAACCAATGATATGAAGGAGCTTCTGATTGCAAATGGCCAAGAGGTTCCCTCTGGAGAGTCGAATGTAGGAGAGCCTCGTCTTATTCAACTGCCACTGTATTCAAAATGAAATGACATTTAAAGGAATCCAGACAGCTGTGTTGAGGGAGAAAGTGTTGTTGTTGTTGTTGTGTGTAACGTCTACGCGACTAACTGTCGTACTTGATGCAGCTGGAGTTACTGTTCCGTGATCAGCACGTGTGTGTTGTTTACAGGTGGTGGACTGCCTGGCTGACGGCATGGCTTTCGGTGCTCTTGAGGCCTGTAAGGAGTGCACGGGCCAGGTGGTGTTCAAGGGCGACGCTTATTACTGTTCAGGGGACATCTCAGCCTGGACAAAGTGTGTGTTCAAAACCACCACACCCATACGCAGAGACTGGGTCACCCCCAAGGTAGGTCACCTCCTCTCAGGGCTCCTTTTGGTTCCTTATCGGGTCGATGTTTTCATGCTGAATCACCGCCTGTAGCCTTGAGCAGCTGAATTATGGTTGGAAATATAGGTTTTTAATTTGTCCTGGTGATTGAGCTAAATCTCTACCAATTACTTACATTTACGATTTGGAATATTCTTTATCATTTTAGGAATTCCACGAAGTTCCCTTCCTGAAAAAGTTCAAGTTCAAGCGACAGGACCGAGTTTACCCGAAGGAGGCTCCGGCCCAAACTCTCCCCAAAGCCAAAGCAGAACCCTTGGCGAGTGCATCCAGTGCCCCGACCGAGCGACTGCCAGAGGGAGCCCCCGCAGGTCAGTGGCCGCACCTGAAGGAGCGCGTCGGTATCCTGCACACGTTGAAATATTTAGCTATATCTGTAATATCTGTGTGTCTATCCCGTAGACAAACCTCTTACTGGTATGAAGCTGTTGTCTGTGGGCAAGCTGACCAAGAACAAGGACGATCTAAAGGCTGCTGTGGAGGAGATGGGCGGGAAGATTACCAACACCGCCAATAAGGCGTCCCTCTGCCTCAGCACCAAAAGTGAGCTACCCGTCAAACATTGCAGAGTTACCAACATGTGGTCCAGTGAGCGCCATCGATGTAATATTTCCAGCGTTTCTGACCTGCCGTCTGTATCCCACCTGCTTCTTCCTCCTCCATGTTTTCACAGAGGAGGTGGAGAAGATGAGTAAGAAAATGGAGGAAGCCAGGGAGGCCGGCGTGCGCGTGGTCTCCGAGGACTTCCTCACAGACATCAAGTCGTCGGGTAAAGCCCTCCAGGAACTGGTCTCCCTGCACGCCATCTCACCCTGGGGTGCAGAGGTCAAGGTTGAGGCACAAGCTGCGTCTGCAGCCTCCAAGTCTGGAGCGCTGGCTGCCAAGAGCACAGGCAGGGTGAAGGAGGAGGAAGGTAACAGATACTTATTCAGCTGTTATTTTATTGTTTTGGAGGGGTGATTCATCTGGACTTGTGTTATAGTATTGGACTCTTTGGTGTATATTTATGGGTAACTCATCTACATTATTCCAGGTGGTAACAAATCCAAGAAGATGAAACTCACGGTCAAAGGAGGAGCTGCTGTGGATCCAGATTCAGGTAGTCACGAGGAGCACCCTGCATTGAAGACGTGTCTCCGTCCCTTTTTTTTTTTTATTGTCTTCTGACATGGACTGGTGATTTTGACTTCCTAGGTTTGGAGAACAGCGCTCATGTGTTGGAGCAGAGCGGGAAGATGTACAGCGCTACGCTGGGCCTCGTGGACATCGTCAGAGGAACTAACTCCTACTATAAGCTGCAGCTGCTGGAGGATGATGTACAGAAACGGTCGGTGTGACTGAAGAAAATCATTTCACTTTCTTTTTTTGTTTGTTCAGAGGTTATTAAAAGCTTCATATTCCACTAGTCATCCCGCACATCTCACTTTATCGGGTGTCTTGGCTTACTTGCTCCAGTGCAGTAGAACTTTTTCATTTTTTCCATTATTTTGCCATAATTGTAGAAATAATAATTGTATCAGAATGATCATTCTACCTAGACCGTCTCTGACATTGCCCTTCTTCCCTGTATGTCCAGATACTGGGTGTTCAGGTCATGGGGCAGAGTGGGCACCACCATTGGAGGCAACAAGCTGGACAAGTTTCACGACAAAAACTCTGCACTGGACAACTTCCTGGGTGTCTACAAAGAGAAGACGGGCAACGAGTGGAGCTGCTCCAACTTCACCAAATACCCCAATAAGTTCTACCCACTGGAGATCGACTACGGACAGGTACATACGTCAACACGCACTCGGAACCAGAGAGGACATATGCGACGGGTTTTGTTTTGTTCTGTATCTGAATCGGCTCTGCGGTGTTCTTGTTTCTTGACAGGACGAAGAAGCAGTGAAGAGGCTGACGGCCACCGCCGGCACCAAGTCCAAGCTGGCCAAGCCCGTCCAGGAGCTGATCAAGTTGATCTTTGATGTCGAGAGCATGAAGAAGGCCATGGTGGAGTTCGAGGTAAGACTCTTATTTTGTTTTGTTTGTGGCCATGTACGTGTGAGATAAGAACAATGTAGTTTTCCTTTTATGTATGTATTACACTGTAAAAGAAAAATCCACATGTCCATCTCAATAGAGCCTCATTTGAGCCTCACCAGTGTGTGCATTCATCTTCTGTGTCCCGCCTACGTATCGCTCCTGTCCCGTCTTCAGATTGACCTCCAGAAGATGCCCCTCGGAAAGCTGAGTAAGAGGCAGATCCAGAGCGCCTATTCTCTCCTCACTGAAGTACACCAGGTCAGCACTGCTTCTCACTCTTTACCTCTCTATTGGGATTCCTTGTGTGGCGCATTGCAATCCACTCTTAAAACATTCAGTTCCTTTTCCTGTTTCCCTTTTATTCAGCTCGACACTTGTGAAGCACAGTTTCTCCCCTGACCCATGCAATCTTGTTGTTACTGGTCGCTTTGTTTCCTCTTTAGGCTGTGTCAGGTAGTCAGTCCGAGGCCCAGATCCTGGATCTCTCCAATCGCTTCTACACCCTGATCCCTCACGACTTCGGCATGAAGAAACCTCCACTGCTCAGCAGCCTGGACTACATTCAAGTAAGGACGCAAATACCGAATCCCACTGTACGGTTCTGTCTCGCTTTATAAATGTGCGGAGTACCAATGCATCTCACAAGATCCACATACATCACTGTTCAGGCCAAAGTTCAGATGCTGGACAACCTGTTGGACATTGAAGTGGCATACAGCCTGCTGAGAGGAGGGGCCCAGGACAACGAGAGCGACCCCATCGACATCAACTACGAGAAGCTCAAAACCAAGATTGAGGTGAGGAGTGTAGTTCCACGTTTTTACTCTTTCGTGCTTATGGACGGTTGTATTTTCTCTCTAAGAACAACGTTCAGCATGGTCATGAAGAGGTTATGTATGGAAATATTACAGTGTTCTATATATTTGTTGTTTCACAGGTTGTTGACAAAACTACAGACGAGGCTGAGATCATTAGGCAATATGTTAAGAACACCCACGCGGCCACACACAACACTTACACTCTTGAAGTGCAAGAGGTAAGTCAACGGTTTGACAACCGCTTCATTTGAATTCTTAGTTTGTAGAAGTCTTTGTTTCTAATGACTGATTCAACCACAAACTTAATGTAAATGATTCTACAATATGTGCATTACTGTTTATATCTACTGTATGTACTTTTCTCTGCGTTTCCTGATTTTATTTTATTTTTCCCATCCTGTAGATCTTCAAAATAGTTCGAGAGGGAGAGCGCCAGCGGTACCGCCCCTTCGAGGAGCTACACAATCGCCAGTTGCTGTGGCACGGTTCTCGTGCCACCAACTACGCCGGCATCATGTCTCAGGGTCTTCGCATTGCCCCTCCAGAGGCCCCAGTGGTGAGTTTGTCTTTGTGGTTAGTTCAAGTTTGAGGGGAACCAAAAACTGCTTCCTCCATTTGTGCTTCAGCCACTATGTCACACATTCACTTTCCGAAATAAACTTTCAAATATTCCGTCATGTTTTTAAGTATATTTTTCTGCTTTTCAGTCCTGTGTTATATTGCCGTTTTGCTTCATTTTCTCCAGACTGGTTACATGTTCGGTAAAGGTGTGTACTTCGCCGACATGGTGTCCAAGAGTGCGAACTACTGTCACACCTCCCAGTCGGACCCTGTCGGCCTCCTACTGCTGGCCGAGGTGGCCCTCGGCAACATGTAAGTGACAGTCCGAGTTCTTTAAAAAAAGAGAGCTTGAATATCAACCTTTTCATGTGCTTTATGTGTGATGATAATATAAATGAATGTGTTTTTTTTCTTTTTTAATGCAGGCATGAATTGAAGAAGGCGTCCCACATTTCAAAACTACCTAAGGGCAAGCACAGTGTCAAAGGTCAGAAAACTTTACTCACATTTTGTTTTGATTGTCCGTGGGCTTAAAGGCACAGTGTGTAGAATTTGGTGGCATCTAGCGATGAGGTTGCAGATTCCTCCGCTCAATCCTCCCTCTTCAAGACTGAGCTAACGTAAGCCGCCGAGTGCAAAACCGTGCTAATGCCGTTCAATTCACTCAGTGGCCATCCTTAACCATAATAACACTAATTTATTAATAACGGAAGACAGGCGGCAGCTGACGGTACCACGGTTTTGCACTCTACAGATTACGTTACCGCAGTTTCAAAAGCGTGTTAGAGAGCGACGGTGGCCTTCAGGTAAAGTAAAAGTGTTATTGGCCCTCTCGAGAGCCAGGTTTTGGTTTGTCTGCTCTGGGCTACTGTAGAAACATGGCAGTGCAACACTGCAGACTCCGTGAAGAGGACCTGATCCTCTAGATATGAGCAGATATGCAGAGCTTATTCTAAGCTAACAGAAACACAATCATTCTTAGTTCCAGGTGATTAACCACTAATATAGTTATTAATATTATATTCTTTTTCAGCTAATATATGCCCCTAATTCCTACACGCTGTGCCTTTTTTAATAAAGTGTTATTTAACTGATGTGCAGAACTTGTTTTGTTGAACATTGTCGTTATCGTGGTCGGACATTTGGCAACTCAAGAGCGTCTTGTAATAATACATCAAAGTTTAAAAAAGACTTTCATTCATTAACTCTTGTTGTTCTTGCAGGTTTGGGCAGATCTGCTCCTGATCCAACAGCATCTGTCACTTTGGATGGCGTGCAGGTACCTCTGGGAAAAGGAGCCAACACGAACATTGATGACACAAGTCTCCTGTACAATGAGTATCCTTTCACACTGACCACCTGGGTTATGGCTTTTACAATCATTTTTCCAAATTACCCTGTATCTCTCCTGCTTTTCCATATAATTACGTATTTAGTAGTTTGTTGTGTGTGCGGAGTCAAAGACTTAGGCAGTTCTTGACATTAAATAAACTGACTCGAGTTAAATTTATAATTTATATATAATGTGTACAGGTTTAGCTGTCACTGCTGTGCTTTAGATTTTACGCTATTGCCAAGTTCACATAACACGAAATTTAGCCTGAATTTGGACTCATGTTTCCGATCTAATTTCAAAATAGGATTGATCTTGGATGGCTGGTTTAAAAGCTGTAGTCAGCATGTCTTGTCTTTAATGTGAGATGGGTTGTTTTGTAACCTCCCGATCATGATGTAGAACACTCTGAGGAACCACCGGTGTTTTATACCAATTACAATTAGGTGTTCTGGCATAAATTGGATCATCTATTTCTGTTTCCCTCGTGTCTGTAATTTGTGTGAAATGTCCTCTTATTTCACGAGTCTTTGTTTTCCTAAGCTGCTGCTCCTCCAGGTACATTGTGTATGATGTGGCCCAGGTAAACATGAAGTATCTCCTGAAGATCAAGTTTAACTACCAGACGTCCCTGTGGTGAGAGAGCCTTTGTCCAGACCCTCCTTCAGTGAAAACTAAAACCACTGTTGCCTCCAAACGCCCAGGCTTCATTCGCTGCAACAGAAAATATTTGGTGATGGAATGATGCTCTACCATGCTTTACAACGGGCAACGGAAGTCTCAAGACACTTTATTGCTTTTTTCATCCGGTTTAATAGCTGGCAGTCTTCCTTAGTAACACATTAGGTACTTAAATACCTACTTCAGTTGCTCATACAAGAGACAAATCAAAGTTCAATATTGTGATTGAAGCAAGCGGTGCACACTACATAGAAAGGTTTTGGTTTAGACATGAACATCAGAAAATGTTTGTAGTTTTCACGTGGTTATCTTGAATTTGAACAGGATCTTACTGCTTCATTCTTAATTACACCGTTAGTTAATTAAGGTTTAGTCCTGCAAGTTTAGAAGGGATTTTCTGCAGACGTACACAAACATTTTGTCAACTGTTGGGTTCAAAGATACTGTACAAGGTTTGACGTGTATATATTTGTTTTGTTGCTTGTCTCTCAAACTGTCTTCCTTGCCGAAAATGAAAAATGTGGTTCGTGTTTTTCGCAAATTATTCTGCAAAAGAAAGGACTGCGATGTTACGTGCTACACTTTTTCTTAGTGTTTTTCTCGCTTACCTCAAATACAATAAAATGTTTTCAAAAGGTCATGCCTGCCTTTGTGTATCATTATTTTGTTCCACTGCATGTTTGATACAATTTCAAATTTGGATTTGATTACAGTATGAATATAAATGTAAATTGGCATGTCAAGTTTTCAAAGTTATGAGATGCTGGATTTGTTTCCTGTAGGGCTTTCTCCTTTTCCCAATTAACCCTTGGGCAGGTCAGAGTTGGTGTGATGCTAGATCTTGTAGGACACTATTAAAAACCCTAATACCACTAAACAGAAATGGTATATTATTATTAACTTGATTTTCCATTTGGAAGAGTCTATAAAAGGCATTTTATACTGGCTATGGTTTTCTATGTTTAACTCCAGTTAAAAACAACTTGCACTATGGGAAGTTGGGAATAAAGCATAAATTATTCCCAACAATGAATTAAATTGAAGAAAAAATAAACATGTGACTGTAACTCAAGTGCTGTCTGACAATGTGTGGATGCTGAGTGTCTACTCTTGACTTTTGCTGACGAAACTGTTTTCCAAGAACTTCCCGTTACATTTCGTACGGAAAGTTGGATTGATATTGAGTGACTGTAAGTGTGTGTTTGCACATATAATACAAAGTGATTCTGTAGTCGTCTGTTTGATAAATTATGTGCTTTTTATTTCTCAAATCGCCCTCCAGATAGCGTCCCGACCCAGAATGCAGTTTGACAACGTCTTTGAAAAAGCGGCGCGGCTAATTCAAGATGGCGGAGATGGACCAGCTGTTAGACGAGAGTGAGTAATAAACATATATTCAAGGAGTTTTGCATTGTAAACACGCAGCAGGCCCCGTAGTGATAAAATACAACATTTGGTGATACACTGCTATTGTTGTCCATGTAATGAATATCGCAAGTTGTGGGCAGAGTTCACAAAGTATTTTCTAGACGCTATATGAGATACCGGTCTCCCCAAGTCGGCTAATGCTTGTTAGCATGAGAGGCTAACCATAGCTAATGTTGGAGTTGAGCAAGTTACTTTAGCTCAACTGGGTAAACAAATAACGTTAGCTTAGCTATGAGCTAACGTCTGCTAGCCTTACGTCGTAAGCAGCAATAACAAAGGGACGACCACAACGTCTCTGTTAACGTTACTAAAAGTATCGTTACACACGTTAGCCAGTAACGTTAGCTTGGTATAGTTTGTTAGTCTTTTATTTAACGTTCGTTAGCGGTTGGTTAACGTTACATGGTAACGTCGTTGTGTATCGTTTTGACAAGACGGTAAAGGGAAACTAGTTATTTTTTTCTATTAAACAGATGCAATAGTAATTTCAATCGATGTGAACGTAGTTGATTTAAATACATGTTTATCCCCTGGTCGTACCAAGTGTAACGTTAGCTTATGTTAGCTCGTTTCGTGGGTATGATTTGTACAGCTGACGTTATGCCCATTCTTGACAGCTCATATTGGGGATTAAGGCCTAACTGACTGCGCTAGCTATATGTAACTTCAGTTAACGTTAGCGTTAAGCTATGCGGCTGCTGTCAGTGTTTAAATGGCAATCTCATAATCACCCTGCAGACGTTTTCTGTGGTAGCTTAAAAAAAATATTAAGTATCACTAACTTAAAACTAAAGAGAACGGCCTCGATACGTTTTTTATCACCCTGAAATGTGTAGTAAAATATTTACAGTATAGTCCTATGCCGTGAGTGCGTTACTGTAACGTTCAATCGAAGTAACGCTAGCCTTTTCTCTTTCCCAGGCTCCTCAGCAGAGGCACTTGTCAGTCTGAAAGGTATGTGGGCTGCATCTTTATTTAACTTTCTGTACATCTGTCCCTGGCACATTGGGAACTACTGTGTCAAATTCCATGTATGCCGAAAAACACTTAGCCTATGAAGATTTTTGTGAATCTGGTCTGCATGTGCATCAGCAGACACATGGCATAGGTTACCTATGTATGTCCTTTATTGTATTAGACTTCTGTATGACGCGCCACAACGACAATAGACAACCCACCCCACACTACCGTACATTTGTGGCTAATGCTGTCAGAGACACAGTGGAGTTTAGTCCCCGTATTGGGAAGTATAACATGTGTCAACACCTGTAAGAAAATTATCTACCTCAATTACATCATCTGTGAGATGAGAATAGTTTTGAGTCTGGAATTCGATAATGTGAACGTCTCAGTGGGGTCTTGTATCAGGTGAATTAATGCATTTGTTTTTTTATAGAAGGCAGTTTGTCCAACACTCTGAATGAAAAGAACAGCTTCCCAAGAGCTCACAACACCAGGGGACGACAGTCCTCCCTCATAATGGACACAGTAAGAGTGCTTTCATAGCAATTATAATTTCCAGCTCCCTGATTGAATTTATTGCCACATTAAGAAATGCAGATTTGGAAGGAATGTGCAATCCACATGCAACTGGTCAGTATGTCAAGTACAAATATATCATGCTATGCTCTCTGGGGTATTACATGTTAAGTTGGCAACAACTCTCCCTAATAGATTAAAAAATATGTGTTTGTCTTGGGGATGCACCAACAAAGATATTGCAGACACTGACTTAAATAGCTGGATTGGATATCGGTGACAATGGGGCCGATCAAATCAATTTGATGTATATTCTATATCTTACTGTATTTTAATTCCTGTTTAGTTAGTGACCAATTTGTTGCTGCATTAAAAAGCTTACTCTAAAAAAAAAAAAACAATGTTTAAGTTAAAGCTTTTGTTGCTTTGCACATAAAACGATGATTCCAGTCCCTTCCACACAGTGAGGCATACAGCTTATTAATACACACTGGTATTGGATCGATACCCAAAACCCATGTATCGCTATCGGGATTTTAAAAATTGGATTGGTGCATCCCTATATTGCCTGAATCGTGTGTATCTGCATGATTGCATTGATTCAACTACATTTTTTGCATAACTCCAACTAATGTGGGTCAGTTGTTTTTGCTTACAACTGCGCTTTAGATTGATTTCTGTAAAGTTCTACAGGAGAAATTCACACAAATATTTGCGACTTGTATGAAAATGATTTTATTCTTGAAGTATCATTGGCACAATTCATAAATTTCTTTCAACATGTATCCTTCCAGCCCACGCGGAGCTCAAAGAGGAGTCGTTTGTTTCGGGAGGAGGATGAGTCGCCCCAGCAGCGTCTCCCCTCTAGATCCCCTCGGAGGAGCCAACGGGTCAGCACCACCCCACAGGTACAGACCGCTTACTGTGAAAGGGACTCATGGGGAGTAGAAGCCCTTCCTGCTCTCTAACGTGTCACTGAGCCCACCTGTGCTGCAGCAGTAGTTTATTGCAAATGTAGTCCTTGACTTAAAGGGAAAATGTGCCACCTTTTTTTTTTTTTAAATGTGTATTTCCAATCAGCGTTGATGGCAACTGTAGTCAATTAAAGCAATCAATTCCTCAAAAGAGCAATAACGGCTCCAAATTGCATAAAAACTTAATTCTGAGTGTATCAGAAAACAATGTGGCTGCCAAGTTGTTTGATGAAATGAACAGATTGAAGTACGGATTCAAACGTGACTCCAGACCGCTGCCTCTCCTTTAAACGTAAGCTACAAATCCAGTGAAGTAAACATAGCAAGACTTTCAAGCAATGGTGCTTTCCTGCTAGTCATCTGCGTGACCACACAAAATCATTTATAGCTTTGTTTCCGGAGGAAGAAGTTGCCTTAGAGTGAATAATGTTACAGCTGCCTAGCATAGTGAAAGAATGAATTTGTGTAGAATAACCCTTCTTAAGGTGTTGAATTTATTGTATTTATAATTTTTCCAAACATATATATATATATATATATATATATGCCTTTATGTGGAGTAACTGTTTAAATGTTTGCTTTACAGAAATGTTCTAATGTGGTGACGCCAGATAAGAAGGCATCCCAGAAAATAGGGCTGAGATTAAGAAACCTCCTTAAGCTTCCCAAAGCTCACAAATGGTGCATCTACGAATGGTTCTATTCCAATATCGACAGGTACATTCTCACGTTCACCTTCAGAAGACAGCAAGTAATTTAGATGAATTGTAATCGATTCAGAGATGCTTTTTGATCCGCAATGTTTGTCGAATGATGTGTTAACGATGTGCGTTATTATTATCTCTTCCAGACCGCTCTTTGAGGGCGACAATGAGTTCTGCCTGTGTCTCAAGGAGTCTTTCCCCAACCTGAAAACGAGAAAGCTGACGAGGGTCGAATGGGGAACAATCAGGAGACTGATGGGGAAACCCCGACGGTACGCTGCAATCTTTAAGACGTGTGCTTCTACACCCCGTTGTCACTCCTCGTGTTTGTCAAACATGTGAAATAGTTTTTTCCCTGTATTTGTTTTTATGATGCCGTTTCCTCAAAACAAAGTCTCGAAATAAATGTTAACGCGTTATGCTTCGTTGACCCCTCCAGGTGTTCGTCAGCGTTCTTCGCTGAGGAGCGGACAGCGCTGAGGCAGAAGAGGCAGAAGATGCGTCTGCTGCAGCAGAGAAAACTGTCCGACGTGTCGAATTGCAAAGACCTTCCAGATGAAATCCCTCTGCCACTCATCATAGGAACCAAAGTCACCGGTAAGACGGTTGGAACGAAACGCACCCAGTCTGTAATTTTCAGCATTCATAGTGAGGATGTCCAATGCTCATTTGAGGCGTGGTACCAGTAATAATTCTGATTCAGTTTGTTTTTCCTCTCTGTTCCTCAGCTCGACTCCGGGGCGTCCATGATGGGCTGTTCACCGGGCAGATCGATGCAGTGGACACGAGCGCTGCCACCTATCGCGTCACCTTCGACCGCAGTGGCCTGGGAACACACACTGTGCCTGACTATGAAGTCTTGGTAAGAATGGCCTGTTGTGCGTTTTGAGGTTGCACGTAACAACTTTTAGTTGTTGATACTGTCAAAATACAAAGATCTGCAGTAGCTGTGCTAAAGGAATGTGATTATACAGTCTTGAACATCGGGTGATGCTTGTGTTTTCCAGAGCAACGAGCCCAATGAGACCATGCCCATCTCGGCCTTTGCCCAGAAGCATCGGATATCACGCTACATGCAGAACGTCGTGACTCCGCCCAGGGGGCCTTACCCATCCGCCACCACTCCCGTCCTCATGGTACCGTACCCCTACATCTAAAGACGGATAAACATGTGCTGTGTCAGCACAATGTCAATGCCATTTGGTACTGGTTTGAATCTGCTCTGGCTGTGAGAAGGCTGATCTACTGCAACAGATACTTTTGGGAGGCAGCCAATAATCCCGATCTGGTTGTGGTCCACATATCTCGTACAAGCAGGTTGTGAATGTATATATGCAAAAAGTATGTTTAGATATGTTTGTCAGTGGTGACATTTACTGTATATGGACAGTTCAGACATTGTCATGGAAAAAACAACTAGTCTTGATGTTTTTGATAACAGGACAATGACCCTCTCGTCAACCAGTCGCCGTGGAGGAACAAGCTGCCTGGTGCTGAGGGAGATACTCTGGGAGGATTTCCTGTCAAATTCCTCATCCAAGTGGTAAATACCTCCTGTGATGACAATGGAATACTAAAATCTGACTTCCTACAGCTTTGTAACATTCTTTGTTTTATTTTTTTAATGCCTAGACGAGGCTGTCCAAGATCCTCATGATCAAGAAAGACCACATCAAGAACATGAAAGAAATGAACACAGAGGCAGAGAAACTGGTACGATCATCATCGTTATATTAAAAGTTGCTTCAAAACATGAGATGCATACATCGAGGCGAACTAAACTTGTGTTTTTGTTTTCAGAAGTCGTACTCGATGCCTATTGACCTGGACTTTCAGAAGCGATATGCGACCACGGTGCTCGAGCTTGACCGGCTTAATAAGGATCTGAATAAGGTGCTCCATGAAGTTAAGCAGTTCTGCTGTGATGTAAGTCAACAGATGCACGTCTCTCCACTGACACTCCTAGCATCTCACTTCATAGTCCACCTTGACCAATCGAAATAAATGTGTCCGTTGCAGCTGGCTCCAGATCAGGGCATGGTTCCGGCCGACCATCCCACAGAGCTGCGGCGGCGCTGTGAGGACGAAGCCCAGCAGATGGTGCAGCTGAGCAACTCGCTGAAGGAGGGACAGCAGAGCGTGACCAACCCCAGCCTGACGCACCTCATCTCCCGCCTCACCGCTCTACTGCTGCAGATCAAGGTAAAGGATGTAGATACATGTTTATGTCAGGAGGACATCAATACGTTAAGAAGCCGGTTGTGAACGTTCTTCAACAGCTTTTGTATCTACCACATTAATTACATAATAGACAGATATACTTTAATAACTTGTTCATTAATCCAGTTTTTCTTAATTTGTTTCAGTGTCTGGCAGATGGGGGAGACCTGAATTCCTTTGAATTTAAATCTCTAACAGACTCCCTTAATGACATCAAGGCGTCCATTGATCCCTCCAACCTCAGGTAAAAAGCCCCTTCAGTGTTTCTAGCTAAACCTCCGCATGCCTATCACACCACTTTAGCCCTGATGCACGCTCCAACAAAAGCCTCAGATCAGAGGCAACACGGACCACAGTTGTTGCTGTTGCTCCTACGTAGGGTGTTTGATGTAGCTCTAAAGCTAAAACTCTCTGTCTGTATGTGGATATTTCTTCAACATATCTTCAGAACCGTTTAGCCAATCTATTTCACACTTGGCTGGTGTATTGATGGGGACTCGAGGGATTGCCGTGGAAATTCTGGTGCGATTTGGACACACGTTCAACATTAATACCTTTTGAATGAACAAGTAATAGTGCTCTGTGCCCGTGCGGGGCTTCAGGGCTCTGAGCATGGCATGCTTGCCTCAGGCTACATCCACACGACTACATTTCCATTTTAAAACGCATATCTGTTGTTGCGTCTACGCTGAGCGTCCACACGACTCCGGCATTTTAGAGCACCGAAGACGTTTTGAAACGCAACCCAAGCCGGGTACGTTTGAAAACTTCAACGACTTATCCATCCCTGATTCGCCACGCCCCTATCACATGAACTTTTTCCGGAAGAAAACAAACAGCCAAGCCTACCAGTGATTCGTTTCAACACGGAGAACAGGCGGCGCGTCCAGCGGCGCTATCAGCTCTATGGGGCAGAAGTCTGAAGTCCCGGTTTACGGCTTTGAGAGGGGCGATGGATGCAAAACTTTCCTTTTCTTAATAATGCTTATTTTGTTCTGCACAACTACTGTGAAGTTCACAAAGAAATTGTAAACGAACAGAAGCATAAATGCTCTCCAGTGCGACAGGGACTTAAGCCGCTAGCAGAGCTACGAGTGTGACAACAGACAAAAAACGAAACAAAGAGGAAACAAGTGAGACGTGTGTTGACCACATTCATTGATCCATAAACTAGTAAACTTTGATTTGTAAGTCTTGATCTAATACTCTGAACATGAGTAGTAAACATAACACATAACAAGGCAACTGATACACAGAAAGGGGACCTTTCAAAGATGTGTGGCGACGGGCTGTTTTGTGAGTGCCAACGACGACATCAACAAGCAGGACGACGTCCGAGTCACTTCTCTCGTGTGAATTTATGACAAAATGTAGATTTACGCCAAGACAAACTCATCAGGGATTCCTTCCACTAAAAGATCTTTTAGCATGTGACCCCCCATGTCGCTACTCAGTCCAGTAGTGTGAAAACCACAACGCATTTAAGACCCGATTACCAGGCAGCGAGTTGTGTAGTGTTAACAGCACAGCAGTCTGACAGCTTTGAAAGTCCTGTAGGTGCTGAACATTTCTGATACTATTGTCTTCTCTGTGTTCCTAGTTGCTTCCAGAATAATGTTGAGATCCACGTGGCACACATCCAGAGTGGCCTTAGTCAGCTGGGAAATCTGCACGCATTCTCTGCCAACAACACCAATGCAGTCTGAGAACCGGCCTCCTCCGCCCCACACGCAGCGGTGCGGCCCGTTGACACGGTGCTTTCACCTGAACTGATACGAGACTGCTCACACAGATGTTGTGGACCGCCACGCGCTCTGAATTTGGACGTCCCATTGAACCGACTCAGCGTTCTGCCCGGACTCCCGCAGCGTTGTGCTGAAGGGAGGGAGGACGTCCCAAGTATTTTAGCCGCCCATTTTACAGTATGAAAAATGTTGGTGCACCCAATTGAACACGAATCTGAAAGAACCTTTAGCTGTTGCTACAAATCCACATCTCCAAACTGTCGATGGTTATTTATTGGTTTCATGTGCCAAACGTTGATTCTTACCGTTTTTATAGTCCATATTTATTTATTTTTGAGTAGGTGTGTATGGTTATGAAACAATATTTTGCTATCTCTAAAGTTTAACCCTGTAAGTGACATGTTCTGTTGTTCCGCTGATGGTAAGCACGGGGAGCAAGAATGTTTTATAAAATTGTTTATTGTAGATAATTGTACAATATCTCTGATTATTAGAACTACCGTCAACATTTCTGCTGTGTATTCAGAAATGGGTTTTTGTAATTTTGTGTGCACTGAAAACAGATTTTGGTATTTTTATAATGAGAACTCTGGGGTTTTGAAGCCTTTTACTTCCTTAAGATGATCTTAGCATTTCCATATTTGGCATGGCTACTGCTGCAACCCCCACACTAAGCCCGGAAAATTTAAGTCAACCGTTCTGCAGAATCTGCTTTTTCAGTTTTGTAAAGTTGTATATGAGAGTGCCTCGGGGCAACTGTATATAAATGTTTCCGTTTTTTTATATTAAACATAATATTGCAAAGCAGTAATCTGTCTTCTAGTTTTGAGTCTTTATTAACAAACAGTTTTCTTCTTCCTCTTTTTTCACAATCTACACTTTTATTACAATTTAACAATAAATACAAACTTTCCATTTACGCAAACAAATTTACGTATACTGCCTCTTGTGATACATGTAGCTGTCTTTATATCGGCTCTTATAATGCATCACATAAAGCCACTGAAGCCAGCCATGGCCTCATTTTCCCAGTCGGAGTCTGAGTCGGTAAAGTCCGGGGCCTCGGTAGTGTGGATCGGGGAGAAGTGACTGAACCGGTCCCCCGTGGCCCTCACACATGAATACTGGATTTGGCATCCGGTATCCTTTGGGGATGACCTGCTGAAGTTATTCTGGGTGGGGATGGGAGGAATCACAACTTTCATCTCTGGTCCGATGGTCTTGTTAGGTGGGAAATTGTCATATTCCACCAGAACCGTTGGTCCCTGGTGAGCGGACATGTTGGCTTCGATCTTGGGAGGCTGCTCGTTCTCCTTGGGGTACAGATGGACGTTACAGCACGGGACGTTAACGCTCAGCTCGCGTCTTTGCATCTGCTCAGGCGTCACTCTGGTTCCCTCCTTGTCGTAGATGCAAGAGGCGGGCGTGTGTGCGTAGCTGCTGGGTTCGGTGGGCATACTGGTTCTGTGAGCATTGTCTGTGTTTTGGTGCATTGTGGGCCTGAAACTCTCCTCCAGTCCAAAACCTCCTACCCTGTGTGCCTCGGCTCTGTGGTTGTTGTCATAAACTGAAAGAGAAAAGGTGGGTGAGGCAATTAGTTGTGAAATAAAAGAAATGTGGTGTTTCACATTGTTTTCCAGCAACATAGTCTATCAACGTAGGGGACTTGAAATCAAGCATGAAGACATTTCAGCAGCTAATTGGGTCTGAGAGGACTAACAACTGAGAACTTGATGCCTGAGGGGGGGGGGAATAAGTGGATCGGAACCCAAAACAAAAATCACAATAATGTGACTGTAATAATTACCTTTCTCTGGGCCCATCCTGCTCTGGAGCTGGCTGAATGGACCCGCTGCTGGAGGGTTTGCGACCTTCATAGACACCGATGAGCCAACTTGGCGACGAGACTTAGCCCTTCTGTTCTGAAACCACACCTGAAATTTGTGTGTGGAAAATGTGAGGGCAGTTGAACAACTTGGTTTTTATTAAGATACCATCCCATTAGACATTACCTGAATTCTGGACTCCGGCAGCCCGGTCAGAGCCTCCAGTCGCTCTCGCAGGTAGATGTCGGGATATTTAGTCTCCGAGTAAACTTTCTCCAACACCTCGATTTGCTGCTGGGTGAAGTTGGTCCTCTTCCTCCTGTGGGTCAGTATTGCCACGCATTTATCCGCCCTCGGCACCGAGTTTGCTGGGTTGAAGTAGTTTGTAACATCCGAGGCTCCATAATCTGAAAAATAAAACGTGCACACTATTTAGTTAAGGACCGTTCAAATAAATGGGAGTCACAGAAACACCACAATGGACGTGTGCGTAAATTACGCACTGACCCGGCTGTAAACAGTTACTTGCTGTGACCTTTGGTGCGTGTTACGATACAGTTTGTCACAGAATGATACTTTCCAGCCACATACCTGAGTTCACCATGCTGTTTATCTGCAGAGGTCCCTCGTGATACATCTGGAAATGATTCAGATCCCCGACGCGTATATTCCCATGAACTGAAGACATGCTCCTCGACGTCTTATTTCCAGCGACTGACTTTAGTCTGAGACCTGCGCGCCTCGCTGGACTTAAATCCTCCCGCGATCAAAGGTGCTTCGGCCTGTATGTGTGAATGGGGCAACCATCGGGGCCGGCTGGCACTGCAGCAGCCGCGCACTGACTTCAGACGTCTGCACGACGCCGGAGGTGTGAATGCATCACACCTGGGACGGTGGAGCGGCCGCAGGTCTCTTTTAAAAGGGTTTTTAATGAAATCTGCATGCTCAATACACATCGGCAGTGAAAACATTTATCCGCTTTGGAATGAATGAAGCGATAACTGACCAGTAGCCATCAAAGAGAGGCAAGTCGGAAACTGCCATTTCCTAATCTGAGCCTCCTAAGGGCTGCATTTCGTTGCTTGATAATAACAGAATTGAATACAGTTCTTTTCCGTTATATAAACATATCCCCCTATTTGAGTTAACTGATTGAAAGAGCCCTTCGGCAAAGTGGCCAGTTCCCTGTGATAAGTGTTGTACACAATGAAATATATGATGCAGAGTACACTGGATATATTCCGTATAACAGGAAGACACTCAATAAATACACTTTTTAAATAACTTAAAGGATATGTCATTGAAAATGAATTCATGTCTTGTTGATTGTGATTCTGCATCTAGACATTATAGGGTTCTAACATTTCTCTTTGTGATTTCCGCCCCTTCAGACTTCCATGTGAAATAAGATAAGTTATGTTTTATAAAGCGTCAGGTCTTTAAGGGTCTGCTCCTCCACATTGATGTGTAGGAAATTGTGCTTCCTGCCCCCTTTCAGCTCCAACAAAGTTCATCTCAATACACAAACCTCAGTTCTAAAGTACCCAGGATTAAGTGCTTGTTATTGAATGGCTCACCTTCATTTGATTTAGAGGAGGAGGATCAAGTCGAGAGGTCAGTTGACACCACAGACAGACTAATTTGTTCATACATATTTGGACAAGAATAATCTTTAATGGTTATGTGTACTTTTACAGTCTAAACTCATTGAATCAAATAATTTGTCACAGTGAAATATTGTGCATACTTGGGCAATTAAGGTTCAATTTCATGCGCCATATTTAATTACTTTGGGTGTGGGGTGACATCATTGCAATACAGCGTGATTGTTAGACTTGTTACCACATCCTGATTCATATGATTTATGGGATGCAGCTGTAACTGGGTTAAAGTCATCCTGGAGTAGATGTTATGAGTTTAGCATTAAACTATCTTCCTCCTGAAAGAGACCTGTAACATGGACCTAAAAAGAAAAACACCAGAGTTTTTTTTTCTGGTTATTTTCTTGTTGGTCCCTGTGGGAAAATTACTTGACAGCCCTTGTGTCATTTCACATCCACAAGAGCACTTATTGATCTTTGTACTTTGACACATACAGCATTGTTTAGGTCGGCCGTGCTTGTTGGTGGAGACGTTCGCAGTTCACAGGCTGCTTTGTCTGGGTCCCTAATTGGGTATTGCCTGTGTTCACAGACCAGATTGCTATGCTAAAATCAGGCTGTTGTATTTCCTGATCCCTTTTGTAATAATATGGACGGTGACAATGTTTCCTGAAAGGTAACCGCAGATCATTGAATGAACATTAAATCCCCCGTACATCCATCTGTGTCCACAAAGCTCTTGAGTTATGACCAATAAAAAATATGAATTCAGCATTAATTGTAATGCACTTTTACTTCCAGTGTTTGTATTTAGTAATAATTTTAAGCTTGGCAGCCCATGATATAAATTTGACATTTGAATTAAGTTGAAAGAATGCAGTTCTACATTGCTTCGTGGTATATTGTAGTTAACAGACACACTTTCAAACATCAAACAGTAAAAACACTTTGGGATTTCTACTGGCCATTTACAGTTGGCAGCTCACGCTGTAGACACAGACAAAAGCATGTTCACACCTTTTAAGCCTGACCACCGTTTAACCCTCAGTTGGACCTGACCACTATACATTCAACCTGTAGACAGATAGGCAAATTATCCTCACAAGTTTGCAGGTTTGTGTTAAAATGGCAGCTGTCTTATGGGCCTCTTTTTGAGTTTGTTCTTTGTGTATTTGAGGGATGATTTAAGGAGTAATGTAAGTGCATTCATAGTTTCCTAATGAAAATGTGGGCTCAGTGTAAAGGTGCATTGATATCATCACAATCAGAAGTTAAGTGCGGTGATTGTTGCTATGTGTACTCATCTTCTAAACCCAGATTAGCAAATTACTGCAATAAAGTGTATTTATATTAGGTCGATAAATGGTCGGGCTGTTAGTATTGAAATGCCAAAGATATGTTTGAGGTCATTT
This sequence comes from Lycodopsis pacificus, assembly GCA_028022725.1. Lineage (NCBI taxonomy): Eukaryota > Metazoa > Chordata > Actinopteri > Perciformes > Zoarcidae > Lycodopsis > Lycodopsis pacificus. The sequence continues at coordinate 8,611,156 of CM051705.1, read as the reverse complement.
AGAAAGACTATCTCCATTACATTGTTTTTACCACAATGTGTCCACCAGAAAGTTTGTTTTTCAGCTTTAAAAAACGAATTTAACAGATTGTTATTGTTTGCGTTTATAGAAAATGACTACCAGGCAAAATGGCTTCATCTTAAAAATGTATATTGTTATCAGCGGGTTAGGGTTAACCCTATAGACAGGAACTGTCCTTTGTTTGAGTTGTATTTGTCTTTTGTGCTATATTTAAAAAATAATTTAAATAAACAGAAATCCATCCAACCCCACCCATTCCACTGAGAGGATAACTTCACAAGTCATCGTTTTGAAAACTTTTTAATTGCTTTTTTATGTTTGATGTATTTTATTGTCTTCACGTGTTGTTTCAACTGGCTGTAAGACAACTAACCTCCCTTGGTTGTCATATTAAACATTGAGGTAATTATTTGCTTTATCCACATCTGTATTTAAAAAAAATGTATTATAGAAATACAAATACTCAGTACATGTACAGACAAAGATGAATGTCAGTTCTTCAGCAGTAAAAAGATCATAGGACGCCACATTTTAAGACATGACATAACGTTATGTGTGTGTGTATATATTACAGGGCTATTACATTGTAGCCATTGTATATTTTCACTATAACTTAGTAGAAACAGAACTAAATCAAAACTAACAATGGCAAATTTACGACTTTGCTGTGTGAATATTTCCAGAGTAAGATAATGTTAATTACAAATACAATTACTGTATATATCGTGTTGTTCTCAAAATACATATATTTGGAATATATATGTAAAATAATTCAGTCCCATGTGTAAAATAAATAAAAACATATCTGTAAATATGTCTCTTATTGGTTAAAGCGTCGTCATTATTTACATCGAAGAAGAAGAAAAAAAATCTCCCGGAACTTCCGCCAAATTTAAACGGAAGTAGGTACGTGGCCGCTTCAGCTGACAGTCTACATGATGGCGACAGAGGTTCAGAGCGGCGACCTCGACAGTGCTACTTCCAGCCGGCTCGAAGTTTCCATCGATGGCCTCACCCTCAGTCCAGACCCGGAGGGCGAGCAGACCCGGGTCGAGGAGCCGGACCCGGGACCCGCGGAACCCGACACCGACACGTCGGATGCCGTGGGAGGCGAAGATGGAGAGACGGCAAAATCAGCCATAGAGAGGAAATGGGGCTTTCCTTTACTGGAGCTCTACGGAATGGGCCTTAAATTTTTCAAAGGTATTTTGTCTTTTATTCGAATCTCACGGCTTCAACGTATACAAGCAGCTTAACGGTAACGTACGAACCGATACATCGGTCGAGGTTAGCCGTTAGCTAACGTTAGCTCGTAACGTTAGCTGTCACTGTCAGCCTCAACGTTACATTAGCCACATAGCTAACGAGTGCTAACAGGCTGCTAGCTGGTCGTTAAAGGGTGAAATAAGCACTCAGTCCACTTGTGTCTATGTGTGGCTTGACGGTATTTTCATCCGGTTGTTTGCGTGGTGTTGTCTACTTTGGGCAGAATAACCTGTGACTGCTCCATTACTAATGTAGCCAAAAAAAGAAGCTAACAGAGTGGTGGCTCATAGTGATTTGTTTGGGAGCTTTAACACGCCCTGCCGTGCCATTGAAGAGGTTGAAAGGAGCCTGTGCGCCATTTGCTTACACAGACACTTCTCGGATGAATTAGACGCTGACAGGTTACCATTGTGCTGAAGGAGTGGGTATAATACCGGGTCCATAGTCTCAGATCGACGGGTTTGAAACCAGGCTTTGCAGGGCTGTATGACCAGTGGCCTGTTTTACTGCCTGCCTGCTCATATGCATATATCCATAGACCACTCCCATGCTGTCCTTTTGTTTGTTTTTAGTCATGTATTTTTAGTCAGTTAGGGTTGGTCCTGTGTAACTTGTTTTGTATACAGTCTGATCCTTGCCTCACCTCGGATGAATATTTCAATGTGATAGGCATCTTGCCATGAGGATTTTATTAAGTGTTAAAAGAATATGATACCCTTTATGCTTCTACTGCTACTACTGTGTTGTACTAAAACACAGAGGTGTGTTGTACTATGTACAAGCACGTAATGCACTAAATGCAAATGCATTGCTTCCACGTTTCTGCTCTCAGATAAAGATGGAAAGGCCTTCCACCCGACCTATGAGGAGAAGCTTCGGCTGGTGGCTCTGCACAAACAGGTGTTACTGGGGCCTTATAATCCGGACGCTTCACCGGAGGTCGGCTTCTTTGATGTCCTGGGCAACGACCGCAGGTAACACGAGCGTGTGTGTGTGTGCGCGCGCTAGAGGGTATGAACTTTGAAATCTGGTAAATAAACCAGCATTTTAGTGTGTCCGTATATAGTCCATTAAACACTTGTACTGTGCTTGTAATTCCTTTTTATGTGATAAAAAAGTTATGAAACCCTTTGATGTAAAATAGCTTGTTTCACGGACACACACTTAGTATTTCAAATGTTATGTTCTTAAGGAGCAATGGTTGTTACAAATGCTACCAATTTAAAAACTCTTGTTTTGCTATTTTACAAAAGAGTCTCTAAAAGAGAAGTCTCTCTGTATGTGCAGGAAAGAGTGGGCCTCCTTGGGTAACCTGGAGAAGGAGGACGCCATGGTGGAGTTTGTCAAGCTGCTGAACAAGTGCTGTAACCTCTTTGCTCCCTACGTCACCTCGCACAAGATCGAAAGGGAGGAGCAGGAGAGAAAACGGTGAGGTCGATTTGACTTCAGTTTCTCTGAGGAAAACACTCCGCCTCAGTTTGTCATATTTTTATAATATCCTCCGTTATGTTGCTCTTCCCCAGGAAAGAAGAAGAAGAGCGCCAGCGGCTGGAGGAAGAGGAGAGGGAACGACAGAGGCAGGAGGAGGAGAGACGGAGGCTTGAGGAGGAGGAAAGGCAGAGGAGAGAGGACGAGGAAAGGAGACAGGCAGAGGAGGAGAGGCTACGGATTGAGCAGCAGAAGTATGTACAATGCACTTGCAGTATATCAAAATTACTTCTACACGGTCATCGCATTTCCCTGACATTTATATCTACGGCGGTATTGTCCTCTCAGCTCTGGAGCAGGCTCAGTGCCCAGCTGAAACCTGTTCCACAGAAGATATTTCTTACCCTCTATGTTAAAATCCTGCAATTTCCCGCTGTCCGCCATTATCTCCTCTCAGTTTCCTGCATTTCCTTCCTCACCAACTCTGCCCCCCCCGTCTCCTATTTTCCAGACAACAGATCATGGCGGCGTTGAATGCTCAGACAGCAGTGCAGTTCCAGCAGTATGCTGCCCAGCAATACCCCAACAGCCCGGAGCAACAGCTGGGCCTCATCCGGCAGCTCCAGGAGCAGCACTACCAGCAGTACATGCAGCAGCTCTACCAGGTCCAGCTGGCCCAGCAACAGGTAGCAGTATGTAATCAATAACGGAGCGATAGACGTTTTATTGATTTTTTTTAAAATTTCTTTTATAGTTTGTGGTTAATGGGGAAGCTTAGGTGTTGGTAACATCTTCTTTCAAAGACACAAAGTAACTTGAAAACAGTCATGGGCCAACAGCTTCGGAGAAACGTATAATTTTTGGTTTATGTCCCTAGTTTGGATTTCAATGCGTTGACTCAGTTTTGTCTTCCTTTCGTCCCAGGCGGCCTTACAGAAGCAGCAGATGCAGGCAGACTCGATGGTGCAGGGCACCCTTGAATCTAGCTTCAGCAGTGGGGAACCCATCCCCGCCTCAGCAGCAGTACTGTTGTGCGCCTCTTCACCAACTACGAGTGAGGACACCCCGACAGTCAACGGAGGCCAGTCGGACTCGTACTCGGAAAGCATGGACAGGGAGCCGGAGCCGGAGCCGGCAGAGGAGGTCTCCGAGAACGGGCCTTTATTAGGTTGGTGGGCCGCAGACGTTTCTCATTTACAACCCAGAAACCATTTTGAGTTGACTTCATGCAGAAGTGATCTACAGATCTCTCTTTCCTCATTGTGTAGCTGAAGGCTACAGCACAGAGAGGGAGCGCTCTCTGTCAAACAAACTAAGCTTTATGGGAAACTTGAAACCTGATTTGTACCTTGTTGATATGACCTGGAGGGCAGAGAGGAGAAGGGCCGGAAAACAAGTGATACATGATAGTATGCTGGCTTAGGTATGATGCAACCACACATTCTGCTCACAGAAGAGAAAGCAGTCTGACCAGAAAGGAACACGGCCTTGGTCTGATTCCAAAACATACATCCTGAGCCAAATAATCCACTGTGGAAGATAATGGTCAGCTACATTATTGTAAGAGTAGAGAAACTCAAAGCAGTAGAGTGCTAGGGATGCCATGACTGTGTTGCTGTATTGATAGAATTGGTGCTGTGGAAAATGATATCTTTAATATCGTGCCTGGTCCCTCACAAGTAAAAGTAGACTGCATTAGCAGATTGTCTTAGATTGTAATAAGTCTCTTCTCCCTTTTTATCACAGCCGACTCCCCACCAGTCATAGCAGCTCCCTCCATGTGGACGCGGCCACAGATCAAGGACTTCAAGGAGAAGATCCGTCAGGACGCAGACAGTGTGATCACAGTGGGGCGCGGGGAGGTGGTGACGGTGCGAGTGCCCACCCACGAGGAGGGCTCTTACCTTTTCTGGGAGTTCGCCACGGACTATTACGACATCGGCTTCGGGGTCTTCTTCGAGTGGACGGACGCCGCGTCCGCCGCGGTCAGCGTGCACGTGTCGGAGTCCAGCGACGAGGACGAGGAGGACGAAGGTGAGGTGTGGGTGGGAGGTCTGTGTGAATGCGACGGCAGTGTTTCTAATGCAAATATTTCTCAGGTGTTGCCGCGATCACCTGGTGGTGGCTGTGAAAAACGACAACAAAAATGTCGTTACGGCTCCCCTTCCATAATGTGTTTATTATTATTATTATTATTATTATTATTATTATTATTATGGAAACAAAAGAAATCTGCAGAACATACTGTTTTTCCAAGAATTGAAAATGTAACTTTGCTAGCTGTTCCCTCTGTATTGGATATATAATGGTAGTGATGGGTCATGATTAGGCTCAGTCCCATTTGCTATTGGATTCTATAAACCACATACTCGTACTACAGATGCTGCTTTGAATAGGAATGTCTGTCTTTGTGATTTCTGTTGCATCAGCCAATGTAGATATGATTAACTAGTTTTCAGATATTATATTCTTATCTCGAGTTCAGAGCTCGCCTACGCCATAGTTAAACATCTCACAGCCCTCCCTTTGGAGGAGGAAGTCCTGCTGGTGTTCTTTGGTGGAAGCCAGAGCAGTAGTGTGAAAAGAAAGGAATTAAATGTTGATGAGATGAATGGCAGTATTGTGTACAAATTAGTCTTTGGCAGATTATACCAGTCCTTCTAAACTTCATTTCTTAGTGTCTACCGGAGTAGCAGTGTATTTATGTTTAGTGTCACAGCACTGTACTTATACAAGAGATTGTGTCACATTTTGTCAAAAACCTGATGTATATCTTTGCTACAAAGCAAGTTTAGTTAAAAACACATCTTATAAGAGAATCTGATACCTAAAGGGGTTTCAGAGGGTGTAATGTTTATCCATATTATAATGCATTATATTTGTGCCTCACTCATAGGTACTCTGTGTTTGTGCCTCACTCATAGGTACTCTGTTTGTGCCTCACTCATAGGTACTCTGTGGGACTTTTATTATTTTATGCAAAAACTCTGTTGAGCTCAAAAATAGATTTCAGTTTCCTCAAATTATACAAAATCAAATGTATGCACCTGCAATTTTCTTTCGTCGCTCAAAATGTCCCATCCTGTGTTCAAGACTGAGGCACAAATGCAACGTCACAATATTCGGGATGATGATAACGCTGCGTGTGAAGCTGTAAGGTTGCCTTCCTGCTCTCTGTTGCGACTGTAAACATTGTCCTCGCGTCCTCAGGTGAACCTCCCAGCGAGGAGGAGAAGGCGAAGAAGGAGGCGGGGAAGCCCCAGGTGGATGAGATTGTGCCGGTGTACCGGCGGGACTGTCATGAGGAGGTGTACGCCGGCAGCCATCAGTACCCCGGCCGCGGAGTCTACCTGCTCAAGTTTGACAACTCCTACTCACTCTGGCGCTCCAAGAGTGTTTACTACAGAGTCTACTACACCAGATAAGCCTGAATACAGACACAGGGGAGCCAAGGAGTGTGTATGTTCATATATATACACATGTATACTGTGTGTGTATATGTGTATATATACATCTGTGTGTGTGTGTTTGAAGGAAAAAGTGATACCAGATCTATTCTGGACACAACCACCAGAGGGTGACAAAGACTCACCTGAAGCCCTAGTTTGGAGATTGGACTAACATGTATGTACTGTTTGTGTATGCGTGTCCTAAGACACACCCACGCTAGAGTCTGTCATCGAGCCCTTGGAAGAGGAGTGTGTGTGTATTCCTGTTGTATTTTCACCACCTGTCCTCGCTGCGCTCACATAAGACCAAGCTGTAGGACTTCTCTCTCTCTCGTATTGTTTTGACCACTTCTCCCCCCCGGGCTCCTCTTCTGTCACCACAGCCCAGTCCAGCGTGGCCTCGTGGCTGCTTCTGCCCCGTGTGACGCTTTCGTAAACCACGTTAAGCGGGAAAACCCGGTCGAGTCCAGCACTCTTCTGAGAGCCGACGTTTCCCCGCTTGGTGGTACTGGTGGTGGTTTTATCCCACAAGAACACAGACTATGTCGAAAAATCTGATTATTTTGCAAATGTTCTTCATAACACTATGCCTCTGTTCCACTGAGCGCTTCTGGTCTTTGCCAAGTCTCTCACGCACACATTAAAAACACCATTATACGCAAACGTAACCATCTTTTTTTGTTGTACAACAGTAGTCCGTTGTTCTCCTGCCTAGCCACCATATATGGATTAAGACCTGGAGGGATATTTAGGGGAAGGCGGGGCTCTTTTTGGCTTGTTCTCACACCAAAACAATATCTCTCACCTTTTTATTTAATGGAGTCTACTGGCAAAAGGTATGAAGGACCGGTAAGAAGTCACTCCGTGGTTTGGAGTGAACTCCAAATAGTCATAAGTGTTAAAGGAGGGAGTATCGAATAACATGCACAAGGAGCGGTAGGCCACCTGGCTTTACATACGTCTCAGAGCGCGATACAGAATAAACAGTTTAAAAACCAGTTACTCAATGAATATTTGTCCCTTTCTCCTCCTGTGTGTCTGTTTCCTACATGACTGATTACATCAACTGTCCTTTGCTCATCAATTTGTCGTGATGGGATCAAGAATAAAGGGGTTAATATTCTGACAGATGTTATATTAATATTTCCCAGGAGGGTTTTGTGTTTTATCGTTCTGCGTGTTTGGAGATGCTGTACTCGGTTCTGACACGCGACTACACCGAACAATAAAAATGTTTTGGAGGTCAAGGCACACGGTTACATCTCTGCAGTAATCCAGTGTTGCTGATCTGTTTTATTCTTCCTGGTTTGGATTAACTCAAAATTGTCATCTCAAAAAATGGAGATGATGTAGACTTCTTTTTGTGTCTGTGGGGACATGGTTACTTATTAAAATCACTTGTTTTCAACTTTTGTAAGTTAATTTGCGTACTTTAGATTAATTCTGTTCAGTTTCACGTGATTCATGTATGCGCTGTGTACCTACCACACAGGTACACCATGAGCTGTGTGTGTGATGTGTTCAGTAGCGTCATCGAGCTGTTTGTACATTGTTGTGTCTGCAACCGAACTTTAAAGACGGAGGCTGTATAACTTGCAAGTCAAGTAATCCTGCAATGTCCCTGCCGAGTGTGTGAGTTCATCATATTATTTAATAATTAGAGGCCACTCCCATCCATTCAGTGATTCGCGTAACAAAATGTCACGGTGGCTTAACTTAAGCCATGAAGTTTCAGAAAGTTCCCATATGTTCTGATGGGCGATGTCTTAAAGTTTGTTATTGCTCACCAAACGGTTTGAGTTGACTTGTATGTAAATAATTCTATAAAGGAGTTTGTTTGGGTTTTTAGATGTGGAAGAAGGCTATGGTTTTGAGAATCAATGCACTGTAAAATATGGTGAATGAGATATATACGTGTACAATTTACCCCGAATCAAAGTCCAGAACGAGGAGGAAGGATAAAGCTGCACGACTCTATTGACACGACAGACGGAAAAGCTCATCTTTTTGTATTGTTTTGACTTGTTTCGATCTCTTATGAGTTATTTTTTTGGGGCATATATTTAATCTTGATTAAACTTATGTTCATCTCTAGAATTGGCGAGTTTGTTTGCTTTTATTTTAATTTTGTATGATTATTTTAATCCTTCCATTCATTCACTGCCTAAAACGGATACAAAATAATTACTGATGTTGCTCCAGGCTTGTATTTTGACATGTTACAGCAGAAAAAAAACAACATTCATGAAAGACAAATGTTACTTTCATTGTGTTTAACGAGCTAAGTGGAAGAAGGAGGCAGTGTGAGAGCACCGATGATGTCCTTGGAACAACAGAGTTCCTGTTTTTCCTCTGGTGGGGAATGTGTCATCCTCCTGTCGGACACATTTTGTGCTGAGGTAAGAAGAAATGCGGACATTACTCAACGTGTAACAGGATAACGGTTCCATCCACCTCGCCTTCACATGTTTTCCATGATGCACATCGGATGTCACGATATTCAAGCTCGTTCAACATTTTTACAATCTCAAATATTGATTAATTGTTGAAAACATTGATAGTTAATGTATCTCACGAGGCACCTCTGAAGTTGCAGTGTTCACATGAAGACACCAGGTGTCACAATAAATACCTCAAACTACACTAACTTAGCAAACTATGGAATCACATCAGTACAAGAACAAGTAACATTAATGTTTAATTATTTCCCTTTTTAATCCATCTGAGGTAACGTTACAGGGTTAATTTATTGTCGTACAAGAAAGTTGTCTGTATTCCCATATTGCTTCATCAGAAAATACACACACAACAAACACTATCGTATTATTTTTAGATACTCCAAAAGATAGATGGCTTAAAAAATATTGGTTCAGTCAGTATTTAACGTTAGTTTCCGTGAAGTTATTAGCTTTATTATGGAGAGACATAAAGTCCATACAAATGGTCCATGTATTTAATTATCTGTTAAAAATGTAATTAATCTCGAATGATTATTAGACAATATGGTTCATAGCACGTGAATTAAACGGTGACTTTAGCCTGAAACTAACTTCTCAGCTTCCTCGAAGCTTCACTCACTCCGGTTCATTTTGGAGGAAAGAGTCCGGTCCATGTTTTCCATCAGACCGCTGAACAGACTTCGTTGGGAGGCAGGTAAAGTCTCCTGCAGATCAGGCTCCGGTTCCACTTGCTACAGGTGGTTGCAGTGTTTTCCGGGCTTTTTAGTAGTTCTCTCCATTACTTTTCCTTCGGTTTTTTTTCTCCTCTTTTCGCTCCAGCCTGCACTCTGTCTGGTTGAATTTGAATAGACTTTGGGAGGCAACGTCTCCAACGTACAGCAGCACAAAGTCTCATGCTTTGAAAAAGGAGAATATGGCGGGATTGAAGGATTCTACTGCCTCGCTAACAGCAGCAGCCACAGGACGGTGATGCGTCTTGGATTTTTGTTTTTTTTAAAGCTGTAAAGGTTTTTTTTGCGTGAACAGTTTTCCGTCCTGCAGGAGTTATTGGTATGAAATAAACATGCCCTTTCACCAGAGGACCATCGAGCCGCGGCGTGTTGGTAGGCTATCCGCGAGGGATGGCTTGATACCGAGGGAAGAAACCGGGAGACGCAAACTGCGGAAACCCGTGTTGTTCTCGTCTCTGGACGAGGTCGGCTGTCACACGTTGACCAACATAATACACCAGCTTTCCGACCTTTCTCGACATGCCGGCGACATCTTTCTAGGCATCGAGATGCAGGCGGGGATGGTGTTCAGAAGATCCTGCAGGATTCAGGGGCGGCTGCAGAAGCTGCAAGTTGAAGTGCGCAAGTTGGATCCCAAGAAAACCAAAATCCGTAAGTGGCAACTAAATAACACGTTAATCTGCAGCATGAGAACTAAGAGTACATCTCTACATATATAGGCCCCCATAACAATACCATAACGTCAATAATTAAACCAGAGGAGTCACTATGAACTTCTAAAATGGACCCATAGATATGTAATGTGTGTATATTGATTAATTCCAGATAATAAATGGATAAAGAGCGTTTTCATTTGGGACGTCTGCCTTTGAATGAACCTGCATCTGGAGTTGTGTTCCTTGTGAAACACCGTCGTTGGTCTGTGGAGAGATGCTGGTTTAGGTCCATGGTGACTGTCACACTTCCATAGGAAGGAGTGACTGGCGACACATGGCTGTGTTTGTCTTGATCTTGATGCAGACTGATGTTAACAATAAAGGGTGTTGAGTCCCGTCAGAAATGATGGATTTTCCTCTCAACGGTCTCACCATCTGTGTCCAGGTCTTCAAAGGCTCCCGAGATCACAGGAGGCCTCACAACCCTTGTGCTGTTTTATGCACGTCAACAAAGTTGCTCAGCGGAGACAAAGAATGGGAAATCAATTCCCATTTGCTGCAGCGTGTGCTGACTTTTGTTGTGATTTGTTTTGCTGCCCTTGTAGAGCTGCCTCCTGTAGTCACACACTGGTTATATATTAACCGGGCCAGCTAAGTAAAGCTTGAGATAAACCTCCTTTGGTCTGCTCTGATAGTAGAGCCTTTTAAGTGATGTGCTTCTTTTTACCACTGCTTCCTTTTTAAAGCGTTGTTATGTGGTACGGTGTAAACATAGTAGTTAAGGGATGGGGTTTTCCCATTGATTAGCTGCTTGGCTTCTTTTGTTTATTCAGAGTTTGCCTCAGAAATATGTTGCACAGTAGGATTCAGAAGACGAGCCCAAATTCGTCTGAACATTTGTGACGGCGGCGGCTTTAAGTCCTGAGTCACTGGTTTTTGTTCCCTTTTTACTTTCTTTATGCCCATCTATTCACTCTGCCTTTGGTCTTACTGTGACACACACACACACACACACACACACACACACACACACACACACACACACACAGACACAGACAGAGATTCAAAAACGGGTTGCAGGGAAACGATAAGCTCAGCAGACAGTTCCCAGACACAAGTGAGTGTGATGATGTATGATGAGCAATGGATTGAACTTGCACGTACACACACACACACACACACAGACTGATACTCCATCAAGCTGTTTCTTGGGGGCACTCGCTACGTGACAGCTACCAGACATTTGTCTAATCGCCGGTGTTATTATCGCATGGCATGACTCGGCTGCTCCTAGTATCTGTACCTGTTGAACCTTTGACACAGTACTAGGTGGGGTTTGGGAGTTCCTTTTAAGTCATTCGCTCAATCACTCGGTGGAGGCCAGCAGCTGAGGACAAGGTGTGAGAGAGGAGACTGGAATGCGGTGTGTTACTTAGCTATCCGTATAGTTACCAGCTCCCACGTAGCCCCAAGGCCGCCGCCGGGTCTACAGAAGCGCTGGCTTCAGATTCATTACAACACATGCGTGTGTGCTTGACTCTTAACTCTTTTCCACACAAACACCTGTCTGTAAAAAATGCCGTTTGAAGAACCCCGCCCCACCACCCCCCCCAGCATTACTTGAACGTGTCATAACACAGAACAGCTGGTGGAGTTGTTTTGAATGAGACACGTCGTAGTATTTTGCTCCGCCTCTTGTACTCTACGTCTGGTATACAGGTTTTAACTTCAAATTGAATGAGACCTCATGACACATCGCTTTTACAGTATTTGACCGGGCCCCAAAGGAAAGTATTGCATAACCATGTCCTCGTTATAGTTTGCATGTAAACATTTAACTGTGACCGGTCACTCTTTTGTCTTCAACTACTGTGGGTTAGGATTCCTACTCTAACCTCAGGTCAGAGATGGATCATGTTACCGGTGAGGGGCCGAAAGAGGGGCCCCTGTATGCTGGGGGACTGACATTGAGGGAAGGGCGTAGTGAGTGAGTGAGTGTGTGTGTGTGTGTGTGTGTGTGTGTGTTTAGTGTCTCGTCTTGTTTGTCTGCCTGTGCAGTCAAAGTAATCGTCGGGGGCGGTTTGAACAGGGACATGATAGGCAAATGTGTGTATTTTGACTGTGTCATGCCTCTGTTGATCCATTTGTGCCGAAGTCCCGCTCAGCAGGTCAGAGGTCGTTCTGTCCAGCCTCAGAGGGGGAACACCTGACACTCATGAGTCAAGAGTTTAGATAAAGTCTAGTTTGGGTATCTGCTGCTGGCCGACGAGAGTCAATCTATGTCGGATGAATCGTGGAGCTACAATTGGAAGGAAAAAAAAAAACATAAATTTGTGTCATTCATTGGTGGTGGTCTTGTGTTTTGAAAATAGCCAAAACAATAAACAAGCTTTAGCCATAGTGTTTACACTTCTATGCATTAAAACAATAACTCATAAGAGGAGCTGAAGGAGGAGCGTATGGACCCGGTCACAGTCCGGGGAAAGACGGCAACACGAAAGGCAGATTTTGCTGTGTGAGGAAAAATATGATTTTAACAGTAGCATTAGCTAGCTCACCAGTGTATTTTACATAATTTCATGTCGCATTCAGATCTTTTTTTTATGAGGATTGTAGCAATATAGTTTTTTTTTAATATACTGTTAGAATTTTGACGCAGCTCGTTGTTGGTTGCCAAACAATACGATCTAATACTTTTGATTGGCGACCAAAGATTTCACCACATTTCTCTCACGGTTGTCAACTTTTGTCTGGGACAGCCACACATTGCACCGCCTAAAGGGCCTTTAATGGAGGACTTCTTGTCCACTGGGTTGAATAGGGAGCATGCTATTTTAATATTAAAAGTAGGTCAAACTAGTGAAGGTTAATTGCAGTTCGAAGAGTCTTCACGGACCTCCCTGTCAGATATCTTGATGCCTTCTAGCTACTTGCTGCTGTGGGGCTCAGACCAACAAAAAAAGAAGACAATTTGGATTGGACACATGCTTCCAGCTGACCTGCTAATGTCCTCAATCAATCTTCCTCTCACAGACACACATGCAAACTGCCTGTACGTTCCCCTGCAGTCAGTTATTAATAGACGTATGTCTTTCATCTGTAGCATGCCATCATCGTTAGTGTGTGTTGCTATGTTCAAGAGCTATGTTCAAGAGCTTCTCAAGGGTGTGTGTGTGTGTGTGTGCGTGGGCACATACACACTTGGCGTGTGTGTTGATGGACATATTTCGGCTCAGACTGGAACCACACTGGCCATGAATGTTTGTGTTTAAACAATGCGAAGCAGCAATGACGATAACGAGACCCAAGTTATGTCCCTCATCACTTAACAAATAATAACGAAGCACTGCAATGCCGAGATAAACTAATTGCTGTTTATCGTTTTTTAACGATCTGTATTTCCTGTTTGTCCCGCACACGCACACACACACACGCACACGCACACACACACACACACGTAGTCCTGTTTATCCCTCGTCACCATTCACTCAGGTCCCCTCCATTCATGGACAGAGAGCAGTCATTACACAGCCAGAATCCACAAGTCAGTTCCCACAGGGCTCGTTCCAGCGAGGGGAGCCCGGCCTGGTTCTAGGGGTCGACCTGGTTCCATGAGGAACAAAAGAGACTGATCGGGTCAGAGAGAAAAAGTGAGGAAAAACTGTGAAAAACGAGTGGGGAAACGGCGGACAAGTGAAGGGATTTTGTCCTTGAACTGCATTTGACTTGGACTGTGTGTGTGTGTGAGTGTGAGTGTGTAGTGTATACATGCAGCCGCCCTCTCTCACGCCTCTATGCTGACTGCCCAGGATGTAGACGCAGCCCTGGCCAGGGCACAGAGGAGTGTTGGGGGAGTGAAATGAAAGGGTTAGTGAGGAGTAATTAAGTGTTGTTCTTAAACCTCTCTTGCCTATTTGTCTTTGTGTATTTGTACACACTTGCATTTTCTTCATCAGTCTGTTCGAGTCAACATCATATTTAATGTCTCGACTCCAGCTGCCTCTGCTCAGCGCGGTCTTGCAGTTCCTCCGCTGAATAGAACTAAATTCTATTCAAGTATGACTTGCATATACACAGTATGAAGTCTCTTTTACTTTGGCTGTCCTCAGAGAACACACGCGTGCCTATGGTCCCACGCTCAGAGGAGCCAGATCCAGTTGTGGGTACTGCAGAGTAATCCAGCATTTAACCAGCCGGCCGGGAGGCGACCAACATTTACCTCCCACTGTGGTGACCTCCTCTGCTTGGAGGAGGATCCAGAGATGGTTTTTCCTTTTCAAAAACACTCACCATCAGATTTTGGATGTCCATAATAGCATTTTTTTCAAGTCAAAACTTTATTCTCACTCATCAGAATGGTAATTAAAGATATCCAAAATAACATTCTTACGAAAATAAGTTGTATTTTAAGATATCTACAACTTTGACTGTACTAGCAAATAACATTTAACAGCTAGATTGGATATGTATTGCAGATATCTGTAATTGTATTCCTTGTCAAAAATAACATTTTTTTCAAGGAACAATGACCTCGTTTTTTGCTTTTCATGTGTATTGGTCATTTTAATTCTAAATATTGTATTTTTCATATCTAAAGTAAGCAACTTTGGCATCTTATAAGTTTGTGGATATCTGCAATTGTTTCTAGTCATGATTCTAATTGTAGATATCTGAAATTGCATCATTAGTTGTCATAATGCCAAGTGTTGATATCCGTAATACAAGTTTACTAGTCACAATGTATTTTGGGTATTCAAAATAACCTTTTGGATATAACAAGTGGATCGTAGATATTTGAATTGTATCGCAGATGTCCAGAATATGTTCATTAGGCTGTAGATGAGCCTTGCTTCTCTCTCCCAGCAACACACCTTTTTGCATTATTGCATTCGCGATCTAGAGTCATCTAGAGATGTTGAATATATATATATAATGTACGGTACATACACATTTCTGCTTGTGTAATTTGCATTAGCTGCATTACAACAGACGTTTTCCATTACTGTTACAGAATGGTGACGTTGAAGAGTGCAAAGAGTTGTGTTCCAGATGTTACACAACTGTGGTTTTGGTATGACAAATAGCCGAATGTTCAGGGTCAATTGTATTTCTACTAAAGAGCCAAACGAGAACTGAACTGACGGCAGAACAAAGGGGAAATCTGCTGAGGACAGATGAGCCTGAGCTCTGCTTTCTTCCCAAACATTTGACCAGGCAAATTAAAAAATGACCGAATAGGCCTTCAGGGAGACCTTTATATTGTCATGCAACATCTGACAAAACATTGCCTTGTGTGTTTAAGTGAGTCTCTGTGCACAGATGTGACTACCGTAGATGTTTCAGCATATTCCATTGTCAGTCACTCTCCCTTTTTGCCTCAGCCTTCCCTCCCTCCCTCCTTCCTCTGTTTTAACATCTCTTCCTCTCTCTTACTCCCTGTCCTATATTCCTCTCCCATCCTCTCTTCCTGTTGTTTCATATGGCTTCCAGACCTTTCCCCTCTCATCTCCGTCCATCCTCTGCACTTTGATGTCCGCCCTCACACTGTCACAACAAAGACGGGGCCCCTGCTCGCTCTTTATCTCTCTCATATGATGTTTTTGTCTCGCTCTGTACATTTCGCTCGTCTATCTTTCAAAGAATGTATTATCAAGTCAGATTTGTCTGTAATCTTGCGTGTTAGCCGACGTATATCTGCTCAGGGCCACTCAATAAGTGACACTGTCGGGATGTTTTGGTGTCTATTGGTCTTCTCAATTACAGGGAAGCCAGGAGGGTCGAGCAGGGCGGCTAAAGTCTGCAACTGTTTTTAGATAGAACGACGTAGCAAAAGAAAGAGAGACGATATACTGTACAGAAGAAATGTTTGTCAGTTTCACTCCACAGAAATCCACACACACATGTTGCCTAATACTATTTTTTTCTACAGATGAAGGCCTAGGGTTACCATTGAAATCTATAATATGCCTTTGTCTGTCCGACAGGTTTCAGGTCTTTACTCTTGGTCCAGATTTTGGTAAATTGATTTGTAGATACTCGCAAAAAGAGCTTTTACACAGCTAGCTAGTTGGTAAACATTGACTGCAGCTTATTGTGTTTACTTGGAGCGGACTTAGTAGAATTAATTTCAAGGAGCGGAATGATCCGATCTGATACTTTTGGTCCATTTTGTTGAGAGTAATGTCACCTAATGATTGTCAGATGATGTGGTTGAAATCACGGACTGATGTGTGAGACGCGTTGTGTAATTTAGGTCACAACATGGTTGAGATGCGCCACTGTTCATTCTGCCAGCTGTTCATTCTCTGGTATCCACAACAGAGGTTGTTAGCAGCTGTGATGATGCACTGAAGTTACCTCTGTCTTCATAATCATCTTCACACGTAGCCTGTTGCCTCTAGACTGGTTATATTCATGCTTTTCATGACTGTTATCCATTATACAAATCAATGGCTGCTACTGAACAAATACCATCTTCATACAAAATGAAGCATGCAGCAACGTAGGAGAAACCCAATGGTTGCTGTTGGTGTAAATGTCACCAGGTGGTTAAAGTAACAACAACAGAACTGCACTATAAACCTATTTCCCGTTTCATAACTTTCCATAAAGGGACAGAGCTACACAACAACCGCTTTTGATGGTTTAAAGATTAAATACATCCTTTATAATATTGCGGTGACGTGTGACAGGAGTGCCGACAAACAGACAGTACGTAATGACACACTGCGGCAGGTGGGAGCTCATCTTACAGGAACATTAAGGCTATTGTTGTCCCACATCCTCCCTTCACTGCACTCAAGGCCTGGAAAACATACCGTTCACACTCGCATACACTTCCGACCTCAGGAAAAATAAACAGGGATTTTCTGCCACATCTGTCACTTGTGCCACTCATCCAAAGCACACATGGAAGCAAACAGACGCACACAGACGCACGTCCTGCAGCCGTCCTCGTGACTCGCATGAGAAGTTGTGGAAATGTAACGGGTTTCTCATCCCAACAAATCCTGGAAATATCAATATAGACCTGCAGAATATAGACTGCATAGGCCTATCTTGTGATGGTTAAAGGAAAATGGCAACAGCTGAATTAAGGGTAAAACTGAATATTTGCATTTAAAAAGTAGTGAGTAAAAGGGGTGGAGCTGCTGCTATATATATGTATTGGCACATAATCCCTTACAAACAGCTGTTCGTTGGCTCTTTTCAAGCATATTTTTAGTCTTTTACACATTGCCGGCATTAGACAACTGGAATGTCCTCGTCCGAATAAACACGCTGACTGACGAGTGTGATTAAGGGTCAGACTTAGGAAAACAGACTTAATGTTTGAGAGACATAGAATGTGTTTATTCCATCATGTGCATTGTGCAACTTATGTCTCAACAAGTCGCTGGAAAAGTCCCAGATTTGAGTCGTGTGGACTTGTGTGTCAATCAGCAAGATGGTGGAGGAGTGAAGCAGGGCCGAGTTGTGTTTATTATTCCCACTCTAGAGCTCTTTTTCATTTCAATGTCGATGTTTTTCTTTGACAGTCAGTCTAATACTTGGTAATATTGAGGGACATCATGATTATTTAAAATAATACAATTGCAGAGTACACTTTCAAACGGTCATGAGGTCCTTTGTCAACATGTTGACCTAGGTTATTATATATACTGTGTATATCCTGTAATTTCCCCACTGAGGGACTAATAAAGGATTATCTTATCTTATCTTATCTTATACCGGTATACTGTGTCTACATACCCCACCCCCTACTGCAGAACTCCCTTGCACACATACAATACACATGCATGCATACAGTATAGTATCTGGTTATTGGTCGTTTCAGTTTTGTCTGGAGACGCAGGCCTGTGTCACTTTGTATTCATTTACCAGCTGCAGAATAAGTTGCTTGATTTTGAAATGACTTTCTTGCCCCATCAAGCCGTTGGATCTTATGGAGGCACAATTTAAGTGTCTGTGGCCTCTAAACGAAAAGGAATTTGCAATAAATTGATAAATAAGTGAACTGTGAATGTGCAGGGTTACCTGTCTAGTTTAAAATGAATTTAGTTTAGTGTAGTTTATCTGAGGAAATGACGGTGTAAGTTAATAAATGCATATGGTATAAAGTCCCTGACTAAAGTGACCACAACCTAAATATCACAGTTCTTCCTGACACGCTTTTAACGTTATTCCTGTCTTCATTTCAACAACCAAACAGCCTGGCACTCTCTGTCTCTTTCTATCGACTGAAGAGTCGCTAAGCTTTGTGAGACTAAAAATAAAATACTCGGCTGTGTTGTTTTAGTAGAGTGTCTTTCCCTCCTTGTCTCTCTCTTTCTCTCTCTCTCTCTCTCTGCTTTGTTACTCTTGCTTCAGTTTAGTTCAACACAACTTTTTCTTCTAATTTTCCCGAGATGATGTGACACCGTAAATACATTTGAACAAATTAGCATATATTACGTGTTGTTAGGATGAATCGGGTAATTTCAAAACTTTCAGGTTTCTCTGTAAATTCTCTTTGTCTCTTCTTCTTGTGTGTTTGCTTTGAGCTTGCAGCCGAACACTTTGTCACAGTTTGAAGAAATACTGCACACACACACACACACACACACACGCCCATAAAGACAGTTCCAGTCGCTTTATTTACTTTGCTAATTAATCCATGAAATAGTCAAAACAAATCGCCCATGAAGTGATGCGTTTCTCTCTCCCGTTCTTCCCTGGAGCAGATTCCGGCTCATCATCCGTCTCACTCTGTCTGAGAAAGCATCCGTCACTGTGAAGTATGACATACTCTGCACAGGAATCCCCATTGACTGCTGCCTCGTCACACAGAGACCTCATTGTGTGGGTCTTTGTGTGCATGCAAACTTACTTGTGATAAAGTTTCCATCCGTCTGTATTTCCCGTGATACAGAGTACCACTACTCGGGTACTATCTACATGGCCTGTTCCTGTCCGTGTGAGGTGTCGTGTTGTTGAGTGATGCAAATGTTTGGCCCGAGATCTGCTGTCACATTGTTCTGCCCACATCAAGCCTCAGGAGTTGTATATGACAAAAACAGGTGTGTTTGTGCGTGTGTGTGTCATCTTATAATATGACATTTGATCGATTTGACTTTTATTGACCCGTTTCTCTTGTCTTCTTTCTCTCATATCCCCTCCTTCTTTATATGTACCAGTACTCCATCTACTCTCATATTTCTTTCTCTCTTGTCATGCAGCACAATGACATGAATATGAATCACTGACAAAATCCTGTCTCTCTCTCTTCTCTCCTCCGTGACGATGAGTGCAGGAATCCAAACCACTTGTTGTACAATCTATATCCTCTCTGTACCATGCTGAACACACACACACACACACACACACACACACACACACACACACACACACACACACACACACACACACACACACACAGAGTGCTGCAAAGGTATTGGGAGTGCTTTTACAGTTGAGATGCAATCTATTAAACTCGCCTGAAGGGAACGAGAGGTTCAAGGACTGGTGACGTCTTGTGCCCACACATGTTCACAGTCAAGCGGAACAATAACTTGGATAAACACATGCACATAAAAAAGTCTGTAGCGTTGAAGTAGTAATGTGGGATCATAATTATGCTCGTCAATACATGTCAAAAGCAAAATTAAAAAAAATATATTCTTGGAGGTTATTGGACCGTTTCGCAGCCGTGTGTCGACATGTTCTTACGGTGGAAACGACGACCGTCCTGGTACGCATATTCACGAGGACTATTTCACTAAATTCAAATTTAAGCTTCTGCAAAGGCAATAACAGGATTTTGTGTTTTTGGAACTGATGCAAATTTACAGGCAGGCATTCAACACAGGTCACAAACAAATAGAAGGCGACTTAAAGATGACAATAGATACAATGTTCATCAGACAGTAATAAAAAGTGCAGTAGTGTAGATTTGTTAATAACTGAAATTATAGTCATTGTTAGTCTTTGTGATTGCAATATATGACAAAGTAAGAAAACTCATTTTTTGCTGTGGGCTGGATATCAACCCACTACGCTCTCACAATATGTTTGTATAGATATGTCTGTGCCACGCTGTGTACGAGTCCTCTGTGATATGACAGCTGTGTGACTAAAGGGGAAAACAAACCTCTAATTGTTCAAAAAGCTGGAATGATTTTTATACTGGAATATGTTCAGCAAACAAGTGATGAAACACAGTCCCAGCATGTTTAACCACACACAGCAGCATGTCATCCAAATGTAAAATAGAGCTATAAACGCCTCACTTCAGAACAGCTGCTGAGTGAAAACGACGAGAGAGACACTGAGCCGACAACAAGAGCGTGCATCACCACTTACCGATACATTTAGTACTCCCACTTTTATTTTTGCGGATCAAATATATTGTATTGTCAAAATGTTATACACACATACACTCTGTAATCTTGCACATCTGTATGTTAAGAGGTTTTTATCTAGATATCCGTGTGTTCAAAAGAACAAGAGAGCACATTTAGGAAGCCTCCCATGCCACACAGTGAGAGGGGATTTTCGGAGTCAGTGATGGGGATTATCAGGAATATGATTTCATACGGCTACAGAATGGTTAATCTCCTTAAGCCCAGCTGGAGTCTGCGTTCCCATTCCTGTTACTGCCCACTGAGGGAGGCAACAGGAGAATGTGTGGCTGAACAGACGATGCATGATGGGAAACGACCTGTTTGTCTTACCTGTTAGTTTATAAGTCAGTCGAGTGTGGAGACGTGTAATTATTCATATTGGTTATTGCTTGTTACTTGTTTTTTTAATATCACAATGAGTCTTTTAAATTCAAGTCCCAGTGAAGTGCTTTGAGTGAGTGCTGCTCATATTGTGGCCACGTTGACGTTTAGCCGCTGCTGTTGTTGGAGTTTTCTTCTGTGTCAGACGTTGAGCTTTGTGCTGGTCTGCAGATTCAGATTTTCTGTCTTTTTCCCGCCTAAACTCGTTTCCAAGGCAAATGTGAGTGTCCTACACCAAGGTACCAAGGTGTTTAAGCAACAGGCGTTAAGGAGAGATAGTGTTGGGATTTGAATGGTCACAAACCTGCATGTCTACTCTGGAGGATACTGCCAGCTTGTGGCTGGTATATTGACTCAGCTGTGTGTGTGTGTGTGTGTGTGTGTGTGTGTGTGTGTGTGTGTGTGTGTGTGTGTGTGTGTGTGTGTGTGTGTGTGTGTGGACTCTCAGGGTGTGTGTATGTGCTTGAGTGGGTGAAGCAAGCTATTACCATTATAGCTGTTTGATTAGGTGTGTTCCCTCATCCCTGGTGTTTCCTCACAAAAGGTTTCAGATGCCCAGTTCATACCTTTCATTGTTGGCTGATTGAGAATCTGTAGAAACGTATTGAGACTCCTGTAGCTGTCAAATCACATAATATTGAAACAATGAAGTCAAAACTGAGCTGTAAGATAAAGAAATTAATAAAAAATATTAACTAACGCTTATTAACTAATCTATCGAGTTGGTAAGCCAATTCCAGTGATATTGATAAAAGTATAATGCAATAAAATGAAATTGTATTGATAGACTCCACACATGTATGTGATGTTGTGAACCTGGTATTTAGGCTTTGCAGCTTATTGTCATGCCAGAGAGTGAGCAGAACCCTCTGCGTGTAGACTGATGAATGTAGAGAGCTTCAGTGCGGTGATGCCGGTGTATCAGGTGGCGGTTATTGTTCACCTGTCAGTGCCATCATCTGGGCGGTGGTCGTTGTTGTAGGGCAGTTTCACTCCCGTTGGAGTCACTGCTGTTGTCAAGGATCCAGTTCCTGCCTCAGAGCGAAAGGCAGTTTGTCTTCATTCAAGGTTTTGTGTGTTTTCAATTTGCACTGCTTCTCTCTCTCTCACTCACACACACACACACACACACACACACACACACACACACACACACACACACACACACACACACACACACCCACACACTCTCATATATAACTCCTTCGTTTGATCCATTACCCTCAATGAGGCCCACAGCAGCAAACAAGGCAGCACCACATAAAAGAAAGCCCCCCCCCCCCTCCTTTCAACTAC